>CAHIKZ030004332.1:1975000-2355000 GCA_903632075.3 Acanthosepion pharaonis | reverse complement strand
TACATTAGAATCTTGGGTATCCTGTCATCAGATATTCTCAAGACATGACCAGTCCACCGTAACTGAGACTGTATGATAAAAGTCTTGATTCCTCCAACATTACACCTGTTAAACAGGTCTACATTAGATGTCCTATCTTGAAGGTTAACTCCACAGATTGCACACAGATATGTATATGACATTTGCCTAATAAAGTAACTGTCCAGGTTTCAATTCTCGGTAGTGGATGTGCACTGCTGATGAGTCCCAAATATTGGACAAAACAGCCATCCAGTGCTTTCTGCATTCTGTTGAGGTTTCTTTTAGACTTGATGAATTACTTTATTATATATATATATATATATATATATATATATAAATATATATATATATCATTATATACACAGCTTTAAATATAAATTTTGATGTAGACTGTATTTCAGAAGTTACTTCCAGTTTCATACAACATATCTTCTATCCTCACAGGATTACTACTAATGCAATTTGGTATAATTAAAAACAAAATAAAAACTAAAAATAATGGAAAGCTGAATAAAATATGCCAGGTATCTACTGGAGTGACTCATCCTCAAAACTTTCATATTTCATTGATAAAAAGGAAGTTACATTTAGACAGCTACTTCCCAGAGGCTGCTGCTTTGTGAAATTGACTCTCAAGCAGCATGTCCTCAACGACTACAATCTTAACTTTTCTTAGTTTAGAGTCACCTGTTATCTATCCTACATATCCTCATAATCTGCAATTCTTATGTCCATAAAACAATCCCATTTGATAACACTTTACCTTGAGTCGCTCTGGCATTGCATAAACAAAAGAGTAAAAAAAAATGTGTGTTTGTGTGTGTTGTACAAATATATATGCTGCTTGAGGATTACCACCATCTTGCAAATTGTTTGTACTTTCAAAGATGAAATCAAAGGCATGTTTTAATCCAGTTTCCAAACATTCCAAATCTTTATAATGACCACGTACACTTATGAAGACTGCACATGTGAGAAATGATACATTTCTGTGAATATACAAGAAACGAAAAAAACAAAAAAGAGCTAATCAGATAGTGCTCCTCATTCTTCAAGGTTTAATTGAGGACAAAATATATAAATATGTGTGCAACAACTAAGAAAAAGGAGTGAAAAAAAGAAAATATAACCAGAGAATAAGCAAAGAGATGACATTTAGATCACAACAAACATTCATTCTACTTCCAGAGCAGGGGTTGCTTAGACTTAATATACAGAGGTTCATGCACTCTCAAATGATAACTCAATTAGAACTACTTCTTTAGCTTGTCAATTTTTGTTTTATGTCATCCCTGATAAAAGCCTTGTCCTATGTATGTAAAAGTCAATAACAGTAGGGAAAACTCTGAACAAGGATTTAAATATAATTTATTAGAGCAAGCTGTTCAAATTTTACCCCCAAGTTTGACAAGAATATTTAATTTTCTAATTAAGGCCAGAGCATATCTGGTCTGTAAATACTTATAAAATCTGTTGTGCATATTAAAAAACTTTATTATGGCTTTAAAAATGGACGTTTTAAAAGTATATATAAATTGAACCAAAAACAGCCTGCAGTTGAATATTATGATCACTCAGCTTATGCAACAGTGTTTAATTCAGATTTTATCATTCGCTGATGGTTAAGTCAATGGCTGCCATCCATTTTCTAACTTGATTAAAAGAAGACTGATGTTAAGGAAAAGTTTATAATGGTTTCTTTCTATCATATCAGAAAAAAAAATGAAACTGATGAAATGGCAAGGATGTATCTATACATTTTAAACGAAATGATGCAGAACAAAAGTAAATACACAAGTTGAAATTTTATGAAATATTTGGCAATCTTTAACCTTTGTGCCTGCAAAAAAACAGTGCATCAAAAGAACAGTTTTTCCCTTGATAATTATTTTAACTACCTCAGAAATGTTTACTGTTTTAATAAATAATAATTAGAATTTTAATAAAACTTAAACATTATTTATACATTTTCTTTTTTCTTCAGAATTGACAACAAAAATAGTAAACACTATTTATTTATTAAACTGTTTATTTACACTATTTATTTATCATATTGTTTATTGGAATGGTTGGCAAAACATCAGCTAATTAATCAATTGATTCAAACTTTATGAAATGGTAAATGTAAACGGTATCATCCCATAGGAGACAGGATGGAGAAGGAAAAACAATTGGATGACTGATGAGATTCTCGATATGATGGAAAGGAGACAGAAAACCCTGCCAAGATAAGGGATAGAGTAAAGAAAATTACACAATGAAATAAAGGACCAAATGCAGGCAAGCTAAAGAAGAATGGCTAAACAAAAAATGTGCAGAAATAGAAAGATTGTGTACAAAACATATCATAAACAAATAAGACAACTAACAGGACAGAAGACAAGCTCGTTAACAGGCTGTCTAAAATCAAAGGATGGAACATTCATATTAGAGAAGGAAAAATTCTTCAATGCTGGAGTGAGTATATTGGAGAACTCTTCCACAACAAAAGGGAACAACCAGTAATACACAGAATTACCGACGGACCTGGAATTCTGAAAACTGAAGTAAAAGCCGCACTGGCCAAATTGAACAGAAACAAGGCAGCAGGGCCAGATGGAATTGTAGCAGAAATACTGACAGCCTTAGATGACTTTGGCATAGACAAGATAACAGAAATAATAAATGAAATCTACACCAGCAGGGATATACCAGAAGACCAAAGCAGATCTATCTTCATAGCTATGCCTAAGAAACCAGGCACAAACGAATGCAAACTCCACAGAACAATTAACCTGATGAGCCATATGACAAAACTCATCATCCATATACTGATGAATAGAGTGCGCAGCAGAATCAGGCCAGAGATAGGACAACAGTGGAAGTTTGTCAAAGACACCAGAACAAAGAACATGAAATTCATGCTCAGAATGTTATCAGAAAGAGCAATACAAATGCAGAAGGACATTTACCTATGTTTCATAGACTAAGCAAAAGCCTTTAACAAAGTACACAACAAGGATCTGATGGAACTGCTCAGCAACCTTGATATAATTGGGAGGGATATCAGAATAATCAAGAACCTATACTGGCAGCAAACAGCATGTATACGCATAGGGAACAGTGAATATATGAAATAGAAAGGGGTGTAAAGCAAGGATCCATCTTCTCACCTGATCTGTTCTACCTATACAGCGAGGCAATTCTTAGAGAATTGGAAACTTTACCAGGATTTAACATTGGCTGCTACAACCTTAACAACATAAGATACGCAGACAACACAGTACTGATTACAGATATAGAAGAGAAATTACAAAATCTCCTACAGAAGATAGTGACGGAGAGTGAGAAGAAAGGACTAAGCATAAACTACAAGCAGACAATGTATGGTCATCAGCAAGAGGAAGAGCCCAAAATGTAATTTGCAGGTTGGGAACACTAGAATCAAGCAGATGCAGAAGTTTAAATATCTGGGAAGTCTCTTGACAGAAGTTGGTAAGTGCAACACTGAGATCCATAGATATACTGGAATGGCCAAGGACACATTCCAAAAGCTGGTCAGAGTATGGCGAAACAGGAGGATTTCTTTGATAACAAAGAAAAGAATACTGAGCTGTTACGTGACATATGTCCTTCTTTACTCCAGTGAATGTTGGACGATTTCCTCAAGGATGAAGAAGATACACAAGGCGACAGAGATGTGCTTCTGCAGAAGGATGCTGAGGATATCATGGACCGAGCATGTGAGCAATGATGAGGTCTTAAATAGGTTACAAACAAGGAGAAGGCTTATACTTAATATCAGAAAGAGGCAGCTGAAGTTTCTGGGACACATAATGAGGAAGGAGAGTCTGGAGAATCTGAGACTCACAGGTCGAATAGAGGGAAAGTGAGAGAAGGGAAAGCAGTGTGCGACATACCTGATGAGCTTGAGCAGGTGTATGACAGAACATGGTCTGGGGGAGGAAGCAGAGGGAAGAAACTTGTTGAGAGCTGTAAGGGATAGAGGGAGGTGGTGGAGACCCATGATTGCCTATGTCCTAAAAGGTCATGACACATAAAAAGAAAGAAATAATAAAGATTTCCTTACAGTTGGTTCAATTATTTTTTAAATATTTATATAAAAAAATGTTTTATATTTATTTCTTTATAATTTGCTAAGTGATAAATGTTGAATTGCATTAGTTTTAATTATATTAGTTTTTAGAATGTTGTAAATATAAAATTATTCTTGTAAATAAACAATCTAATAAATAATGCTGTTTAATATTTTTGTTGTAAATCCTCAAGACAAAAAAAATGTATAAATTCACTTTCATTATATGTTTTGGTTTTATTACAATTCTAATGATTGTTATAGACAAGTGTATGGTTGCAAGAAAGAAATACGACAACAGCGGAAATAGATTTACGTGATTTATTTCAACAGGAACGTGTGGGTTTGGGACAGCTACCTTGTGGTATAGTTCATAAGCCAGTTTCCGATCTGGGTTGATCTCTCATAATAGTTCTCACTGGTTGACGTGGCACTCCTCCTGCTGACTGCTGCTGACTGACCATGACAGATCTCTTCCCTGGCCTCCTGTTGACTGCTAGCACTTCCCTGTGTGACCTTTTATGGCATTCTTTATGGCTTAACAGGCTCGAAAAATGATGCCAGTATAATTAAGTGGGAAGCATTTTTATTGGTCGAAAAATAGAAACACTTTTTTATTTTTTGATCGGAACTCGTGCGTCAGGCCTATGTGCAAACGACGATAATGGTCATTTTGTGACGGGGCCTTGTCCCGTTCACATCCGGCTCTCACTCTTGAGTATGTTAGTTTATTTGCCTGAAAATCAGCCGAGATATGTCTTATTTTATTTTATAACATGATCATTTAAACATTGCCAAGGAGTGACGATAGTTAAAATAATAGCGGTTTCAAGGGAAAAAACATCCTTCTGACACACAGATTTTTTTGTGGGCATGATGGTTAGAGATTGCCAAATATTTATTCCATAAATTCCATTAAAAATAATAAAATTCTACCTTTGAAAAAGGTATGTCTTTCATTAACAACAGAGTTAAAATGTCTATATTTTTAAAGAAAAGAAATGCCCTGTTTACTGACTGGATGGAGAGGAGTACTTCCCTATTTGACATCTGTAACCCTAAGGTAAGGTGAAAGAAAAGGGATTTTCTTTTATCATTTCACTCCAAGAAAGGTGATAATGCCACTAAGATACAAAGAGTGAAAAAAAGTTACTTGGAGTGAAAAAAATTAGATGAATTTAGTGAGAAGTTGACAGAGAAGTAAGAAACTGGGAGATGGTTCTATAGGTAAGAAAAGAAACCATTAGACTATAACTTATGGTTCCATCTCACTATTTCAAAAGTAAAACAATGAGGCCTATTTGCCAATCTAGTACTATGTTTAAATTCATGCAGCTGAGGTACAATGGAGGTATGCTCATTAGAATAATTGCAATGAAAATATTTGTAGAAAAGACAGAGGGGAGACATATCATAGTGGTGGGAAAGTGTTGTTGGGATGCCAGGTCAAGACTGATAACATTACAGACTTTTTGTGATTTTGCTTTGTTTTTGAAATGTATAGCTATTCCGATGCAATTTCAGTGTCACATTTTTCATCATCTGTTAAAACACTTCTCAGATATTTAAATTTCTGTGCTTTTTCGATTTTGATATCTCAAATTTGTAATTTGCATTTCCTCTTACTTGCAGTCATACATTCAGTCTGTTTAGAATTGTTCGATAACCCTTTCTTCTTGCTCCTCTTTACTGTCTTATCTCAGTTGTCTTGTAGTTTTCTTCCTATATCCGCCATTAATACAGTATCATTTATGTATCTTAGATTGTGGTGGTTGCTAATATGTTTGTGTTTTAGAATAACCTAGGGCCTGTTTCTGTATGAACTTTGGTTGATAAATAACTTACCTTAATCTTATTACTAGTTTGTAGTGATTTTGACAAAAGAGAGAGTAAGGATTATATGACAGGCTATACCCAAAATGGTAAGAATAAAACAGGAAAATCAAAGAATAGAACTGTTTGTATATCCTTCAGAGATTATTATTCCAAAGGATCTATAATTATTATTGCAAGTTCATATTTAATATGTAAAATACAACTGAAATTAAAATTACATTATGTAAATCAGTAACAGTGCTTAAAATTGTATAGTAGACAATAAATAAAATTTAGTACATACATAAAAAGGTGTGGTTCTTAAAATTCTTCCTCATACAAATGCACCAGTTCTCCTCTGAACAGACGCCTACATAAAAAAAAACTCATTTCAAATCTAAGTGAAGTATAAAATGAAAACTTTGTTCACTGTGACTAATAGTTGGTTATTTTGACCTTTTTACTGCAATAAGAGAAACTAGTATGTTCATGGAACGAGACAACCTACTGTCTTTGTAATTACTTGCTGACTATATCATTTATGATAAATGGAAATGAATTATTAATGTCAAAATGCTGTCTATGCAAAAACATATGCACACAGAGAAACATGCAGTATTTCTAGAGATTAATAAAAATAAATGAATTTAGAAGTTGCAGCTTTAGCTACCCATAACGTAGCACATACAATTTGGAAAGAGTTGATAATAATGGGTATGCTATGGAGGAAATTAATATTCTCTCATTTTTATTTCCTCCATTATGGGCATTATTATATTCCTGATATGACATAATGTGTATTATAACTATATAATGTCCATATATACTATAGTTATGTATTATATATAGGTAGTATTATAGTTATATAATATATATGGGTATTATTTTGTAGTTTTCATATCCCCCATTATGAGCATTATTATATCCATGAAATAACATTGTGGGCATTATTATATCCATTATATAATAAAATAATAATGAGTGTGCTGTGGAAGAAATGAATATTCTCCAAGTTTGTATTTTCCACATTATAAGCATTATTATATCCATAATATAAGCACACCATATTTCATGGACAGAACAGAATAGCTGAAAGAAAAGAAATGACAAACATGCTTTTTTCTCAGAGAGAGTTTTATACTGCTAAGTCATACAAAAAATTATATACATATATTTACATTTATCCCATGCAAAAAAACTACAACATGCATGCAACAATAAATAAAGTAAAATAGAAACAAAAGAGAGTATCTTGTAATAATTTATAAAGTGAATTGTAACTCTTCTGTGGTTCTTAGAAGTCATATTTAGTATTCCAGATTAAAACAGGCTGAATGTATCTGCTATGTCACTAAATAGGGCATATTCTGCAAACTGGATTTCTGCCATTAACATACTTCTTTTTTAAATCATTTCATGCACTAGTACACAGGGGCTTACAGAGAGTGAAAGTGATAGAAAAGACTGAGTATAGGGAGGATTGAGGAAAGGACAAAAGATGAACAGAATTCAAGAAGATAGAAGATGGCTATTGACATTGCATTTAAATTTTTGAAGATTGTATTTATCAGGGAAGCAAGTAAACTGAAGGGAGGTCCACAGTCAAGGACTGAGAAAATAAACTGTTGGAGTATAAGTGGCAGTTGAATTTAACTATTTTGACAGTAAACAAGTGGGACCTAGATGACAGTCTAGTACCATGCTTAAATTCATGTAATTGGGGCACCAAGAAAAAAACCTCATCAGAGCAGTTACCATGAAAATATTTGTAGAAAAGACAAAGAGAAGCCATGCCATGTCAGTGAGAAAGTGACTGAAGTCGAGATGCCATATCAGGATCAATTACATAGGAGAAGCTTATTTGAATTTTGTAAATGTGCAAAATGGAAAAAAAACTTTTGGCACAACACAGTGACATAACGTTCCTTGCAATAGATGCTGCAATTGATTCAATGTAGTCACACCCCTTCAAGTTTCATCTGAGTATCTTATTTTGTTAAGACTGTGTCTACCTATAATAAATCCTGATAAGACTTTTGCTTCTCTTAGAATCATCTGGCTATTCACCATAAAAGAAAAAGTGAAACAGAAACTTGTAATCAAAGCAATATTAGGAGTTTATAGCTTTAAAAGAATATCATCTATATTCTTTAAAAGAATATCATCTATATTCTTTAAAAGAATATCATCTATATTCTTTTAAAGCTATAAACTCCTTTGGATAACTTTGCATTGTTTCCCAAGAATTTCATATCTAACATTTTGAATTGTATATATCCAAGTGCTACTGAAAATTGATTTTAATATACAAAACAGATGAAATGTTAATGAATATTATATTAATATTATTTATAATGACAGAATGTATTTAGCACAAACCCAATATTGAGTCTTTTATAATGTTATTTTATAATTTTTATATAATTTTTGTATAGTTTTCATATAATTTTATATAACTTTATATAATTTTATATAATTTTATATAATTTTCTATAATTTTATAAAATTTTTATATAATTTTTGTATAATTTTATATAATTTTTTTGTTAAGTATAAGTTTCCTTTTTATTTCCATTTTCTCTGAAAGATCGTTATTGCTCACATGTTCAGCCTATGGTATCCTTAGCATCTTTCTATAGAACTACACTTCTGTTGCTTCAAGTCTCTTCATCTTTGAGGAGATTGTCCAGTATTCACTTCCATATAGGAGGATAGATATCACATAAATGTTCAGTACTCTTTTCTTTGTTTCTAACAACATTTTTCTGTTTCTTAATACTTTGCTTAGCTTTTGGAATGCATCTTTGGCCATACCATTACCAAAAAAAAGTGGAAGTGACAAGACTACAAATTGAGATAAGACAGGTTTGGTATAAGTAAAAGAATTTTTATTCCCTATTGTATTAATGACCCTGGTATTTTTGGATGGAATTCTGGAAGTGTATGTATGGTGCCGGGTGAAATTAAAGTTTGTTTTTGTCATATGAGCTATGGATGTTGAAGTGAACCCTTCCATTTGAAGTAAAGAATTGAAGTTTTGGCTGGGTAAGACAACAGAAATGTTTTATAAATTGTGTTAGTTGTAGAGTATATAATTTCTAACTTAGTAACTAGACATGTTTAAAAGCTGAAACTTTACAGGTTAATAATTCAATATATGTTTTAAATATATGTCTTTTATCTTTCTCCAGAAATCATAATTAAATTTTACTTAAAGTTGGTATCTACTCAGTGTGAATATTGTATCTTTTTAGTAATTTTCAATAAAAAAGGTTTTTATTTTTTCTGAAACTGATTAACAAAATATATTCTAATAATGTGCCTGCTATAATCTGAATTTCTAATTTGTTCATTTTACTAAATCTTATTAATTTAATTTTTTTTCTTCACAGAGGCAAGATGCTCTTGACTTTCAGAAGAAGTCAAATTTTACTTCAGACACTTACATTGAAGAAGAGAAATTGCTTTGTTTTGCTTTTATGTAAGCACACCTCATGGTTCTATGTTAATTCAAAGTAGAGACAGAGGATTGGCATTTTGGTTGATGTGAACATATTGACATGCATTAAACTTGAAATAGTTGGAAAAGCTCACAAAGGAATGAGTTTGTATTTTGGAAACATACAACTCAAATTTATGAGATATACAAATATTAAAAAGAAGATTGCCTAATTTATGTTGCTAAGGAAATTCCAGTCTCGTGCATTTCAGGGGTGGGGGTGCAACATATCCCCACAAGTAGCCCAGGCAGCTGGGGGAAGGGTGTATTTATTGAGTTACCATCTCTAGATAGATTGCCAACCAAAGTTGAAAAGCTTCTATCTGTCCATTAGCACATCAGCTAGTTTTAAATTCAAAGACAGCTGTCTCTTAGACTGATTGCCAATCAAAGCTAGGAATCCCAGTCTGCCCTGCAATTTAACCCATCAATGAATTCATATCTTTCCCAAGTGCATTTGTGTGAAAGTGAATGCAATGAACTTGGCTGGAATTTAAACTCAGCTTACTGATTTCTCTTTTCAAAGCCATTGTACTACCCACATATTCACGTTATAATTATATATGTAATTATATATATATATATATATATATATATATATATATATATATATATATATATATATATATATATATATATATATATATATATATATATATATATATATATATATATATATGTATATATATATATATATATATATATATATATATATGTATATATATATATATATATATGTATATATATATATATATATATATATATATGTTTTAATGTATATATATATATATGTATGTATATATTGTATATATATATATATATATATATATATATATATATTATTATAATGTGAATATATGGGTAGTGTAAGGGTTAGTGGCTTTAAAATATGAATCAGCAAGCTGATGTGTACAGTGGAGTAATGGATAGCAGCTCGAACTGAAGAATCAGAGGGCCGTGTTCGAATTCCAGTCGAATCCATTACATTCACTTATGTGCTAATACCCTTGGGAAAGGTATGGATCCTCTTCTTCTCCCCCCAGATATGGGTAAATAGCAGGACAGACTGGGTCCTATAGCCTTGGATGGAAACTGGTCTACCACAGAAAGAAATGGCAACCTACTGCGGGAAAAAAATCTGCCTTGTCAGTCATGTATCAAAAGATACATGATCGCCTAAGTGTGTATCACACATAGCACATAACTGAGTGTCATATATATATATAAAAGTGAACATAGAAGTCAACACTTAGAGGCGACAGTCTGTTTCATGCTAGATGCATTCGTCAGGCCACGATTGCATCTAGCATGAAACGATTGCATCTAGATGAAACAGACTGTCGCCTCTATGTTGACTTTATGTTCATTTTATATTTACATATGCTCTACCCCTGATATTGAGCACTTTATCCCATAAATATAGCACATCTTAAGACTATATTTCTTCATATATATATATATATATATATATATATATATATATGAAAGAAGAGATTTTGATAAATGCCAAAGTTAAATTATCATAATTTGATTGGCCTAAATACAAATATACTAAGCATAATTTTTTTAGTACTTATATCTTACTTATGTCATGTCACTCTGACTCTACTGGTATCATGTAACCCAGTACTACTTGACATATGGTTGGGTTATCAGAAACTAAACTGATTTCTCCACCAGGCTTTTCTGGTGAAGAGGGTGGCAAGACATCCAGGAGGATTAAAAAAAAAGAGTTGTCAAAAGGCAGATGAACCTTATTGTAGGGTATAAGAGCTATCTAGCACAATCCGTTAAATTTAATGTCATATAACTAGAGTAGTGATAACACGGTATTGTTTGGTGGAGGGCTTCTTAGATGGAAGTCAATGGCAAGGTCAAAAAGTCCTCCTGATGAAATCAATGGTCATAGGTCTGATGGGCCATCAAGTTGGAGAATGTCAGCTGTGGATTGACCTGTAGAGGGATGGGCTCCGCCAGGTTCACTTGCCTAAGAGATGCTGTGCATGGACGAATACCTCTCCAGCTTTCAATCCAGATATATATATATATATATAAATGGTCAGGTGCTCAGCTGTGCAGAAGCCCTACAACCACAATTGGTCACAGGGTTGATGATGATGATGATGATGATGATGATGATGATGATGATGATTTTGTCTATTTTTTGTTTTTACTTTAGTTACACTTTTTTTTTTATCTTCCTTTATATTTTTATTTCTATCTTCATCTCTGCCAGTCTTTCACCAGACAAAGATATTAACATCTGTTGGGATGTCCTACGGCAAAAGCTGATCTGTTATAAAGAACTAAGATATGGTTTTCAGCTGACTCAAGTTAGCGGAGAGGGATGGGCTCCGCCAGGTTAAAATGCCCAAGACACACCACATGATGAGCACACCAAGGAACCATTCACAGAGACTCAGGCTCTGGGATAAAAGCATGACAGATAGAAGAGAATGTCGAACAGCTCAGCATGTCAGCGGTCCAATAACTCCTTCTGGGGTTAAGGGCAAAAGAAGAAGAATTATGAAAACAAGCCTTGATAACATGAATAAAATCATATATATATATAGATACTGTAGATTCCCCTGTGGAGTAGAAAACCACAGCCTCACCACACCTGGGAATTGCTGCTGTCGGTTTTGAAGTTTATTTTTTTTATAGGTGGATTTTCTAGACCAATACCAAACCAGTTTTATAATCAGAGTTGTCCTTCTTCTAGACTTGATGAAAACAAAAGCTAGAAAATAACTTAAAGAGAAATTTCAGTTTGAATTCCATCTGAGTTTATTACATTCATATCATTGGGAAAGGTATTAATCCTCCTCTTCTCAAAACCCAGTGATGAGTTAAATGGCAGGGCAAACTGAGCTCACTAGCTGTGATTGGGAGCAAGTCAAAATGAAGGACAATTCTGAATTCCAAACTGTATCTATGGTGACAGGTGAACTATGAAACTAAAAGGTCATGGAGTTCACAATTAACTACAGTGTGTGAATTCAATGATCTGAACCAAAAAATAGAAAACAAATAGGTTAGAGAGGTCAGTCTTGTTGAAGAAGAAGAAGAAGATTCATACTTTTTAAGGATATTTGTGTGAAAACGAATGCAATGGCCTTGGCTGGAAGTTGAACTCAAATCCCACTTTCCATGCCAATAACTATTATACTATTCATAACTCAAATAATAATAAAGCATAAATATTTTTTTATAATATGTATAGTTTGTCTTCTTATACAGCAATACATACAAACATACATACACACACATATATATATATATATATATATATATATATATATATATATATATTTAATGAAAAACAGACCACTTTAAGGTACCATTACAATAATTTATTTCACCAAAATCCTTTTTAAAGGACTCCGGATCATCAAGTAACAATTCCAACAATGAAATGAAAAGCTATATATATCATATAGCTTTCTGATTTTATAATATATATATATATATATATATATATATATATATATATATATATATATATATATATATATATATATAGCTTCACTTATCACATATTATATAGCTTCTCTTATAATAATTGCATAACAATATATATATTTTTATATATCAATATATATATTTTATATAGCTTCTTTCTTATATTTTAGATAGCCTCTCTTATAATATTTTATATAGTCATATATATATATATATATCTACTCATAATATTCTATATAGCTTCTTTCATATGAGAGAACAAACAGTTGGCTTAAGACTATGCAGGAAATGTCCATAGTTGAACCAACCATTTATTCCCTGATGTGAAATCAAGAGAAACTATATCAAAATTAACCAAGTATACTTTGTCAGCTCGATTCACTAATGCACATATAAGTATAGTAAACAATCAAGGTTTGTTAATAAACTACTGTTTCACTTGTTTAGTAAGGTACATATTTCTTATTTGTTGTTATGCCTTTCAAATAACATTTCCATTTTTGGTGCTAAGTGGGGAGATGCAGGCAGTGTAATAATGGATGATGGCTTGGAATAAGAACTTGGATTCACTGCATTCACTTCCATGCAAATACCCTTGGCAAAAGGTATGAATTAATTTCTTCTCCCCAGTTATGGCTTAAATAGTATGACTTGTCTCTGGAAAATACTTGTTATTCTTAAAAAACTATCAATGCAATATTCATTCAAAAAAATTATTTTTATAATTCAAAATATGTTTCAACTTTAAATAACTTATATGATAAGCTGTTCAAAACAAAAAAAAAACAAATTGGTGGTGAGAATTAGACACTCTTCAAAAAGGTAATAGAGTTTATAAGTCATCTTATAGTTCGTACTTTGAACTACATTAATTACCAACAGCTATTAAATTTGAGTGTCATACATTAATTTGACTGCTTTTACAGTAATTATGAATAAGAATTATAAAACTTTAGATTAATTCTTTTTATGACTCCAATTAATGAAGACCATTATTGCTTAATTTGCTTAATTATAAGTCTTACGAATTTCATTACACAGAATTACAAAATACAAGTCTGAACTGAGATTTTTGATCTTCAGCTTTGTTTTTTTTCTTTTTTGCATAAAGCAATTGAGACAGATTTTGACAAACTGATATTTATTCAATTTCTCTTGAATCTGCATCAGATAGCACAAAGGTCATCAATGTGAAAAGTGCAATCACTGAGCTGTTTAGGAGCAACTTCTTCCCTTTATAAATTGAATAGTAGGGTAGACTGGACTCTCTAGCTTTAATTGATAGCCTGGTTAGGAGGACAACAATGAAATGAAAACCATGGAAAAGGCAATTGGAAGCCACTTAATTATCTTTCCAAGAAAGTCATAACAAGTCACAGATAATAAAGAGCAGGATGTTGCTGAGAACCTTGATCAGCCTTGTCCCTTTAGGACATGGCATTAAAAGAATTTGGAAGGGTACTGGACAACCAAATTTTATTTCAATAAGAAAAAGGAACTTTCAGAATTTTTTCACATTGATTTATCCAACAGGTCATTATATAAAGAAGTAAGAGTTTACAAATGAAGAAACAAATAAACTATCAAGGTTTTCCATTTCATTGGAAAAGACACCCAACCTATGTGCCTTTTGTATAAATATTTTCATGGTAATTGTTCTGATAAGCTTTTGTCTTTGGTACCTAGACTTTATGAATTTAAGTGCAGTACTAGAGTGGTGGCTTGGTCTCATCATTTTACAGCTGAAATGGCTGAATGTAAGCATAAGTTCTATGCTATCAATTTCTTTTCTTACACTTCTCACTTGTTGAATTCTTTTCAAGCATCTTGCTTTCCTGTCAACTTTAATCTTCATAAAGTTAAATGCAGTGTCAATCGTTATTTTCTGGCTTCTTGATTCCTGTTCTTTTATTGTTCTTTCTCCTTAATAATGTTTTCTTTCCCACATATTCTCAGTAACCCTTTGCATCTTAGTGGCTTTATTGCCTTACTTGGGGTGAAATTATTGAAACAAGCAAACAAAAATAAGAGCATCTTTCTTTTTCTCATTAAAACTAGGCAGCATCTCTGATATATCTTTTTCTTACATCTTCCCTCATATTTAAACCGAATGGCCCATTTTTTTTTTTTTATCTGAGATGATAGCAACTCATGAAATAATTAAGTACTGGCTACAACACTTGTTTCTATACCTTTATTTCTAGGAACACATATATATAGCTCCACTGTGGGTGAATGACCATTACCCAAAATTAAGCGAGCCAGAAATAAAAAAAAAATTGATTAGGGATATACTTAGTCCATTGTTCCATGAATTTGTGGACAGGGGACAAGCAAGTTATTAAAGGGTGTCATCCAAATACTAACTTATTAACTAATGGCAGAACAAATCTAATTATAATATAATTTCTGAGATATGGAATTATCATTATTATACACTGATTCATCTGAACTGGTGTCTTCATCTTAGTTGTTAAAGCAAGAAAATTTTAGCCATTGAACCTTCCAGTGTTCTTCAGGTGCTAATCATAGTTAGTAGCATTCTGGGAATTCTACCAAGACCCTGAAAATAGCCAAAATGTACAATGGCTGAAAATTTGTGGCTATAATTCTTAATCAGTATATAATTCTTTCTCTCTGAAATTGAGAGATAAGCTAAATGTTCATGACTTCTTTTGCTCTTAATTTTCTGGATTATATGGATTATAGTTTAATGGATTATATTGTCTACATTATATGGGAGCCCACTGGCAGAGAGGGGGTGGTGGCAGGAAAATAGTTAATTTCCACTTCCAAGTTGACCAACATTACACTATCTGATATCTGAACCATTCAGTGTATTCTACTTCATTACACAGTACATAGTGATAAGTCCATAATCATCTCTTCGTAGAATACCTATGATGTAAGTAATGTATTGTAGGATGTGTCTCACCCCAAATTATGCCAGAATAGATTTTGTATTTAATTTCCTTCAGAGACACTAGATGTCAGGTTGACTTCAGAGATGGCCTCTTAGTTGCCATTGCACTCTTTCCCCATCTTTTGAACTGGAGTAGGGGTTTATTCCGTTTCTTCTGTTTAAGATTGGGTTTCAAGTTTCTTCTCCTAAAGTCATCTCATTTTCTTTCCCCACAGCAACTCCTTGCATCTTAGTGGCATTATCACCTTACTTGGGATGAAATGGTTACCCCTCCCACACACACACACACACACACATATATATATATATATATATATATATATATATATATATATTAGATTCAATATCATCACTTGATAAGACACCAGAGGTGTTGAAACAAAATAGCTATTTTTGTAGTGATTTTATAATATATTTATGTTATAATTTTTAAATAAATAATTATATTCACTCTACTCTGTATTGAGAACACTTTTAAGAATAGTAATTGTTGGTTATTGGAATTTATTCTGTATACACCAATCATATACTTGTATATATATATATATATATATATATATATATATATTATAATTATTTTTTAACCTAGAAGGTATAGCTTCCAACTGCCTGCTACTGTCCAGTAGCAGTTCTTCCTTCCCTTTCAAAGGGGATGGTTGACATTTGAACTGTCCAATCATAACCCCCCAAAAAAATATCAGCAGGTTCTTTCGGCCAGTAACACAGTGAGAGTCTTTATTTTTTCTTTCACCTCAAAATTTTCAAAGCATCATAGCTAAACTGGTATAGCAAGTCAGGCTATATCACATTTCTGTTCGATTCCTGTTGGAGAACACATATTTTCTGTGAAATTTCTCATACATTCAGGCCGGTAAATGTTGTTAATACTGCTTATTATAAACAGAGCATTTACTTAAATATTTGTGTCTATATAAATAACGTATAACAATAAAATATATTAAAATAATTGTCAGACATAGTCCATTTCATAATATATATATATATATATATATATATATATATATATATATATATATATATATATATATATATATATATCCCTTAGAGAACAGAAAGGCTCTCTCTCAGACATTGCAGATGAAATTATAAAATCAAAATCCATATTTTGGACGAGGGGCATAGGGCTGCCATTAAATACTGGCGGGGGGCTGCCATTAAATACTGACGGGGCTTGTCTTACATACTCATGAGGTTAATTACTGCGAGGATTGATCTTGTATACTGGTGGGGCTGCTCTTACATACTGGCAGGACTGCTCTTATATACTGGCGGGGCTAGTCTTACATACTCATGAGATTAATTACTGCGGGGATTGATCATGCATACTGGCGGGGCAGCTATTACATACTGGTGGGGCTGCTCTTACATACTCGTGATGTTAATTTTACATATTGGCTGGGCTGCTCTTACATACTGACAGGCCTACTCTTATCTTCTGGTAGGACTGCTCTTACATACTGGCAGGGCCAGTCTTGCATACTGGCAGGCTGCTCTTGCATACTGACAGGGCTGCTCTTGCATAATGGTGGGGCTGCTCTTAAATACAGGCATGACTGCTCTTACATACTGGTGGGTCTACTTTTACATATTGGTGGGGTTAGTCTTGCATACTGCTAGGGCTAGTCTTACATAGTGGCAAGGTTTCTCTTTTATATTGGTGGGGCTAGTCTTACATACTAGCAGGGCTGCTCTTGAATACTGGCAGGGCTAGTCTTACATACTGGTAAGGCTGTTCTTGCATACTGGCTGGGTACTCTTACATACTAGCGAGGCTGTCCTTTGTACTGGCTGATATTAATTGATGAAGTATGCTGAATATAATGCCATGTTATACATGAGATACTTCATGGGAAATTTGTGCATTTTCTTCCTTACTCAGCAGAATAATACTTAATTCTAATATATTCAAAATATATATTTTTTTTTCATCATTTCTCCTGAAGCAAGTCAAAAACATCACTAGTATGCAGAGCGTTTACAGAGAGTGAAAGTGAAGGAAAATGAGAATGGTGATGATTGAGGAAAAGACAAAAAAGGAACAGGGTTAAAAAAGACTGAAAATAGCAATTAACATTGTTGTCCTCATTGAAGTAAGAAATCGAAAGGGATTTCCACAGGTGGGAAATGCAAGAAAAGAAATTGTTAGAGTAGAAGTGGCAGTTGCATCTAGCTATTTCAAGTGAAAGATGGTGGAACCTAATTGTCAATCTAGCAGCACACTTAAATTCATGTATTTGGAGCACCAGGAAAAAAAGCTCTTCAGAAGAGTTGCCATGGAAATATTTCTAGAAAAGATAAAGGGAAATCACATCACATTGATTAGAAAGTGACTAAATCAAGATGACTGGTAAGGATCGATTACATTACAGAGCCTTCTTTGGATTCTGTTGATATGTACAGCAGGAGCACCAGACCAGATATGGCTACAGTATTTAATGTCTTCTTTTACACCTTCTTTGGAAAGTGACAGTGAATACCCACTGCTAGATTAGAGAACTCTTGTAATAAATGATAATCCCTTTGTTTAAAAGATATCTGAAAATATTAAAAAAATACTAAAAAACATACATTTTTAACTGTCTGGGAAGTGTTTTAGCAGATGACAGAAAATGTGGCATTGAAATCCAAATCCCCTTTAGAATAATGAAAGATGCCTTTGCAAAAAGTAAAAAAAGTATTTAGAAACAAGAAATTTTTCTTAGAAATATAGAAAAGAATGTGCTGAACTGTTATGTAATATCAATCCGCCTATATGGCAGTGAATGCTGAACAATTTTCTCACAGATGAAGAGAAGCAACAGAGATGAGGCTCCACAGAAGAATGCTGAGAATACCATGGACTGAACATGTGAACAACAATGATGTTTTAGAGAAAATGGAAATAAAAATGACACTTGTACTTAGAATTAGAGTAATATCTAATGTGGAAAGAAGGCTTGTAAAAAAATTTGATAGTCATTGGATATACTGAAGTTGAGAGGAAAATTTGGTTCAGTTTGGTTTGTTTGTTTAATGGCATATCAATTCCTTATGGGTCAAAAATGCCAAAATTTTATTTTCTTGGGAGCTTTGGTAATTTTTTTTTCCCAAAATATAATGCTGGTATTTTTTTTTTTACAGTGAAAATGTATTGCTGGTTATTTTTTCTAATGTATTTTATATTTTCATGTTTTGACCTCAGTTTGGCGGTTTACTATTTACCCATATCTAGTACCCTAACAAGTGCTACCTCCCCGGGTCAGAGTGAATCTGAGAACAAAACTAGTTAAGAAGTGGTTCCATGCCTCTCAAAACCTCCTGATCAGAGGCATTGCTGCTGGATGTAGTTTATTGTCATACCCAGGATGCACGAGAGGAAAAGAGGGGTGCAGTAACCTACCCTAGCAAGCTTATATTAATGGAAGTCAGTTCAGAGAGCGGGAATGATAGTAAAAAAGTTAAGAGCAACAGTGAACAGGAAGTAATGGAGAGCCATGATCACCCACTTCCTCAACTGATACTGCTTGTAAAAGAAGTAACAAAGCAAAAAATTGGGTTAGTAGGTGATATCTAGAAATACATCAGGATGATCATGAAATCATTAAGAATTTTGTGTTTCACAACATCATACATTTTCAACCAATTAACCCAGCTGGTATCGATCAAATACCAGCTTATGGTCAGGTAACAAGCTCTCCAATGCAACATGATGAACTGCAAATTAATTTTTACAATATGGCTGACTTTGAGTCTTTCTTATATGTACAGCCAGTGAATCCTCCAATCAAATTCATTTCTGTGCTCCCGCCTCCCTATAAAAATGAAAGAATGTAAGTCACTGGTTTTTTTCAATCCTATAGAAAAGGTTAAGATGCTTGTTCCACATTCTGGAACCCAGAATGGATTAACTACAGGTAAATATACTTCATTTGTTTTGTCTTAAAAATATACATACAATAAAATATGACGTAAATGTCTAGAGAGTGCCTTAATCGTAAGGTCATCTACAGTAAATTTGCACCCTGGCTCTTACAACATTTTACCATTCCTGGCAGATCTTCTATTACAATCTAGAATACCTACTTACAAAAGTGATGGAAAGAAAAATAAAAGACTCTAAATTAATTTGGCTAAAAAAAAAAAAATTATAAAATTCCCTGTACCCCTCCATGCACATATGTAGTCCTACCAACACAAAATCATGAAGGTTGAAACACATCACAAGTAATCTTTTTCCACTTTGCCATGCAAATTCCTTCATATAATAAAATATATATAAAAGATATAATAGTATATGAGAATATATATAAAAGTAATCAGGGTTAATCATTTTTTACATTATTCAGACTATTGTCCTCATCTTTGTTGCCATATTTATTACAACATTTCGGCTGTTGTACGCTTTGGCCTTCTTCAGGTGGTTGGAATGTCGAACTGAACCCTTTATTTCGATCACTGGGGTAGACTGTTCTAGTTTCACGTGCCATGTTTTTTAATGGATTTCAGTTATCAGTTATCTCCTGTTAATTCCCCTCTCCAAGTTCTCCACTGCTGAAACATTGTAATAAATATGGCGACAAAAATGAGGACAATAGTCCGAATAATGTAAATAGTGTACATAATACCTCATCTCAGAAATATAGAAAGTTACTCATTTTTGTTAAATCTTTTATTAGATTGATCAACAATAGAAAATATACTGAGAAGTTTGTATTCATTTCTTTCTCTATAAATATAGAGGAAATAAATCTATTATAACTATATTTATTGACTTTATGTTGTTGCATCTACACAAATCTAACAGAATTATTCTAATATAAAATCTATGCTTGAACACTTATGAAGGCTTGTAATAATTCTTGTGTCCAAATAAAAATCACTCGCATATAAATCAGAAATGTTTTAAAAATTCTATTTATTTTCCTAAGAATTTTATATTTTCTAGTTTTGTATTTAATGTGTTAAGCATCATATATATTGCATTACAAATTTTGTTTTAAATCTTATCCTGTTATTTGTCAATCTCTATTTGCTCATGGCTGGGTTTTGCAACTTATCTAAAGCACACATAAAATATTTTAGAAAGATCGATATTAGTAAAGAATATTAATACATTGCTTTTTTACATGCCTCTTCTTTATTGTATCATTTTCACATCTCTTTCTTTAGATTTTTTTTTATTTTAAACATTTTCTATTTTTTATTTTGTTTGTTTTTCTTTTTTTCTCTTCTTTTCTTTCTCAGATCTTTCTTATTTTATGTGCTGTGTCCTTTCAGGACCTGGGTGATCATGGATCTCTAAAATTTCTTGTCCATTATAGCTCTTAATAGATTTTATCATATTGTTAACTCACCTAAGCCTTACCATCCACTTACTCAAGTTCACTATGTAGGTTATGTGTTGTGTTGCCTTTAATATATTCTATGAGTATCAAATTTTCCAAACCCTCTTTCCTGCTGTTAAGTATAAGTGTCCTTTTTGCTTCCATTGGATTTACAACTTTGTTGTTGCTCACATGTTTGGTCCATGGCATTCTCGGCATCCTTCTGTAGAACCACATTTCTGCTGCTTCAAGTCTCCTCTTCATTCACTGCTATATAGGAGGACTGATATGGTTAGGAAAGAAACCTTTGTCAATACTGGAAAAAGAGATAACAGCTATTGGACTTAAGAAGCCTATTTTCCTGAAAAAACCCTTTTAAGAGAAAGATTTTATAAATTTCAACCAAAAGCAGCTTTGGCTGTTCAGTCAATGAATATTGAATGCTTCCATATAAAGAAATGGCTAATACTCACCATTACCACCAGAAATGAGGACAACAGATACTACACTCTGATCCTATCCCAGTGGCCAAGTAGTGAAGAAAAAGATTTCTCAATATAGAGAACTTGTGCCAGACTAAGCCAAACTTAACTCAAAACATTAATCTCAGAACTCATGTCCTATTCTTAAATAATCTCATTAGTTCTAAATTCTAAATTATCAGCTGTATACAACTGTTTTCACAGATTGATAACTAAAAATGGTTTTCAGTGAATGAAGCCTGTAGGTCTTTGTGAGGATCATCCTTTGAACCCCGTGGATTGGCGCTACAGAATCACAGCCAAAAAACTTTACTAATTAACAGAAACCACCTCACAAAGACTTTCAATATTTGGAACATCTAAAATAGATATCACATAACTAAACAGAAAATAATGATATAAGATGTTGAATAATCTTTAATTATTACTATCATCCTTAGATTTCTCAATATTGTGATCTTGTGCCAGACTAAGCCAAACTTAAATCAAAACATTAATCTAAGAACTCAAGTCCTATTCTTAAATAATCTCATCAGTTCTAAACTCTAGATTACTACAGAATCACAGACAAAGAACTTTACTAATTAACTGAAGCCACCTCACAATGACTTTCAACATCTGCAACATTGAAAATGGATGGTAAATGTAACTTGAAAGGAAAATAATTAGATAAAATGTTGAATTTCAACATTATTTCTGACAAAGGGATAGGGAGGAAGTCCTTTTCTTTACAGGAAATAGCGATAACAGTTATCGAAAAATTGTTTTAAGAGAAAGATTTTATAAATTTAAATTGACAAAAGCAATGGCTAATCAGTCAATGAATGCTGAATATTTCCTTATAAGGAAACAATTAATATTATCATTACCATAAATCTTCTTTTTTCTTTTTTATTTTTCACATATCCTCTTCTCTTCTCTTATTTTTAAGCTCATCTTTCTTTTTTATATCTTTCTCCCAACAGTTTTTTTTTACTGTTTCCCCTTTTCCCTTTAAGTGGAGACTTAAGGAAACAGAAATGTGGTTCTAAAGTAAATGCTGAGAATACCACAGATGGAACATTTGAGCAACAAAGAAGTTTTAAGGAGAATGGAAACAAAAAGGGTATTTGTAGTTAGAATAAAATAATAAGATATAGAAAGTTGAAATTTCTGGAATACATAATGAGGAAAGAAGGCTTGTAGAATTTGGCACTCACAGGATATATTGAATGCAAGAGAGGCAGGAGGAAGCAGTCAGAAACTTAATGAGCTTGTGGAAATGGAATGTAGAACAGAGAGTGTAAGAGGACACATTTTGTTAGATCTATAAAAAATAGGAAGTTGTGGAGAACCATGATTGCCAACATACTGAAGGTACACAACACTCTCAGGGTTTACTTTGCTTTTGGGAAGCTTTAATATCTTCTTCTATGGTATCATTCCGGTTCATTTTATTTTGAGATCATCCTTCTGTTTTTCATGGCTTCATTTTTCTTTTTTTCTAGTTTCATGTTTTTTTCTTTTTTCCAATTTCTTTTTTTCTAGTTTCCCTTTTCTTTTTTTCTTTCTTCTTCTTATTTCTAGTTTCCTTCTTTTTTTTCGGATTTCTTTTTTTCTAGTTTCCCTTTTCTTTTTTCTTTCTTTTTCTTTTTTTTAGTTTCCTTCTTTTTCTTTTTTCTTTCTTCTTTTTTCTAGTTTCCTTCTTTTTTCCGATTTCTTTTTTTTCAAGTTTCCCTTTTCTTTTTTCTTTCTTCTTCTTTTTTGTAGTTTCTTTCTTTTTCTTTTTTCTTTCTTCTTCTTTTTTCTAGTTTCCCTTTTCTTTTTTTCTTTCTTCTTCTTTTTTTGTAGTTTCCTTCTTTTTCTTTTTTCCGATTTTTTTTTTTCTAGTTTCCCTTTTCTTTTTACTTTTTTCTTCTTTTTTTGTAGTTTCTTTCTTTTTCTTTTTTCCGATTTCTTTTTTTTCTAGTTTTCCTTTTCTTTTTTCTTTCTTCTTCTTTTTTTGTAGTTTCTTTCTTTTTCTTTTTTCCGATTTCTTTTTTTTCTAGTTTCCCTTTTCTTTTTTTCTTTCTTCTTCTTTTTTGTAGTTTCCTTCTTTTTTTTTTTTCCGATTTTTTTTTTTTCTAGTTTCCTTTTCTTTTTACTTTTTCTTCTTTTTTGTAGTTTCTTTTCTTTTTTCTTTTTCCGATTTCTTTTTTTTTGAGTTTTCCTTTTCTTTTTTCTTTCTTCTTCTTTTTTTGTAGTTTCTTTCTTTTTCTTTTTTCCGATTTCTTTTTTTTCTAGTTTTCTTTTCTTTTTTCTTTCTTCTTCTTTTTTTGTAGTTTCCTTCTTTTTCTTTTTTCCAATTTCTTTTTATTTCTAGTTTCCCTTTTCTTTTTTTCTTTCTTTTTCTGTTTTTGTAGTTTCTTTCTTTTTCTTTTTTCTTTCTTCTTCTTTTTTCTAGTTTACCTTTTCTTTTTTTCTTTCTTATTCTTTTTTCTAGTTTCCTTCTTTTTCTTTTTTCCGATTTCTTTTTTTCTAGTTTCACTTTTCTTTTTTTCTTTCTTCCTCTTTTTTCTAGTTTCCTTATTTTTCTTTTTTCCGATTTTTTTTTCTAGTTTCCCTTTTCTTTTTTCTTTCTTATTCTTTTTTCTAGTTTCCTTCTTTTTCCAATTTCTTTTTTTTTCTAGTTTCCCATTTCTTTTTTCTTTTTTCTTCTTTTTTCTAGTTTCCTTCTTTTTCTTTTTTCCGATTTCTTTTTTTTCTAGTTTCCCTTTTCTTTTTTTCTTTCTTCTTCTTTTTTTGTTGTTTCCTTCTTTTTCCTTTTTTCCGATTTCTTTTTTTTCCAGTTTTCTTTTCTTTTTTTCTTTCTTCTTCTTTTTTTGTAGTTTCCTTCTTTTTCTTTTTTCCGATTTCTTTTTTTTTTTAGTTTCTCTTTTCTTTTTTACTTTCTTCTTCTTTTTTTGTGGTTTCCTTCTTTTTCTTTTTTCCAATTTCTTTTTTTCTAGTTTCCCTTTTCTTTTTTTCTTTCTTCTTCTTTTTTTGTAGTTTCCTTCTTTTTCTTTTTTCCGATTTCTTTTTTTTCTATTTTCCTTTTCTTTTTTTCTTTCTTCTTCTTTTTTCTAGTTTCCTTCTTTTTCTTTTTTCCTTGTTTTTTTTTTTATTCTGGCTTCATTACACTTCTTTTTTTTCTCTCAATTTTCTTCATTTTTTTATTCACATTTTTTCTGTTTCCTTATTTTTTCCTTTTATTCTTCTTCTTAGGCACTTTTTTGTTTTTTCTCACAATATCATTTCTTTCCATTTGTTTACTTTTCCCTCTTTTTCTCTCCCACTTTTCAATTCCTTTTTTCTTTTCTCTCTTTATCTCTTGCTCTCATTCTACATCCTCCTCCTCATCCTCCTCCACATTCTTCTTCTTGCATCTATTGATGAAATTCAGACGCCTGCCAAATAAACAACATTATTTGTGTAAATCATTGGAAATAATCAAATAAAAAAAATTTTCTTGATTTAAAGGTTGGCTCAAGAGACACTCAATGTAGAGAGTTACTGATTGAGGTGTATAATATGAACACAGGAGAAGGAAGTAGAAAGTGAAGATTATAATGATATAGCGAATAGATAACAATTGACTCAAGACTCAAAGAGGTTAAGGTAGTAGTCTTCAGGAAAGCATCCATGCAGGAGTCTGCTATAATAATCTATCTATAAATATTTTCACAGTAATTGTTCTGATGAATTTTCCTCTATGGTAACAAAACTTTATGAATTTAACTGCAGTACTAGATTGGCTGTTAGGTCTTATCATTTTACAGTTGAAATGGCTAGATTTAACCCTAAGTTCTATGCTAACAGTTTCTTCTATTGCACTTCTCATGTGCATAACTCACTCCCAGCTTCTTGTTTACCAGCACACTTTGATCTTCAAAAATTTAAATGCAATGTCAATAATTATTATTAAGTCTTTTTAATTCTTCTTCATGCATTATTCTCTCTGCTTAACAGAGTGTTTTCTCTTATTCTCTAACACTCAGTAACCTCCCTTGTGTCTTAGTGGCTTTATTGCCTTGCTTGGGGCAAGATGATTTCAAAAAAGTTACATCTGGCTAGTTCAACAGTAAAATGGTGAAACCTTGTTGTCAATCTAGTATCACACTTAAATTCATGCAGTCAGGTCATTAAGGATAAAAGCTCATTAGAAGATTTACCATGAAAATATTTGTAGAAAAGGCAGAAGGAAGCCATATCACATGGTGTGAAGGTGACTAAAGTCAAGATGCCAGGTCAAGATCAATTATATTACAGATGCTTCTTTGAATTTTTTCAAGAATTTTCTTATATATAGTAGGAGCAACAGACCAGACAACAGTATTCACTGCACAGACAAATGGTAGATTTATAAATGTGCAATATGGATTCTGATGAAAAAAATTGTCTGACACAACACAGTGAATCATGGTTTGGTTTGTTTTGTTTTACGGTATATCAACCTCAATGGGTTATTTAACACTGACAAAATTTTTATTGCTGGTAATATTTTTTCCAAAAATGTATCGCTGATAATATTTTTTTCTTCAAAAATGTATTGCTTCTTTATTGCTGGTAATAATTATTTACAAAAATATATGGCTGGTAATATTTTTTCCTCCAGAAGTGTATTGCTGGTAATAATTTTTCCTCAAAAAAATTATTACTGGTATTAAAACCTATTTTTTACACTTTCACAGTGTTTTGACAGCAGTTTGGGAGACAACTATTTGCTCATAGTTGGGGCCCTAACACATGCTACCACCCTGGGTCTGGGTGTACCTGGGAACACCAGCAATTAAGAGGTGGTTCCATGCTTCTCAAATCCTCATGATCAGAAGCCTTGCTGATGGATGTAGTTTATTGTCTTACTCAGGACACAGATGTAGTTTATTTTCATACTCTGGATGGACATTGAATCAATTTTCTTAACAAGTAGACAGAGATCCAAAGGAACTTGATACACACACACACACACGCACACACACACACACATACATATATATATTATAATAAAAAAGAACTGTAAGATATATAATCTGGTGTTCTTAATTGATATTTTTGTTTTTACAGAACAGTGCTCAATGTAAATTTACAGAGAATAAATATTATAAATTAACTGTTAAAATATTAAAAATATAGTATCTTCGCTACACAGGAATTACCATGTTTCAAAAACCGAAGCTAAAAACTTCAAATTTAATTATATCATTAAATTAAAAGTACTAGTTCTGTTTCATCTTCAAGCATATTTTGGAATATCTGATTTTTAAATTTACTGAGTTTTTAACGCACATACAATTCATAATTTTTTGTTTCCAAGGATACAGAGAAATCCAATCATTTAGACAGCGGTGGTAGCATGTTCATTTTTATTAACTCTATATATATATATATATATATATATATATATAAACAGACAAAGAGAAAAATTCTGAGAGAAAAGTACTGAAAAATTTATCTATCATTAGATATTAAATACTTTACTTGTTGTAAATTAATAATTGTTTGATAATAACTTAACATTAGGTGATTCATTTTCACAGATATTTAAAAATAATTTAACATTTCTGCTATTATATTAGCTTATTCATATCAATTTATTATTTTACCTTTCTTTATATTGTAAATGTCACAACCAATTAACAGTTTATTTTTCCCTTTTTCAATACCACATTCCTTCACACAATTTAAAAGAAAAAAATAGGGTGTCTATTTCAAACAAGTGTATCCACTAAAATGTTTCATTCATATATATATATATATATATATATATATATATATATATATATATATATATATGTATAGATTCAATTCAGTTCAATGTCTAATAAATATAAGTCAGTAAAAGATCATGTTGAATTTAAACATTTTTTTTCATAATGTAATTAATATATGTATGTAAATATATTTATATTGAATTGTGTCACTTGGCATCTTCCATAATTTACCTTGACTTTTCATTTAGCCTGATGAATATTCACAAGTATTTCTTAAATTTAAAAATTTTGAAAAAATAATTGTATTTTACTTCTATTTATAAATACTTGTTGCAAAATAAAATCCTTGCATTTGCCTTGATAACATTGACTAAGATAAGTTTTCCTGTTGTCTTTATTCATATTATCCTTTTACAGATATATTTTTAGTTATATCTTTATTTATATATATATATATATATATATATATATATATATATATATAATGAATACAGAAGCCTTAAAAATCCATTTGGATTTTATGTAAAACTCATCTGAGGAGATGGACATTTGAGGTCTATAAAATGAATTATAACCTGACTGAATGGATTTTTAAGGATTCTGTATTCATTTTTATATTGCTCTGTTCTTACATTGAGCTCTCTTTGGACTTATATCCTCCTTGGAATTATCGCTACTAATCATTAAGTGATATTATATATATATAAATTAACTGATTTAAAATATGGTTTTTTACCTACACAGTAATAACCATATTTCAAAAACTGAAGTTAAAAACTTCAAATTTAACTATATAATTAAATTAAAAGCATTAGTTCTATTTTATCTTCAAGCAAATTTTGGAATAACTTAGTTTTAAATTTACTGTGTTTTAAATGCACATATAAATTCATAATTTCCTGTTTCCAAGGATACAGAGAAATCCAATCATTTAGACAGGAGCGGTAGCGTGTTCATTTTTATTAACTATTGTTGTATCAATTATGAGTTATGTTCGAAAAAGAGGTTAAGTTTAGGGAGGACAGGGGTGTATTTTTCAACGAATTCTGACATCCGTTAAATGCATGTTGTCTGGGTTTTTTTTATTATTAACAGCAAAAATTTTTTCAGCATTTTTTTCTTACTTGTATACTGAAAGATTCTTTCTAGGGGTGTTTGGGTTAGAATACATTTTATTTAACTATAAATTTAAAATATTTTTACTCTTAATTACTAATAGTCTATATTCAAACTGCTATCAATATTCACCTTGTTAACAATCTTTTTGCCATGCTGAATAAATAATATATTTTTATTTATGTTCTTTAAAATTATGAGTGAGTCTTTTCGTATTCAGCATGGCAAAAAGATTGTTAACAAGGTGAATATTGATAGCAGTTTGAAGCAATGCCCATTTCAGTAGTTGTAAGTCAAACCATTATAGGGATAGTAGTAATCTCAGAAATTAGGTCAGATGTCAATCTGTTTTATTTTCTTTCAAACCTGAACAGAGCAGAAATGTAAGTAGCAGAAATCTTAACTGTTTCTTTACACGTCATACCTGGTTGCATTTTTTGTTCTATCTCACTTGGTTTTGTACTAGTCTCCTTTGTGGGTAGCACTCTGGTTCTGGCCCAGAGGTGGCAGGTTTTTATATACTTTTCAACAGGCTCATGAATTTGTTGTGAAAATCAAAAAATCTCTTTGTGTCAATTTTTTAATTGGCCAAATTATTTTATTTTCTGGTGTTCCTTTCTTTTTCATTTATTTTTATAACAGAAATTGCGTAGAGCCTCCCTGATTTTTGGTATTTTTCAGTCACAAATAAGTAGCTTCTCCTCCTGCCAACTTCTGGTGTTTTTCAGCTGAGTTCAATCTTTTCTTCTTCCTCTTTTTATTTAAGAGTTACCTTCTCATAGGTTGAGAGAAGTATAGAAAGAGAAGGTTAGAGAAAGGGAGAAAGAAAGAGATAAGGATTTTTAAGAAAATGCCTTATTTTTATTTGAATTCTTTTGAATATATTTCATTTTTTATTGGGACTCACTAGATTAAATCCAACATAAAAAATATCATATTAGAAAAATATGCACCCTCTAGCAGGATTTGAACCTGCGTCCATTATGGGAAACAGTTATTATACCTGATGTCCCTTAGACCAACTTGGTCATGTAGGGCCTACTGATCAAACAAAGCCTGAATAGTCAGCCCTAATGAGGGTTTCCACTAGGAGATGCAGGTTCAAATCCTGCTGGAAGGTGTGTATTTTTCAAACAAGATTTCTCAAATATTCAGGCCAGTAGAAGTAAATAAATAAATATACTGTTTAATAAATAAATAAAAACAGAGCATCTACTCAAATATAAGCATCAATTTAAAATAACATTTAAACAAATAATTTAGAAATATATATATATATATATATATATATATATATATATATATATATATAGAGAGAGAGAGAGAGAGAGAGAGAGAGAGAGATAACCAAACACGGATAAATAAAAGATATAAGAAGGAAATATTTTAGCTGAAACAATAAGCGTTAAAGCAGTAGGAAATTTCCAAGGCAATATTTTAAATACAGAATTCAATAAATTGATGTTTTCTCAAATGCTACTTAAGAACACTTTGAAGAAATATTGACATATTTGTGTCTGCATTTCAAATACATTTCCAATACATATACAAACACACACAAATATATACATACACACACACACACACAAATATATATATATATATATATATATATATATATTAGAGAAGCATGCACAATATCAGAGAAAGAGCATTTGTAGATATAGACAATGTGGACATAAGATTCAACACAGCATAGTGACTGTCCGCTTCATACTTCCAGTTATCTCACCATTTTGCATGTATTTATGTAGGTATGTATACAATGAGGAGGTATGGTGGAGTAATGGATAGCGGCTCAGATTGAGGAATTGGAGAGACAAGTTCAAATTCCAGTTGAATCCATTACATTCACTTACGTGCTAATAACCTTGGAAAATGTATGAATCATCTTCTTCTCAAGCTATAGGTAAATAGCAAGACAGATCGGGTTCTATAGATGGCAACTGGTCTACAGCAGAAAGAAATGGCAACCTACTGCGGGGAAAAAATCAGTCATGTATTGAAAGATACATGATCGCATAAGCATGTATCACACATGGCACATAACAGACTGATGTATACAATAAATATTTGACTGAAAATTTACACATTTATACATATTTCTTCAAGATGAACAATGGGACAATTTACAAAATTTTAATTTGACATTTTTTGAACTGGCATCACCAGAAAGGTATCAAACTGAACTTTTCCATATTATATATTTGCCATTCTTTGGGATTCTCCATCAACTTTATTCATATTTATTCATAAAAATAAGGTCAAAAATATTTTTTAATCACTTCACTCCAAGCAAGGCAACAAAGCCACTAAGATGCACAGGGTTACTGAGAGTGAAAGAAACAAAGAGAAAATAAAAGAACAGAAATTAAGAAGCCAGAAATAATGATTGACATTGCATTTAAATCTTTGAAGATTGTAGTTGGCAGGAAAGCAAGAATATGGAAAAGACTTCCACTGGTGAGAAATATGAGAGAAGAAACTATCAAAATAGAACTTATGGTTCCATCTAGCAATTTCCATGGTAAAAGGATGAGACCTAACTACCAATCAAGTACAATGCTGTAATTCATGAAATCAAGCAACATAAAACTACACCCTTGTGCAATTGCAATGAAATTATTTATAAAAAAATCCCAGAGAAGTGACGTCATAGCAGTAAGAAAGTTATTATGAAGCTGAGATGTCAGGACCAATATTATTAAAGATTCTTGTTTGGATTTTGTCAAGAATATCTTAACTATTTAAATTTAACTATTGTGCCTGAAAAAAAAAGCACTGTGTCAAAATTATGGTTTTTCCTTGACACCACTATTATTTTAACTACCTTCACTCCTCAGCAATGTTTATTATTTTAAAATTGATGATTAGAATTTTAATAAAACCTAAACATATGATGAAAGTGAATTTATACATTTTTTTCTTGTGAATTGACAACAAAAATATTGATCACAGTTTATTGTTTATTTACAAGAATAATTTAATATTTTCAACATTCTAAAAACTAACACAATTTTATGAAAACTAATGCAATGCAATATTTATCACTCACCAAACTGTAAAGAGATAAATATGAAAATAATTTTTTATTCATAAATTTATAAACATTTAGTAAATTATAAAAATGAGATTCAAATCTTTATTATTTACCATTTTATAAAGTTCAGATTGATTGGTGCATAGCTGATGTTTTACTAACTATTCAAATAAACAATTTAATTAATAAAAAGTGTAAATCAACAATCTATAATGTTTATTATTTTTGTTTATACTGAAGAACAAAGAAAATGTATAAATTTACTTTCATATATTTAGAATTCTTGGTATGAAGATAAATTACATCCAGCAGCAAGGCCTCTGATTGGGAAACTGGACATTTTGAAGACTATGACATCACCTCTTAATTGCTGTTGCTCCCAGATCAACCCTTACCTGGGATAGTAGCACCTGTCAGGGTCCTATCTATGAGCAAATTATGAGCCCCACCAAATAAAAACATAAAACTACACCCTTGTGCAAATTAATTGAAACAAAACAAATAATTCTCCTATTATTTAATTTTTTTTTGGTATTTTTCCAATGAACCAGGACTTAGTGGACATGTTAGTACTTCATATGTCCATTCCATGAAGTTGTTCCTTGCAGATTGATTCTCGACTGGATTTAAATCAGGAGAGTTTCAGAGCCAGTCAATAGTACTTCGATTTGCTCACTGGTAAGGCTTGCCATTGTGTTTGTGCAGCATTACAATTTTCGTCCATCGTAGACAATGGCCATAGGGCAACTAATCGACAGCCGAGACAGTAGTGTCTGGGTGTGATGAAAATCTGATGCAATAACAGATGATACAATATTTTTCAAGGCTAAAAACATTTCATCATATACCCTGGAAAGAGATTCATATTACTGCACACCACTTCAAATAACCCAATCTGAGAAAAAAAATAGATATCGCTTACACCCTGCCATTCCAGTGGGTCTAAAACTGACCATATGATGAAAGAAAGGAAACTAAAGCACTTGTTTCAATTAATTTTCACAAGGGTGTATAAAAGTATAAAAATACATTTTTATAGTAAAAATAATAGAAATACATTTTCATGTAAAAAATAAAAAATTATCAACAATATCTATTAATAGCAAAATTAGCAAAAATATTTATTAATAGTAAAATTAGCAACAATAGATTTTTAAAGCAACATGAGCAGCCAGATAACTTATCTGTAGTTGAAGGCATACAATTGCATTCAAAATGTATCTAGTTGAAGCCATAAAACTGAGTTCCAAACTTTCACATTTCAGCATTAAATAACCAATTGAGGTTGATATGCTGCTAAAAGAAATCAACCAACCTACATGAAACAACTTTCATGATATTAAGCCATATAATGCCCAATAATTTCTTAAATGAAACTCTATTCCAAAATATCTTTCAATAAAACTACAGCATAAGACACCTCTAATAATTATGTCCACACAAACATATATATCAGCAAAAGCAGAGTATCATCTACCATGTATTCAATTGAGAAAGCAGAATAACAAATTTTTATTTCTTCAAAGCTCCCAAGAAAATTAAATTTTGTCATTAAATAACCCATAAGTAGTTGATATGCCATTAGACAAACAAGTCAATCAATATATTTAGGTTTTATTAAAAATTCTAATCATTGTATTTTAAAACAATAAACATTGACAAGGAGTGAAAGTAATTAAAATTAATAGCAGTGTCAAGAGAAAAACAGTCCTTACCCACCACCCACTCTATAGAAAGATAAATGGGGGAGTGGTGCTTTTTAAATAAAATATAAAATAATGCAAAATACAAGATAGTATTCAAAAGTAATGCCGCCCATGGGAACGTCAATGCCATCAATCTGTCTTTTAACACAAATAGAATTGTTATATATTAGAAGAGATTGTCTAGTGGCCAAGATAACTTCAGATTCATCCTCAGCAATATCAATCCGGCTTTTTGCAAATTCTAAACTTTTAAGTAGTAGCTCTTTTGAAATGGATGGGTAGAAGTCTATAATATCAAATTGTATAAAAATGGCTTTCTTTTTATTTTTAATATCTTGGAACTATTTTATAGTATCTGAAGAATCTTTCCAAAGATTACTATAGTGTTTTTCTTGTATCGTTTGTGTTATTATTTTGAAGTGTAATTTTAGAAATTAGGCCTAATTCTATTTTAGATGGATTAATTGACTGTGATTGTAGATTATTGTCGAAATTAGACTAGTAGTCATTGAAAAGTAGACATGCATTTTTTTTATGTGACTTTTTCCCATTCTGTCTGCAACATCAAATTTATTAGCAAAAATTGCATTATTAAGTTAAGTGAAGAAATAGTGCTATCATTATTAACTTTTATGTAATTACTAACTATTCTATTGTTTGTGATAGTTTGAAGGTTCAATTTTGTAAAAGTTTTGTGAATTATCAGCTTTAATTCACATCTTTTTAGAATTTTTGATGTTTCTGATGTCTCAGTTTAATTTTTGTTGGAATCTATTGGATGATTTTCTAAACAATTCTTTTTAATTAGGTTGAACATATCAGCTTCGAAAGGATTTAGAAGTTTATTATTTGGTTTGGGTTTTTTTGAGATTTCAGACTATATTTCTCCTTGACATTTTATATGTCTGTGGGGTTTAAGTAAAAGTGTATTTTCTATTGTAATCTTTTATTAGATCTATTATTTAATCTCTAAATGATCCATGGATATGGAATGTTTTTCAAGGAATAGTCCAGGGTAAATTTTTACATTTTGTAGTGAGATTCTAGATAATTAATATAATCCAAAAAGGAATATTCCAAAGAGAGCTCAACTTATAGATATAAGGAGCAATGATAAATATATTACCAGTTTGTGACTAGTAGGGATAATTGCTAGGAGGACATTAATCCAGGGAGAGCTCAATGTAGACTACAGAGCATTATAATAATAATAATAATAAAAAAGAAAACCATAAATATTCATTTTGATTATAATTTATTTCATGAATATCGAAATATTCATCTCTTCAGATCAAAATCTCCTAAGAGGAGATAATACATCTGACAGATATATCAGATTGATAGTGGGGGAGGGAAGGCAAGAGAGAAAATATGAGAGAAGGAGGAGAAGGGTCTTTTAAAAAGATGTGATGGAGGGGGTTAAGGAAGAGAAAGGGTTAAGGAAGTAACAACTGGGTAGTAGTAAGCCTTAACAGATATATCTTTTTCCCATATATTGGGGTAAGATATCTGACTGATGATACCAGCTTAAAGCAATCGGGCATTTAGCCACACTGAAGAGCTGTGATACAGCAAAACAGTCTGTCTGTGGATGACAATATATGCTCCCGGAAATCCAGTTTAGCTCTCAAGAGAAAGGAGGTTTTAAAAACAGTAGCTCCTACTGCTATTAAGCATTACTCTACAAATATGAATTCAGTTCTTTGAGCTGCTGGCATATTTCGTATAGAAAAAACCCATTAAAATTCACTTCCTTTCTGCCATGCAATGATAACCTAGGGGTAAGATATATGACTGATGTCAAATGAGTTGGGTTTCAATCCCAGCTTGAAGCAATTGAACGTATGACCACACTGAGGAGCTATGATACAGTGAAACAGTCTGTCTGTGGATGACTATATATATATATATATATATATATATAAAATATATATATATGGGAAAAGATATATATTTTTTATATATCAGAACAATTTTAGGAAAATCTATGACAAAATGGAAATTTACATTATATGTATAATAATAACATATATGTGCAGACATGTGTATTGGCACATGGCTGAGTGGTTAGAACATTTGCATTCTGACCATGAGACCCAGGTTCAAATCTCACCATGGTCAATTTGTCAGCAAGGAGACTTCCTGATGTTATCGGACTGGAAGAGTCGATTCCAGCATGCGGCACCTTTAGAAGTGCCTGAAAATTATACTACGGGTTGACCCAAGCCTGGTGAGATGGAACTCTTGGGGGCTGTTGATATCTGTGCTAGCATGAAGTCACAAGTCATCGTGGCTGAGAGCTTCAGCATGCTGGCCTTGTTCAATTATTGATCATGTTAGATAACACCCTCTTTCCCAGAAACTGTAACTAACACCTGCTCAGCATAGGTGTAGTATAAACCACAGGTGGGCTCTGTGGGTGTTGAATAAACACAAATGTGCCTGAGCAAGCATCTTCAATAGGGATTGACTAGCCACTCTAGTAGATGGATATTCTGGAATATGAGTGGCCAGCTATACATACATATATATATATATATATATATATGGGATAAAGAGATATATTTTTTATATATCAAAACAATTTTAGGAAAATCTGTGACAAAGTGGAAATTTATATTATATGCATAATAATAACATATATGTGCACACGTGTGTATATGTGTGTGTAATCTTTTCTAAAAACTGAGTTTTTCTGAATCTCCACAGCTATGAACTTAAAGACATTTAGATTTTACAACAGAAGCTACAAAAATAAAAGAAGTAATCTTTTGTTAATGCACAGATCAAAATTTTACAAAGCAGAAAAAGAAATTATAAGATAAACCTGTCTAAGTCTTGAAGAAAAATTAATTCAATATGATTTGCACGTAGAGTTGCAAACACATGTGGTTGGAAAAGAAGAAAAATCACTTTGAACACCTCTACTTATCCATTTGTATTTGTGAACAAAAGTCTATTTTGATATTTTGTTCAACGTTTTCTTGTTTTCTTTTCTTTATTTTTTTAGACAATCAAATCCTGATCAAATAACCTCAAGAGAATTACTGATGTGGATCTTTGAAGATTTACTGTCTGTTTGAATTCATATTTTTAGACTTTCTTTTTTGTTAATTCTTTATTTGCAGTATAAATTTGAGGCTTTAGAATAATATTTTAACCTAAATTTTAGGCATATTTCCTGCAATAAAAATTCTAGTTGCTATCATGTTATAATTCAATGCGTTCCTTAGTTGGTCAAGGCTCATGACACACTGAAAACACCCGTTTGTTTTTGATCACCAAAGTTAAGCAGTGTTAAACTTGGTCAGCATTTAGATGGGGATTGCTTGGAAACACTGGGTACTGTAATCAGTCCCCTACAATCTGAAATATGTTTTGCCTTTAAATAACCCATAAAGGGTTGATAAGCTGTAAAAAACTAATCAAGCAATCCTTAGTTAGTTAGTATGTCCGTTACACTATACATTGCCTCAGATAATTAATGAACCATTCTGTTTTGAATATCAGAAAAGATAGAAGATAAAGATATATCAGAAATGCTGTTTGGTTGTAGTAAGAAAAAAAAGAAGGAAAGAAAGGAAAGATAGAGGAAGTGATAATGCTCACATATGTTTAATGTCTACTTCTGGGAAACAGAAAAACTTGCAATATTTTGCCATTGCAATTTTTCCTTAAAGTTGTTAATCTAAAATGTTGTAATAGAATTTCCATAGGTATTTTAAAAGTGACACTCACAAGATGTTTTTTGGTCATTATATCAAGAATTCTGATTTATTAGAAAAGTCAAACAAAAACCATTCCAAATTGAAGTATCACCCCCCCCCCTCACTCAGTGAATAGTCCTAATAAGAATTACAAGATGTGGCTGGTAGGACAGTATATTAAGAAACCTACAAAGAGAGAGGGAGAGAGAGAGAGAGAGAGTGTTTTGAGATGATCCTTAGTTCCCAAGAGTGAACTATCTATCCTGGGAACTATCTAATGATTAGATTAAAAGTAGGAGGCTAAATTGGTTTGGCCATGTAACTAGAAGTGGAGAATGAAACTTTATGTATAAATCCTGCAAAAACAAATTCCTTAGCAAATGACCATATGTCAGATCACCTAAGAGATGAAAAGAGAATCAACAGAATACTAGAATATCACAAGTGACATGTGTAAGGATTGGCAAAATTATGTGGATAAGAAGTACACAAGGAAGTAATTCAGACGATGCTACTAAATAAGTTAGAGCCAGTGAGAATAACCTATGATAGTTAACAAGTTCAGTTACTTTTCCACCACCATAACTTTGTTTTGTGATGTCAGTGAATACACGTTGTCACTTTCAGAATGCTTGTTGTAGTAGGGGCTTTGTAATGACAGATACAACTATAATACATTATTGAACAATTCTGGTGTCAGATGCCTTCAAATAGTACTCACACTAATAGAACTTGCATGAAAATACTCACTCGAATAGTGATCCATATAGTGATCTGAATAGAGAAATAGTATAGTGAATAACCTAGAGAATAGCAGTCCTTATAGTAATAGAGGATAGAATAGAAATAGCGATCTGTATAGAATAGAGGATTGACTAGAATTTCAGATCAATCTAGATGTCATGCAACTTCCTATATATATGTTTCCTCTATGATCATGTGATTCACTTAATTTAATGGGATCGCCTGAGTTTGCTCACTGGCGATCTGTGTTCAAACTCAAGTGTCGGCAGTGACACTTTATTCCTATATAACACTTAGCTTCCCTATGACATTTCTATAAATATTTTCATGGTAATTGTTCTGATGAACTTTCTTCTGTGGTACTCCCCACCCCTACAGACAAATTGTACAATCTTTCTTTTAAAACAATCTTTCAGGAATATAGGTTTCTCAAGTCCAGTAACTGTTATTGTTCTTTTCATTATTGATGGGGGTTTCCTTCCTAACCATTTATTTGAAATAATGTGAAAAGTCAACATCTTTATTATCTCATTATTTTCTCTTTGAGTTACATAAACTATCTATTTTAGTTGTTGCTGCTGTTGAAATTCCTCAAGTAATATGGTTTCTGTCATCTGGTTTAGCTAACGTACAAGACAGATATATAGACAAGCACAATAGCCATCTCTATAATGAAGAAGGTATGCAATTCTGGAGTAAAATAAAAGTTTTATTTTCAAATATAATTTGCATTAAGATGTGTATGCTGATATATGTGTCTGTGTTAATGAATGATTGTGTATATAGGGTGACTCATTTATCTCCCCTTGGATAATCAGTGTAGTTCCTCCATCTTTGATTTTATCATATAGTGGATGGCACCTACTTTTATATTCTATTCAACTGACCATGTTTACTTCATTTATCTTGTTTTAAATTATGCTATATATTTATGTTTATTTCCTATAAGTGATTTTCCAATTTCTTCTTTCCTTTGTCTTTCATTGTTGCTTTTTGTTGTCTTTATTTTATTTTTGAATTTTTTGGATGCAAAATTAATTATAAGTTTTAATATCTATGGAGATTTTCTAACTTCAGTAACCTTTTGCTGAAACTGAGAACTAAGCAGAAGATTAAATTTTGTCCCAATCTATGACAATGCTACTAATCTGTGCTCTATCATTTGTCTAAACAAAACTGCCATTAATTCTCAAGATAAATAAGATAAATAAATTTCTGCTTTTATTGAGACATTAGCTTCTAAAACTTTCATATAAATGTTATATGCTGAAGAAGTTTATTTGTTTAATTCCAGAAAATAAGTAAAATAAACAAAAAAGTTTTAAATTAGAATAATATATTGAAAAAATGTGTTCATTTTTAGGAGAAGAAGAATCAGGAATCTATAAAACTTAATATCTGATTTAGGTCCCATGTGTTTGTCATTTGATTTAGTCCCTAACACCTTTCACATTTAATTTAGCTCCATACTTTCAACATCAGATTTAGCCCCCACCACTTTTAACATCTGAATAAGCTCCCCCACATTTCACATCTGATTTAGACCCCACCACATTTAGTATCTGATTTAGCTATTGCACTTTTAATCTCTGATTTAGCTGACCAAAATTTTGCATCTGATTTACTCCCCACCACTTGTCACATCTGATTTACTCTCCACCACTTGTCACATATGATTTACTTCCCACCACTTGTCACATATGATTTACTCCCACCACTTGTCACATATAATTTATTTCCCACCACTTGTCACATCTGATTTACTCCCCACCACTTGTCACATATGATTTACTCCCACCACTTGTCACATATGATTCACTCCCCACCACTTGTCACATATGATTTACTCCCACCACTTGTCACATATAATTTACTCCCCACCACTTGTCACATCTGATTTACTCCCCACCACTTGTCACATATGATTTACTCCCACCACTTGTCACATATGATTTACTCCCCACTACTTGTCACATATGATTTACTCCCCACCACTTGTCACATATGATTTACTCCCACCACTTGTCACATATAATTTACTTCCCACCACTTGTCACATATGATTTACTCCCACCACTTGTCACATCTGATTTATTTGCTGCAACATTTCACATCTGATTTTGTCCCTCACACTTTTCACATCTGAATTTAGTACCTCTCCACCTTATAATGTTGTGTTACCTTGCTTGATATAACTGATAACATATCAATATAAGTAATCATATTACTCTGTATTCTTCACAAATTAACATTGTTACATTTAGTAACTATTCTTTTCTTTGGAAGCAAATTTTCCCCAAAAAACTAACACAAAAATTTATCTTTTTTTAAACAAAATCCAAGTAAAAACCATTTTTTTACTTTTCTTTCATACTTAACATTTTTTTCCTAAAGATTTTTTTAGAATTTTCTCTTGTATCCAGAAATATTATTTTCAGAAGGAAGCCTCAAAACCAGAAAAGATTAAAAAAATCCTTGGAAGCATCACAGCTTTCCAAGAGACAGGCATGAATTTCAAAGATATTCATTTTTATCATGTGATAACTTATTGCTACTCCATTTAACACTTTCTAAAGTATGAGGAACTTCTTTGTGTTGCATTCCTTCAGGATGCTGGCAATCATGGCTCTTCATAATTTCCTGTCGTTTGTTGCTCTTAGTGAGCTGTCTTTTTGTTATCTCTCCTAAACCTTGTTCTGCCATTCATTTACTCATGCTAGCTAGGTAGTTTATGCATTGTCTTCCTCTGTCCCTCTTGCCTTCAATCTGTCCTGTGAGTATCAAATTTTCTAAGCCCACTTTCCTCATTATGTGCCTTAGAAATTTCAACTATCTCTTCTTCCTGATCAACTCTGGATTGGTTAAGCATCTCACCTTGCATGGTCTTCTTTCAAATAAGCATAATGGCTAATGCTTCCCAAGGTCAACTGCTGATGTATTAACAGTTATTGCCGAAATCTTAAGATAAGAATGGTGAAGCTGGAGCTGTTATTTTGGTTGTCTTGAAGGCATTTAACAGGGTTTGGCATATTGGTCTTTTCCACAAGTTGAAAGGTTATGGTATTTCAGGGTAAAAACAAATACATCAGATTCATTATTTACCAGAAAAATTTAAAAATTAGATACCTAGTTATTAAAAATAATGTATCCCAAACTTCCAACATCCTATACAAAGCCAATGTTGTGTATGAGTGTACTTGCCCACTCGGGGGAAGTTTCTCTGTAAATAAAAAAAGCAAAAGATCTTACATTGGATATATCACAATTACACTCTCATGGAGACTTACCTATCATCTACCAGACCAGAGTGCCATCAGACAACACATTAATAAGCAGCATAAGGATCATAGTAACATTAGAGAGCTACTCACACACAATACCAAAATACTAGCAAAACCTAATAGTAAAAACACACTTATGATCCTCAAAGCAATACTCATGCAGCAAAAATAACAATCTATAAATAAAAACAATTATACTTTAAGAGCCCACATCTTCAAATGGATATAAAAAACATACACATCACACCATACCTATTGTGACGCCACTTGGTCCAGGGTCGAATCCTTTGGTCACGGCGCCAACTGTGACGTCGCTCCTCCTGGTCGCAGCGTCGACTCTGTCGTTCGATCTCGTTCGCGGCTCCAACTGTGACGTGACGTTTTTGCCGCGGCGTCTGCTGTTCGCTCCTCGCTGCTCCAAGTGTGATGTTCCAACCCTTTGGTTAGATGATTACTAGCCTCACCGTTCCCAACTCACTTCCAACACCTGGTTACTAGGGTAACTGTACTGATCTCCGGTCTGCCTACCCACGTTGTGATTAGATCTTAGACAGACGGGATCAAACAGGGATTGGGGCCGTATGCCAGTTGAGTTCGACGGGGTGGCAATACACAAGTAAAAGAAAAAACTCACGAGGCCAAAAAATTACTGATAAAAAAGGGTAACAACCTTTTTATATCTAATGTTCGTTACATAAAAATTATTCTTACTTCCCCGACCCGTTTTGTGGACTGTGGCACCAAGCTTCTATCATACAACTTAAAGACTTGAGTTGCCTACTCTCTAGAATTTCGTATGTCGGAGTGTGGTTTGGTTTCGATACTGGGCGCTAATCTCTACCAGTCGTTCACGGCTGATTCTTCTCTTCGGCTTGAGTTGGACGAGCTTATTCATTTCGGCTTGAGTTGGACGTATTTCTTCACTTCGATTTGGGTTGGACGAATTTCCACCCTCAGGCTTGGCCTGGTTTCAACTTCTTCTAGACGCAACTGCAAGTAACTTCTTCTTCTTCCGTCCTGCAACTCTTCTCGCCAAGGTCCGAACTCTTCTCTCTGCCGTCTGAGGTGATCTCTTCTCTCTGCCTTCCGGGGCTGAACTGATCGGCTTGTTTGGCCTGCAACTTTACTGCCTGTCTGGCCTGCAATTCTTCTGCTTGTCTGGCCTGCAGCTCTTCTGCCTATCTGGCCTGCAATTCTTTGGCCTGTCTGGCCTGCAGCTCTTCTGCCTATCTGGCCTGCAACTCTTCGGCCTGTCTGGCCTGCAATTCCGCTCCAACTTCTCTGCGGCTTTCGAGTAATTTTCTTCTCTTCGACTTGGCTGCAACTTCTCTGCCTGTCCGGGCCAAACGGACCGACCCTTCTTGCCCGCAAGGGGCGAATGAGCAGGGCCCGCCGTCCGCTCTCCAACTGCTCTGGCCGTCTACCCCGCAACTCTCTGATTTCTGTCGATTGGGGTTCTGCTTTTATTGACGCCACAACAAACTGGGGTGGGTCTGTCGGCGTCAGGGTTTCTTGATAATTCCAAAAGTCGCATTAGTTCTGATTTCCCATTATCGCTCTTATTTTCACCCCTACTTCCTCACAGTGCCTCTGGGGGGGAGGCGCATACCCATCTCTCCCGGTCTCTCGTATGTCAGGTGACCGTTTTTGACCAATGGGTCTTGGTCGAGCGTCCTTTCTCCTCTTTCTCGCATATCACGTGACCGCTTTCGGCTAATGAGATTCTGGTTGGGCGTCTCCCATCCTTCGTGACGTCTCCAATCGGGCGTGGTCTATCCCGGCTTTGTTCTGGGAAAGAGACACCTTGCTAAAAAAACAAAATCCAATTTGGCCTTTTTCGCACGCACGAAAAATGACAATCCTGGCCTTTCTCACTTTTTGGCTTTTGTCAAAACAGCCCGCCGCTAATTAGATATGACTTCAGGAAGAATTTTTCTCGTCTCGCTGGCGCTTTCTGTGAGCCAAAACAATTGTTTTCACCTCTTTGTTTTTGCTCAGACCTGATAGTCAAAAATCTTAATTATCTGAATTGAAAATGTCTTCACTTCATCATCGTGGGGGTTCTAATTTTCAACAGGTCAGGATCTGTATACAATTCCAGCGGTCACCTTCTCATCCCAAAAGACACCCTTCTCCGATTAATATTTCGTTTTCCATTGTTCTAAAAATCCCATTTCTCCAAATTGATAATGAGCTTCTACACAAAAGTAGGCCAGATGTTTTGACCGATATTTTTATCAATCGTACGTATGTTCATACACTTTTACCAAGTCTGTTTTCTTTCTTTCTTTTAATTACCTCTAATTCTATTCTTCCAAACAACAATTTCCATTGTTTTTGAAATTCGGTCAGGCGCGTTGGCCTAGATATCTCTTGACACCTGTTTTCGCTAATGACCGGCTTTTTGCATTACCCATCTCTCCCTCTCCTTTTCATTTCTTTTCCTTTTTCTTTTTTTCCTTCTTCTTCCCTTAGGGTCGCCTAAATACACTTAGAGAATTATTCTCAAAACTTAATTATTATTCGTCTAAATAACTAACAACTGGTTAATAAACCGAATAAAATAAAATCATATTTCTATGAATATTTCTTTTAGTTTTTCTAATAATGCAGGGTGCCACACTATGATATATATATATATATATATATATATATATATATATATATATATATATATATATATATATCATAATTATAAAACCCAGGTTGTGTGTGTGTGTGTGTGTGTGTGTACGTTTATATATTGGATCGGATTTCCTACATTTTTCAACCGATTTCAACAAAAATTCACAGGACTACATAAAATTACCTTGTGGTGGTTCTGACAGCACCAAAAATTAGAAAAAATACAATTGTTTTTGCACAAAATCAATTTTAAAACATGATTAAGAGGCATTAATGAAAGGGGGACAACTTATATCAAGTTATACTTATTAATATCGAATTATTATAAAACCCAGGTTGTTTGTGTGTGCGTGTGTGTTCGTTTATATATGGGATCGGATTTCCTACATTTTTCAACTGTTTTCAACAAAACTTCACTTTTTTTTTGGCAGGTAGTGTTTCTTATTGTCTTGCACACTTTTTTCTTTATTTTTACTTTCAGAATGCTTTAAAAATTCCATTTACAAGACAATTGTTTATAATAAAATTCTATTCAATCAGTAGACTCATCATAATGATTGAAAACAACGTTTTTGTTTGGGTTTGACAAATTCGTATAAAAAAAAGAAAAAAAACTAATTAAGACATGCGTGTCCGTCAACCTTAAATAATAATCTTTGTCAATTTTATTTTTCAGTCTTTATGATGGTCGATACTTGATCTATCTCTTACTGTTACATCCCTGGGCAACGCCGGGCTCTACTGCTAGTATATATATATATATATCATGAGAATGAAAAGAGTATAAATTCAAACATTCATGACATTAATATAAAAGAGAACTCAATACCAAGAGTAGAGCAATAGTTATTTATTGTTAGTTGTTACATACGGACAAACAAGTACTTACAACAAAGTTGCAAATTTGTTTCGATGTGTAAGAGTCTCATCAGGTGAGGAAAAAAATGGTTATAACCATTGATAACAATCTTTGTTCCTCATCTGATGAGACGCTTACACATCAAAACAAATTTGCATCTTTGTTGTGAGCACTTGTTTGTCCATATGTAACAACTTATAATATATATATATATATATATATATATATATATTTGTATGTATGTATATTTAAATATACATTAAATATACTTTATAAATATCATTATATAAATATTTTATATTTTGTATATATATATATATATATATATATAATAACAGCTGGCCACTTATATTCAAGGATACCCAACAACTAGGGCAAATAGACTATCCCTATTGCAGACGCTCGCTCAGGCACATTTGTGTTTGTTTAACACTCATGGAGCCAACCTGTTATTTATACTGCACCTATTCTGAGCAGACCTTAGTTACAGTTTCTGGGAGAGAGCATGTTATCTAGCATGATTTGAACAATGCCAGCACACTCAAACCCTCGATCACAATGATTGTGATTTTGTGCTAACACAGCTATCAAGAGCCCCAAAAGGTGTGGGGATGATACCAGCATGTGTCACCTTTGGAAAGTGCCTGAAAACCATACCATGGGTTAACCCAAGCCTTGTGATTGAAGTTGGGTAGACAGAACCCTTGGAAACATCAATAGCTGTGCTAGCACAAAGTCACAAGTCATTGTGGCTGAGGGCTTTAGCATGCTAGTCTTGTTCAAATTGTTGATCACGCTAGATAACACGCTCTTTCCCAGAAACTGTAATGAAGGTCTGCTCAGCATAGTTGCAGTATAAACCACAGGTGGGTTCTTTGGGTGTTAAACAAACACAAATGAGCCTGAGTGAGCATCTACAATAGGGATTGGCTAACCACCCTAGTAGACAAATATCCTCGAATACGAGTGGCCAGCTATAATAAATATAAGGCTAGTGTATTAAAGCATCAATTCATGAATTTGTCAGCATAGTGATTGTCAGTTCAATCCCTGGGCCAAGGAGTGTATAAAATATAGTGTGAGAAGTAACTGAACAGTACTAAAATAAGAACTTAGACATAGGGAAGTGGAAGAAGAGCACTTTACCTCCATAGATTTAATAAAATTCCCTATAGTTTATCCAGATCAAAATACACCTGATGAAGGCCAGATGTCACAATGGCTGAAACATTGTATTAAAAACAACAAATAGTCTACATGTAAATAAAACAAAATTCATCTTCTTAGTCTCAATCTATGTCCATATTTTCAACTCGTGTTTTGAAATTATAAATGAAAAAATACTGTCAGCTTTAAAGAAAATAATGATAACCCAAAACATGACATAATTTCACAAATTAAAAATAGTTTCTCTTAAATCAAGATATAAAAGTCAAAATGTCAAATTGAACAGGGAATATATCAATTACGTATGACAATGTAAAGCCTTTCTATTATGTCTTGAGAGCATCAGAAGAAAATGGAAACATACCTTGAAGGCCAAAGCAAATGACCGATTTACTTTCTGAAGTCATGTAAGATGAGCTGAAAATAAGCTACTTACTAGCAAACAACATCATATGATGTGCAGAAGTGAAATAATAATAATAATAATAATAATAATAATAATATAGTGGAGTCATAGATAGTTTTTACATGTCTATATGAAACAAGCTTTGAAGTAAAGTTCTATAAAATATGAAAATACTTTTGATACACCCCAATATTTATGGCTATCAGTGATTTAATTCTTTTTCTTTCTGTTTCTTTTTTCAAATATAATTCAAGGTTTTTACTTATTAACTTCATCTCCTCACAAACATGGGAGTTTATTAAATAAAGAGAAATTTTTGGTAACTATTTTGGTTTTATATCTAAATCTTTTATGCGCAATAATATAGATCATGCTAGTGGTGTCTTGGTTAGTGGATCGAAATGAGAAATCTGCAGGCTGAGTTTGATTTCTGGTTGAGTTCATTACATTCTCTTTTACATAAATACCTTTAAGAAAGATATGAATCCATCTCATCTCCCCAAGCAGTTGAATTATGTTAAATAGCACAGGGCAAATTTTCTGGTAGTTGTTGCCAACCAGTATGGGAGGACAGCTCTGAATTCAAAACAATATGTAACACTGGCAGGGAACATATTTGAACATTAATGAAGGTCTATGCAGCATAAACCAAAAGTTAGTCTTTCTGAGTGCTGAAGAAACAAAACTGAACCTTAGCAGACAGACATTCTCAGAAACAAGCAGACATGCTAAAGATGAGAAAGATCAGTGATTTGCTGTGTGACTTTAAGTCAAAACGGCTTAGATGATAAAAAGCGATTGTTGTAAAACTGGTTCAGAATATAAAAAAAACCTCAAATCTGTAAAACCAGTATTCTGTGGTTTGTGCGTATAAATTCCTCCTTGGAGAGATTTTCAACGCAGGCTTATCATCTCTCAGTTGCATCTCTGTCTTTGGGCAGAGTGCACTCAGGGGCTTCTCTGCCAAAGGACAGAGGGGCAACAGAGAAAATTATACTGAGAGGTGACCAGAGGAGTTTTTACCTACCAATGAATAACTGATAGGAACTATTATCAGTCACAACAGGGACATTGCAAGGGTCTTGTGAGTCTCCCTGATAATCTATGGTATGTCCCCTACACTATTACATCTCAATTTTCATAAGGTAGTATTCATATAAAATACACATTATATGGTAACCTATTTATGTACAATAATGGATTATATGCAATATAGGAGGAAAATTGAAAATAAATACAATATATCTAAATACAAATTAGAGACATGTCATAATATGTCATTCCACCTTAAATAAAACAAAAATGTTTTGTGGCAATTTTTTGCTGTGTGATTTGAAGTCAAAACAGCTTAGATGATAATAAAATGGACAATTATTTTTTTCTTATTTTCAGAAGTGTACAAAATGAATGCATGTTCCAGTGATTTCTAATTGATACATATGCTTGTAAGGCTTCTCATTTTGTCTCTTTACTGCAAAGATAGTGAAGGCCAAATCAATATCAGCCTACTTTGCATTCTCTTTGCACACATTGCCTGTTAGATGTCACAACAGCATTTGATTGAAAGAAACCTGGTTTCAATTTATTTCACTCTTGCCTTGACAATGAGGACCTCTAAGTCATGACTCAACTTATAAAGACATTTTGTTTTTCATTTCTTCCTTACTTCTTGGACATCTAAGTCATACAAAATGTTTAGTTTGCCAAACTGTTATGAAATGGATGTTGAGATATTTTTTTATTTTATTTCAAAGACAAAAAATATGAACACTTGTGAAATAGTTTAAGATAGTAGCTACAAAATGGAGACATCATAATCAAGTTTTTCTTTGTTTTCTTTTTAATTGAATTCAACCCAAGAAAGGCAATAAAGCCACTAACATGCAGGGGGTTATTGGGTGTGGAAGAATTAGAAACAGGAACATGAAGAAAAATATACGAAAAAACAAACAAAAATCCTAATATACAATTATGCTGTTTTAATGTTAATATAATGTCAACGTCGGACGTTTCGGTCTAATAGACCATCTTCAGGACATATTCATAAAACATAATTAACATAGACCATATTCAATCCATCGTCTTTTTCAAGTTGAATTTTTTTTTTGTTTTGTCCATATATTTTTTAAAACAGCGTAATTGTATATTAGATTTTTTTTGTCATACTTCATACTGTCGGATTTATATCCATATATTTGCTTACATATATATATATATATATATATATATATATATATATATATATACAAGCCTGTTTTGCTATATCACAGTTCATCAGTGTGACTAGACATCCAATTGCTTCAAGCCAGGATAGAAACTCAACGGATTTGGCATCAGTCAGAGACTCTACCCTAAGCTATTGACACAGGGCAGAGAAAAGAAATCATTTTATGTATTATATACATGATGTATATAAATCCAAATCAGCAGCCAATTCATAACTGAAGAGTGATGTGTTATAAGCAGCAGCCACTGTTTTAAAAATTCCCTTTCTCCTAGTGCTCAATCAGCAAATGAATAAGTCATCCACATAGAAGCCTTTCATATACATACATATATATATGTTTAGTTAAAGATTCTTTTCAATGACTTGTTCCTATGTATCAGGCAGCTTTTTGATACCATTTGAGTAAAATTCCACAAATGTTGATGTAAAAAGATTTTCAACAAACTTTTGAATCTTTTGGTTGGTGCTAGGTCAGGAGAATATTGTTGCTGAGGTAGAAGAGGCCAAATAAGTTTCTCAGTTTACCAGTATTATTCTTGAGGAATTTAAAAAAAAAAAATTTTCTGCCATAGGCTTGTAGTTGGTAATGCTTAACAAACTTGTCTCACTAGATCAGTTATGATTAAGTGATGTAGATGCTCCATACTTGCATCCTTCTTCCACATCTTAGCTATGCTTAGTAAATAGCTTTTAGTAAAATGACCAGAGGCAGCGACAAGTGATAGAATGAAACTTCATGACTTTTTAGCAATTCTATTTGTTTAGAAATGTTTATTTGTCTATTTTGTTACTCTTAATAATAAAATTGTTTATGGCATTTAAAAAAATGAATATATTAGAGTTAATAAACATGACTTAACTCAAATATGAATACATTTTTAGGACTCCTTGATTCTATATATATTTCCCTTTTTAGCTTGTTTGAACTCATTCTATTATTTAATGATACTGAATTTCCGTCTGTGTCCTCTCATAAAGGGTCAATAAAATTCATGCTAGACCCTCGGAAGAGATAAAGGATATGAAATGTAAAAACATTATATTTACTTCCAGTTTAATTGATTACTTCTTTTATTCTGAAAACCACTTTTGTGCGTGTGACTCTCAGAAAGATTGGATGGACTTAATGGTTCACTAAAGTTTATGAAAGAATCAAATAGTCAAAAGTGAAATAAAAGAAAGATCTCAAAGCAAAACAAAAACAGTACTTGAAATCCTAGCCATTGTTCTTACCAATCCTATATTCTTTGTTTTCATTCTTTATTCTCTTCCTCATCTTTTCACCTTTGTTTTGTCAATGACAAAATTCTATGATCTTCACTCTTTCTGTTTTCTATTCCATTGCTTGAATGGCAACTAATTTCTAGGTTTGTACCATTCATTTTTCTTACGCTTGATGCTAATGATTGGCATTTATGGCTCGACAATCGTTTTTGTATTGGACACATTTGTGGGATACATTCCTTTGATCATACTCAAGAAAAACAGTGATATGACACTGAATAGCAGAGGTCAGAGACAGTCTTTCACATATCAAAGTACAGTTGGAAAAGGTCAAATCCTTTATCTTAATGAGTTACAAGAAATAATTACTGAATTATTAATTAAATTAGTCGCTCATTCTTTAGCTAACAAAATATTTATCAACTATGACCTCTATGGACAATGATAAGACAGCTTGAATATTTTTTACTTCAGTCTGATCTAAAAAAATTTAGAATAATTATAAAGTTTTCTAATAAAATTGTGTCTCTCTACAAGTGAGTTTGAAGAACAGAATTTTAATCCTTTGAGCTCTGCATTCTTGAACAATTTTAATCTTTCTGCCTGAGCTCCTGAGTCAAAATTCACAAATAATTGGCATGTAATGTTTCACTGTAAATATAAAAATAGTTACAAGTGTTTACCCACCGTTCAACCAGTGACTGGGCATTAAGTCTTTTTTCTCTACCACTGTTCAACTGGTGGCTGGGTATTACATTATTTTTCTCTACCATTGGTAAAGCAGTGGTCAGGGCTCAAAGGGTTAAAAAAAAAAACAAGATATTCACATTGTTAAAGCTGCCACCACATTTTTCCAGAACTGAGAACTAAACAAAGATTATGTTTGTCCTGTTAGCTTTAATATTTAACAATTATTATTGAGATGAGCTCTATCATTTTGAGCAAAACCATTACTGCCATTTAATTCTTATAACAATAACAAATATTGTTTTATAAAAAAGTTGACCCAAGCATAAATGAATGTGAAGCTCAGAGTAGGGACAGATAAGTGAGCATTTAATTTTATTTGTTACCATAAGTTTTATAAACAGGAAAATTCTAGAGATCTCTTTCCAGAAAATAAGTACAGGTGAAAAACAAAAAAAATTGTCTATTTAAAATCATTTAAATTATCTCATGACCACTGTTAAGTTTTAAGCTCAAAAACAAAGTTAAAAACACTAAAATTGCTAAAAATATTAATTCTCCAAAGATTTTGTTGCCACCATGACGTGGGTATTTATAATGGGAAGTTTACATTAAATTAAGTGTACTATTAATGACCATCAATGACCATAGATTTGATGCCACTCATCTGCTCCTCTGGAACATTGGGTTAACTGCCTCTCCAGTGTTAGGCATAAGGAAGGTTCAAGACAGGGCAGGATGGTATGAAGGACAAAATGTTACCCATGCAGCATGTCCCCCTTCTTCACATCACTGAGGGATCCAAAGGAACAGCAGGACCATTGCAGTTTGGCACTAGTGCTGTCACAGGAGCTGCCAGAACAAAACTGAAATTAGCAACAAACTGCCTTAAGGGCTCCAACTCCAGATTTTTTCTCAGGGTTAACTCTTGAAGCCTTTCTTATGACTATGTATCCCATAAGGCAACAGAGATTTAGGGTCAGGGTTTTCTTTCTGCTAGATGAGTTGCCTTCTGGGGCAAAAGAGCCCCATCTACCCTAAGAGTAAGCACAAAAAAAAACATTAGAATATTTGTATATATTTTTACCTTCAAAATTAAGAAACCTATTTTTTAGTATATTTACAAAGGTTGTAAGTTGTGTCTATATTGTTTTTTATTATTTTTTTTTACAGTGGTGTTCACCCTGTACAAGGCCTGGGAACCACTTGAGGTAGAGGGTTACAGAATAAGAGGTATGGTTTATGCAGATATGTAAGGAAGATAACAGTTAACCCTAGACTTGAACAGGTTAAGATTGTAGAGACCGAGAAAATTAAGTTGAATAGAGTTACTTCTACATGTAACAGAGTTACTTGTACATGTAATACTACAGTTACATATTAAGTTGAATAGAGTTACTTCCCTTGATTGAATAAACAGGAAGTGATATACAGGAAACAGATTGGAAGAGAGATTGTATTTGTACATTCAATACAGATTAATATTTCAATTATTTAAAATATATTTTTTGGAAGATCTATGACAATGTGGGAAAATTTTCCATGCGACATGCTTTGTCCTTTAGAACTTCATCAAAGTATAGTGATGTTTATGTTGATGTGACTAGACATGCATATGTGTGAATTAATATTTAGTATGTAACTGTGTGGAAACTGAATATCTATATATTGTGTATATAAAGCACAAACATTCATATGCACAAGTATGTTGAGAAACAGTGTATGTGTCCTTATAATGTGTAATTGGATGTTCAAAGTAGAAGCCATTTGTCTGCTTACTGTCAAAAGAGAGAGAAGACAATAGCTTTGTCAGTTCATGATCTATTTCCTTTGGGAGGAAATGGTTGATAAATTGTTGAACATCATGGCAGTTCCTTATAAAAAAATATCAGAGCCATGTAAATTTGTTTAGTCACAGATAAGACGAATAGTTAAGTAAAGTTACTTGCATTTTTATACTTTTTTGATATATCAGAAATTTTAGTTTACAATTTCTGATTAATTGTTTCTTATTAGCTGAAAAATCTCTTGTCTTTCACATGGCTTGCTTTCCACAAGTAAAATCATGTGACATACAAATTAATTCAAAACATATTTTGTTTTGTGATGTCAACGAACACTCATTTGACACTTTTGTGATGCCAATGAAGACTCGTTGTCACTTTCATAATGCTTGTTGTAGTAGAGACTTTGCAACCACAGAAACAAACTATAGTATACTGTTGAACAATACTGGTGTCAAACGCCTTTCAAATAGTATCTGTCTATATTTCTGAGATGAGGTATTATGTACACTATTTACATTGTTCAGACTATCGTCCTCATCTTTGTTGCCATATTTATTACAATGTTTCGGCCGTTGTGTGCTCCGGCCTTCTTTAGATGGTTGGAATGTTGAACTGAACCCTTTATTTCGCTCGTTGGGGTAGCGAAATAAATTGTTCTAGTTCCATGTGACATGTCTAATGGATGCCAGTTATCAGTTATCTCCTGTTAATTCCACTCTCCAAGTTCTCCACTGCCTTAACCAGGTATTGAACTCACAACTCTTTGGGTCCTGACACTGGATCTAACCAACACCTTTATCCACTGTGCCATGTGTTCTTAAGGCACATGGAACTAGAACAGTCTACCCCAACAAGCAAAATAAAAGGTTCAGTTCAACATTCCAACCACCTGAAGAAGGCCTTTCAAATAATCTTGCACTAATAGTACTTGCTCGATAATACTCGCTTGAAGAGTAATCCATATAGTGATCTGAAGAGAGAAATAGTATAGTTAATAAAGTAGAGAATAGCAGTCAATATAGTAATAGAGGATAGACTAGAAATGGTGATCCGTATAGCAATAGAGGATAGAGGAGAAATAGCAATCCTTTAGACATCATGCTACTTTCTACTTATGCATTTCCTTTATGGGATCACCGGTGTTTGCTCACTGGCAATCTATGTTCAAACTCAATATCGGCAGGGACACTTTATTCCTATATAACATTTTGCTATGTTTTTCATTATTATCCATAGTCATGAATTGTTTTTGGACACAATTTGACAGGATCTATGTCCAGATTACGTTAAAACACCAGTTGCCATACAATCACTGAAGTTAATCAATGTCAAGCCTGATTATTACATGGATGGGTGACTGCTTGGAATTACCAGGAGCTGTAAGCTTGGCTGTGCAAGTCTTATAATGGATAATGTCTCAGAATTGGAAACCAGAGAGCTGAGTTTCAGTTGGGTTCATTATATTATCTTACGTGCAAGTACTCTTGAGAAAGGTATGAATCCACCAATTCTCCACACATTCACTAAATTATTATAATCTCAAAAAAAATTTTACAATCTAAAAATATTCTCTGGCTTTAAATAATCTGCAAAGGGATGTCATATTCTGTCAGTACTCCCATATTTTTTAAAAAACAAGTGGCAGAAGCTTAACCTTCCAGGACAAGCGATTATTGTAAAACTGGTTCAGGATAAAAAAAAAGCCTCAAATCTGTAAAACAAGTATTCTGTGGTTTGTGCGTATAAATTCCTCCTTGGAGGCGTTTCTAACACAGATTTATCATCTCTCAGTTGCATCTCTGTCTTTGGGCAGAGTGCACTCAGGGGCTTCTCTGTCAAAGGACAGAGGGGCAACAGAGAAAATTATACTGAGAGGTGACCAGCCCTAGAGAATTGCTGCTCGAGGCCGTGCCCTCCCATTGTACTAGAGGGAGGGATCGGTGCTTACATAGAGGCCAGCGCAACCGACGGTTGTGGGGGGCCAAGGGCTATTTTTGTCCCTTGCGCGGGTGTATGCACTTGGGTCCTCACTTTAAAAAGACCCTGTGTCACATCTCGTCCTAGTGCAAGGATCGAGTAAGTACTGTATTCTGTGGTCAGGGTGACTTGGATCAAAGTGTAGTATCTGTCCCAGCAGCAGACAGGGGGGGGCCCAAGGCTGCAGCCATAGCAACAGCAATTCCAATCAACCATCATCAGTTGCATCTCCAGCTCACCATCAGCGACTGCCCTAGCCATCAAGCCATCTATTTACAAGAGGTCTCCAGCTCTGGCTCTCCATCCTTACCAGCACCAATGATATAGAATAAACTGTCCTTTGCAGGACAGCAATCTTCAACAACTACAAAACTGTCCTTTTCAGGACAACACTTTTCAATGACTATAAAACTCTCCTTAAGAAAAGGTACTTCTCACCCTCTACATAAACATGCAAAGATATTTTTTGCCTAGTGCACTCTTAACCTTATTTTCATGTATTTTCTTTAATGAAAATAAACTTGGCAATATATATCGTTTACTCAAGTCTTCATTTTGTTTGTTGTTGTCTTCTGTCATTCAATATCAGTTTGTAGGCCAATATATATATATATATATATATATATATATATATATATATATACAGACGGTTTTGCTGTATCACAGTTCATCAGTGTGGCTAGACATCCAATTGCTTCTAGCCAGGATCAAAACCCGACTGATTTGGCATCAGCCAGAGATTCTACTCCCAAGCTATCATCGCATGGCAGAGTGGAAGGAAATTTTAATGTTTTTACTATGCAAAAGACATCAGTAGCTAGGAGAGCTCAATTTGAGTAGCAGAGCATTGGATTAGCAGCAGCAGACACTGTTTATGAAATCACCCGTTCCTCTCTGAGAGCTCAATTGAATTATTTCGAGAGCATAAATAGTCATCCACAGACAGGCTGTTTCACTGTATCGCAGCTCATCAGTGTGGATAGACATTCGATTGCTTCAAGCTGGGATCAAAACTCAACCAATTTGACATCAGTCAGAGTTTCTACCCAGAAACTATCATTGCAGAGCATAAAGGAAATATATATATATATATATATATATATATATATAGATAGATAGATAGATAGATAGATAGATATAGATATATGCCATCTACAAAATATAAATATATATATAATATTTTATATATATATATATATATATATATATATATATATATATATATATATATATATATATATATATTACCTGCAACAATGAAATTGGATTGAAAAGAGATTGTATTTGTACATTAAATACAGATGATTAATATTTCAGTTATTTAACATACTTTTAGGAAAATCTATGACAATGTGGGAAAATTTTCCATGCGACATGCTTTGTCCTTTAGAACTTCATCAAAGTATAGTGATGTTTATGTTGATGTGACTAGACATGCATATGTGTGAATTAATATTTAGTATGTAACTGTGTGGAAACTGAATATCTATATATTGTGTATATAAAGCACAAACATTCATATGCACAAGTATGTTGAGAAACAGTGTATGTGTCCTTATAATGTGTAATTGGATGTTCAAAGTCAAAACCATTTGTCTGCATACTGTCAAAAGAGAGAGAAGGCAATAGCTTTGTTATGCTCTTATTTCATTTCTAAGAGCAAGTAAAGAGCTTTTTTTAAGCATTTTCCAGTTTTCCAGCCAAATTCACCTAGAACCATTTTTTTTTTAATTTCCAGGAGGTTTGACTTATTAGTTATTGATAAACCTATTGAAAAAACTAGTTGCTTATCACATGGCAAGTTGGAGTAATTTACTGGTAATCTCCCTTTGCTAATTTTGTCATAATAGAAAATAATTTGTTTTTAACTACAAATGAATAATTGATGGGAACTATTATCAGCCACTACAGGGACATTGCAAGGGTCTTGTGAGTCTCCCTGCCAATCTATGATATGTCCCCACCACTCTACTACATCTCAATTTTCATAAGGTAGTATTCATATAAAATACACATTATATGGTAACCTATTTATGTACAATAATGGATTATATGCAATATAGGAGGAAAATTGAAAATAAATACAATATATCTAAATACAAATTAGAGACATGTCATAATATGTCATTCCACCTTAAATAAAACAAAAATGTTTTGTGGCAATTTTTTGCTGTGTGATTTGAAGTCAAAACAGCTTAGATGATAATAAAATGGACAATTATTTTTTTCTTATTTTCAGAAGTGTACAAAATGAATGCATGTTCCAGTGATTTCTAATTGATACATATGCTTGTAAGGCTTCTCATTTTGTCTCTTTACTGCAAAGATAGTGAAGGCCAAATCAATATCAGCCTACTTTTGCATTCTCTTTGCACATATTGCCTGTTAGATGTCACAACAGCATTTGATTGAAAGAAACCTGGTTTCAATTTATTTCACTCTTGCCTTGACAATGAGGACCTCTAAGTAATGACTCAACTTATAAAGACATTTTGTTTTTCATTTCTTCCTTACTTCTTGGACATCTAAGTCATACAAAATGTTTAGTTTGCCAAACTGTTATGAAATGGATGTTGAGATATTTTTTTTATTTCAAAGACAAAAAATATGAACACTAGTGAAAGAGATTAAGATAGTAGCTACAAAATGGATACGACATAATGTCCTTCCTGTTTACTCACCAAAAATTCCACAAACATTTTAAATCTTTCAGGTTTAGGGTTTGTGTAAAAACTCTCTCTGCTTGTTTCCAGGATACATGGCAGTGGTCTTCTCCAGGTTAATATAATGGTTTTGTTTTCTTTCTTTTTTTCCAGGGCTTTGGAACTGCTTTTATACCTTCAATTTTTGGGGGTGATTGAGAAGGAATGAGAAATTGGGTGTAAATGAGGGAGTTGATCTAGAGGTATGTAGAGGTGTGTTTTTAAATGGTGATTACAGTGACAATGGAATGTCTTAAACAGATGTTTTTGCTTTAGAGATGTGTGTGTCAATGATCTAGGCATAGGCGGATGTGCAAATGTTTTCTTGGATGTTGGGGAAAACAGGGCAGAGGATGAGGGGACTGTTACCCCTAGCAGCAAGAATTCCTTTTCACGCTTAGGTGAGAGTTTTTGTTTCAAATTAATTACCTGTGATCCTTTTTTTCAAACAATAGCTCATATCTTTTTTGAAGTTCCTTCATTGGAATTGTGGCCATACCCTTAAAACTGGTAGAGGGAGTGAGGCTGTGCATGCCTTTCCCTTTGAGCGATTCTGGGGATTGAGGTCCCACTGTCTGGCACTTCCCTCTGGCCCTGCCACCAACCAACTATTCTCCCTTTTCCTCCTCCACACCTGCACAAGTGGCAAGCAATGACCTTTCAAAAAATGGGGACCTCACAAGAGATCCAACCGAAGATTTAACTGCACCAGTCTCAGTCACTGGCATGCCCATTACAGGTGAGGCAAATTTAATAAACTCAACTAAAAAGGGATTTTGGTCAGTTGAGATCAGAACTCCAGAAGCTTTTTTCACTAGGCAAGAAGAAGAGAGATAACCAGTCTCTCCACACTTCCAATATGTTGGCTTTTGCCAGTCATAATAACCAGAATTTTCTGGCCTTCTACATCCAGAAAGTTGGGGATGGAGATAAAGGCCTTGTGATTCACCATGATTTCTGAATTCTGTCCCCTGTTCAGGTCTTCAGAGGAAGCACTCAATATCTGACCATACTGGGCAAGTTAAACAGCTAAGTACTCTCCCAAAATCTCAAAGACAGCTACAAGGTCCTGCCTTCATATTCTGTTCTTAGAATGAGATCTTTAGTTATAAGGTCATAACTGGCTGCCTCTGCAGTCTTCAGGCATGGGTAACAGTATGTCCCACCTGAAATAACTCATGTCCTTGATTATTGTTTAAGGCTTAACCCCCAGGGACATCAACAATTTGATGATGGTGTCTTTTGTGGAGTGACAAATTTTGCTCAAATGTTTGTCGACCACAAAGACTGACACAATTTATTTTTCAACCTTCTTCAATAATTGGAGATCCACCAAAACACCATCTTTGATAAGATGTGTGTATCCTTTGGCACTCTCCAAAAACTCCATGATGTTGATTATATATTTCAGTGAGGACTTCCAGCAGGAAGGTTATTCCTCGGCCACAGCACTGTCATTAATCTGATTGTGTTCTCCCTTCTTTACTTGGTCATTTTCAGCCACTGTTGTCATTATTGGTTTCATTATTCTTGTTTTTGCCATTTTGGACCACCATAGGCTGGTCATCTTTAGTGGTTTTATTAATATTATTCTGGTCATTTTGGACCATCATACTTTTATTTTCCGAATTCTTCTTTTGCCCGTTTTTGGCCACCAAACTTTTGCCAGAAGCTTGATATTTGGCTTGTACCATTTTGTTAGGTGGGTCAGACTTCGAGGCCTTCCCAAATAGGTTTTCCTTTACAAGCTGACCTTTGTTGACCATGGTGGATTATTCTGGAATCAGCAGGTGATTTTTGTTAATACAGCCAAGTATAATTTTTTTCTCTATAAAGAAACTAAAGAAAAAAGGAAGAAAATGTAAAACAAACTTCAACCAAAAACTATAACCAATAAAATACAGAAAATTATTAAAGTTTCCTTGAAAAAAATTAATTGAAAAGAAATTACCAAAGCAAAAAATTACTCAAGTAAACAAGAAAAATAAAAACCTGAAACAAAGATAGAATACTGGTTATACAAGTAAAAGAAATAAGTTTGACCTTAGTCAAACTAGAATATATAAAAATAAGGAGAAAAAAAGAAAGTTTGGTGTGAAAAATAAAAAGCAAATGCAGCTGAAGAGTTACACCAAGTAAATAAAAACAAAAAAAAACAACTTAGGAAGAGTCTTAGATTAAAATGAATGCAAAGTTCAAAATAAATAAATCTGAAAAATAAAATATATAAACCCTGATAGGAAAAATTAAAAGAAAAATAAACAGAAAATTGTGAAAAGGAAGTTCACAAAAAAAACAAGAGTCACACTAGAGCAAAAAAAAATCTTATAACAAAAAGAAAAAGAAACAAAAAATGCTAAATAAAATAACTAAAGAGATTTAAACAAAAGACAGTAGTCTGAAGTAACTAAATGTTACCTCCTCCTTCTAATTGGAGTCCTTATATTGCCTGGGTATTCCAGATATGTTAATTAATTAATCTACATATAAGTATAATAAGATTTGAATATTCAGGCGAGTAGATGAAAATAAATAAACATACCGTTATAAAAATAACATTTAATGTGATAAAAAAAAATGTAAACTTTTTATCCTGTGTCATTATTAGTTACGATGTTCAGTCTTTTGGGCTCACATCCAGCCAAGTTTGACTAACTGATGTTCCAGAACATAAGAAGTGGTTCCTCTGTCTTTAGATGAAAGAAAACTCAATAGAATTCAGAAGAAAAGAAAAAAGAAACAGTTTTTGGCATTTTCTCCAAGAAAAACCTTAGTTCAATGGACTTTGGAATGAAACATTTTATATTTTTTTATATTAATCAATCTGCTTATATCTATCTATCAATCAATCTATTGGTTTATTTTCCTATCTCTCTAGATAGCTCTGCACCTTAGACAATTGATCTCTATCTATCTATCTATCTATTCTAAGAAAAAAACCCAGAGAATCTGAGAGAAAAAGAGCAAACAAATAGAGTGAAGAATAGTAAGAAAATTATACTTTATTTCTAACTCTGTACATATCTGAATTCCTGGTGGATTCTGAGTAGTTCTTGATCTGACCAACAAACCCTTAGCACCCAAAAACCTGATATTTGATTATTTGTTTGGATTTTTGTTTAAAGAATCAGGACAAGATCTTCTCAGTACACTTTTGTCAGTGTAACAGTGGTCTTGCAGTTAACAAAAAATGTGTAAGTATCAAAACAAGAAATGGTGATAAGACATGGTTGAAATGAGTAAAAGACTTTTTATTTCCACTGATTTAGAAGATTCAATTGTTAGCTCATTCCATGTTATTGTATATCAGTTGTGGGAGTAGTTGAGATAGACACATGTAGAAAATCAGCAAACATATGTAATTAAGTGAGATAGACTTGTGGAAGAAATATTCCACAAATTATCCCACTATAGTAGTAGAGAGTTAGTCTCTGTTGCTGCTGCTGTTGCTGATTTTGTCACTGGCTGAAAGCATTGCATTTGATGGAAACACTTTGATCTCACTGTTGATAGCTCTGCCACCTTTGGTTAAGATTGCCTGCTGTGGAGTCCATTGCTAATTGGATCGACTTTCATGGATGCAAACAGCTTTGGCTATATAGCCAGTCAGTAGCTCAGAAATGGATGCTGCAAAAACCTCATGGGCCTATTAACAATTAGTCAAGAAAGATATTTTATGACCCATGTTTTTGGATGCTCTTCCGTAAGTTGGTACACAGAGCTAATTAAGGTTGTGGATGTCAAAGTGAGTACTTCTGTTTGAGTTACGAAATTGGTGTTCCAACATGGCTCAACATAAATAAACATTAATTTTAAATTTTGGCGATTCTTTACTCAGTGCTCTATATCACACTTGCAAGTATTATACAGCTATGCTTGCAAAATCCACAATATCTCTTCAATTTTCAATGACATATTTAGCAATATCTTCTCTCTATATATATCTGTGTGTGTGTGTGTGTGTGTGTGCGTGTGTGTGTGTATACAGCTTTTTTAGGATATTGGCATGAATTAGGCTGTTTTTTTTGCAATGATGTTCACCCTGTACAAGGTTGGGCCTTGTTGAGCCACTCAAGGTAGAGAGTTACAAAGTAAGAAGCACAGTTTATGGAGATATGTGGGGAAGATAACAGTTGACCCTAGACTTGAACAGGTTAAGATTGTAGAGATTGCAGTAGCATCTTCTTAGGAGGTGGTTCCAGAGCAGCACTTTGTGGAAAAATCTATATGAGTAGGAACTTATTTCTCACCAATGGAATACAAAGGGAATTAGGATAGTTCACTATGATGTGTGGGACATGGCAGTTTTAGCCATGCAGGTTAGAACTGATAGAACTAAGGAAATAGTGATAGAGCAGCGAGAGGCTTGCAATGTATACCTTGAGAAAAAGTAATCTTAAAGATCCTTTTATCCCACATATTCAATGAATCCCATATTAGCATCAATGTCTGCTTTGATATGAGGGCAGGCACATTGGCATGTCCAAATCAGATGATCTTTATCAATTTTAGACATAGTCATGGTTATAGTGAACTTGAGAGACTTGATGATGTTGCAGTGAGTGTGAAATAATAATAATTTCCTTTAACCACTCCCTACAAATTTGCAGAACTGAGGAAGAAGGAAAGAAATTCTTGAGCCTATGTGGGATTTTTGCCTTTCTCAGAAATTAACTGAGAAATTAGCTGAGGAAAAAGAAGGCAAAAATTCACAGCTTATGTGAAATTGTTTCTGGACCAATGAAAACCTTACCTTCTCAGAAATTGGCCAGTGAACCAAGAAGAAGAAGGAAAGAAAGTAGCAAGCCTATACTAAATCATTTTTCATATAAAATGAGAAGAAAAATTAAATTAATAAGAGAAGAGTGTCTGAAGTCATGTGAAAGGTTTTGTTTCAGTTCCCCGTGACCAGCATTGAAGTACTTGCTAGCATATATGTTGTGGCCTGTTATGGGCCAGAAATAAAGACATGTAAAGAAGAAGGTAGGTTGAACAAGTGTATTGAAATAACAGAACATATATACAAAATAAGAGTGTTATTAGTCAGCAGATAGAAGTGTCAGTCCGTACTGTTAGGTTACACTGCGTTTTGACTGCCTCTGCTTAGGAAGTCTTGCAGGTTAGTATTTATGAAGGAGGAAGAGTTTATTCTAATGTAGATAGGTCACCATAACAATATAAAATCAATCACCAATTATATTATTGGCCTATAAACAGCCTGCAACACATCAAAGAATTTTCTCCCAACAATCCAAGAAAGCTATCTCATTTCATTTACTTTTGGTAGTATGCAACCATATATCATTTTGGTGAGCAACAAACTTAGTCTTTGGAATATTATTTTATGTCAGATAATTCAACCTGTTGTATGAACATTTCCTCTTCATGACAATGCTTTAAAACTATGGACTTTAAGAATTCTGATTTATTTTCCCAAAATGAGCTACTGACATGACTTCAAGTGTGTAAATTTATGAATAAATTGCTTATTTTGTTTTATTAAAATCACATGTGTTTTTCCTTGTTCTTATCATGATTCATTTATTTTCTTGTCATGGGTAAATCAACTGTTCATTTTAACCCCTAAGTCCACGCCACTATAGTATTATGGAAACATTGACTGACTTCTCTCTAGATTACACCCTATATGTTGTAGTCCAAGGGATTTGGGTCTGGTGAGAACATGATTATAGATATACTAATATATAATGTTCAATCTATATAATCAAGTGCATTGACAAGGAATATTTGTCCCCCACCACTGTATATATATCCTTCTGTCCTCTCTCTTTTCCTCATTCTTTCTTTCACTCACTTTCTCTTTCATACACACATGCACATGTATATAAATGTATATTTATATATGCATCTGTTTATGAATTTTCTTAGTACCCTTCAAAGAATTTCTTCATATCTATCTATCTCAGTCTGTTCATATCTATCTATCTATCTATCTATCTATCTATCTATCTATCTATCTATTACTGCATTATTTACATTATTTGAACTGTTATCCTCATCTTCATTGCCATATTCACGTTACAGCCATTGTACACTCCAGGTAATTCAGGTAATTGAAATTTCAAACCGAACCCTTAATTTTGTCCACCAGGATAGATTGTTCTAGTTTCACGTGCCATGCCTCTTCTGGATGTCTCAGTTATTTCCCTTTAACTCAACTCTCCAAGTTTTGGTTCACCACTGCTGTGGCTTTGTACTGAACTCACAACTTTTGAGTCTAGTCACTGGATCTAACCAACATCTTTATCCACATTGTGAATATGAAAATGAAGATGAGGATAACTGAATAATGTAAATAATGCAAGTAATCATAATACCTCATCTCAGAGATATAGACAGACATCTTAACCTGTTCAAGTCTAGAGTCAACTGTTATTTTCACTATATATTCCCATAAACTGTGCCTCTTACTCTGTAACACTCTACCTCAAGTGTTTCTTGAGCATTGTTCATAGTGAATATAATTGCAAATTTAAAAAAAATCTTTTCTGTCTTTCATTTATTATTTAAACTATTTGTCTGTCTGAACTAACATTCCAGATGAATGCTTTTTTTGGCAAGACATTTCACTTACTCAGTCAGCTTTGCCAATATATTTTAAAAATTTGCTTCCAGAAAAGAATGTACATCTCTTCAGAACTGATTTTAGCCGTAAACCATTTCTAATTATTTACACCTCAAAAATAATCCTGAGAATTGCAGGATGGAATCTTTCTAAAAATAAGAAAAAATTCACTGCTGGTGACAAAACTATTTACTCATGTCTTAATTGTTATAATGGTTTGATAAGGTTGAATTTGAAGTTGATTTCAAAGATGACCTACAATCTGTTGTTAATTGGAGCAAGAAATGGCTTGCTAATTTTAAAGCCTTCAAAATTAGATTTATCTCTTTTAATCATCTGAGAGAAACTTTTTGCCTTACGTCAGCACGACTGATGCTAATCTCCAGGAAAGTGACTCCTTGCAGCAAGAGTTGATTTTTTTTTATGATAACCAAAACATTATTGCCAAAACTTGATTCTTTCTAACAATAAACCAAAACATTGTTGCTAAAACTTGATTCTTTTCTAACAATAACTAAAACATTATTGTCAAGACTCGATTCTTTTGTTGCTTTCAAAGAATTTCAACTTTTTTTATTTGGTTTATTCTTTTCATTCAATTGATCCACAGATGTTGACTTGAGAATACAAAAATAAATCTAAAATAAGTTTATCACAATGAAAGAATTTTCTAGTGTTGGAAATGTTATAACGTCTCTGTTTTTTTTTACTTATTGAGACATAGTTTTTTTCTTCAAATAACACAGCATTTTATCATGTTTTATGTTTTTACTGACCTTAATTTAGTGATCAGGTGATTAGTTATTTCTTCCTTAGGTGTCATGCAGGATCATGCTTGGGCAGTCATCCGTTTTTTGTTTCATCATTGACTTGGCAGAAATATTCCCACAGTAGGATTACTTTTTATGGTACACTGATTACCACCAATGCTAAAGAACACTGTCCTCCTATTTTACCCATAGCTGGGAGGAGACAAGATGGATTCATGCCTTTTGTATCTGTGTGTAAGTGAATACAACACTCAACTGGAAATCAAACATGGTTCTTATTCCAAGCTGTTATCTATCACACCACCCGCACATCCAAACTTACAGCACCTGGTGCTTCCAAGCTCTCAACCATCTAGTTACTGACCAGTCTAAACATTGCTTAACTTTAGTGATTGAACAAGAACTGTTGTTTCAGTGTGATTTGGTCATAAGCCTTGTTATTTATTAAAATGAATTAATTATAATTAATCTAATACCATGGATAGAACATGTGAATAATGAGGAAGTTCTAAACAAAATAGGAAAAAAAGAGACTGATACTTACAATCAGAAAGTGACACTAGTAATTTTTGTGATGCATAATGAGGAAAGAGGACCTGGAGAATTTAACACTCAAAGGATATACTGAAGGCAAAAAAGAAACAGGAGGAGATAATGTGTAACCTAGTTGTATTTGTGTGACTGAAGAGCAGAACAAGGAGAAAGATAGTGAACAGTACAAAGATACTTGGGGCAATAAAAGATTTTGTAAGCCATGATTGGCCACATCCTGAATGGATTTGTAACATGAGAGGACAAGAATTCACTACTGCTAGAATGTCACTAGCATGTTTTGATGTTGTTAGTCTTTTATTTGTAGACAACATGTTTAAACTCTTCACTTCATTATTGGATTAGTTATCATTCAAATGCAATTAATATTTTGAATTTATTCGCAGATAAAAAATTCATTTAAAATTTCATTTTATTCTCAGATACAATTCAAATACAATCAAAAATTGAATGAATCCATATACCAAGGAAAAACGTCTGTTATTAGCATCTATTTATTGTGGTAGCTGGCAGAAATATTTGAATTTATCCACAAATACTGTTCAATTAAAATTTGAATTTATTCACAAATACAATACAATTAAAATTTGAACATATCCACAAATACAGTTCAATTAAAATTTGAATTTATTCACAAATACAATTCAATTAAAATTTGAATATATCCACAAATACAATTCAATTAAAATGTGAATTTATCCACAAACACAATTCAGTCAAAATCTGAATTTATCCACAAATACAATTCAAATACACACATTCAAATACTTTATTACTTTAAATTTATCCACAGTGGAAAATGAATCAAAGAAGGATTTTTGTATGTGCAAAATCTGTGATAACCACAGCTCAAAAAAGCAATTCAAGCAAAACTCCAGAATTTTATTCTATAAGTTAAGCAGTCTTGTTATCCTGTGTCTCTAATATATATAATATTCATTTTTATCTATCTGAATACTTATAATGCTTAAGAATGCTTAGAAATTTAAGGTTTACATTCTTGTTACAATTATTACTAGACTGAGAATAAAAGTGATGGTCTTTAATTAACTGTTAGAAAATTAGAAATATTTAACAATGTAAGAGATGCAGTTGGCACGGTGTTGATGGCAGACACAGAATGAAGACTGCAGAAATTCCTAGACAAGGTAGTAAAGGTAAGTGAAAAGAAAGCATTATCCATGAATTGTAAGAAGACAGAATGCATGGTTGTCAGAAAGAGAAATAGCCCAAGATGTTAGCTACAAAATGAAGATGTCAAAAACAAACAAGTACAGATGTTTAAATATTTGGGAAGTGTTTGAACAGAGGATAGAAAATGCAATACTGAAATCTGAAGACATATTGGAATAGTGAAAGATGCCTTACAAAAGCTAAACAATGCATTAAGAAACAAGAAGATTTTGTTAAAAGCAAAGAAAAGATTGCTGAACTGCTATGTAATACCAGTCTTGTTATATGGCAAAGAATGAGACTATTTCCTCACAGACAAAGAGGAGACTTGAGGCAACAGAAAGGTGGCTCTACAGAATGATGCAGAGAATACCATGGTTTGAACATGTGAGCAACAAGAAAGTTTTAAGAAAAATGAAAAAAGACTGGACACTTTGAATCTGAAAGAGATAAGAAATTTCTAGGATGCATAATGAGGAAAGTGGGCTTGGAAAATTTTATACATACAGGGCAGACTGAAGGTGAGAGGGATAAATGAAAGTAGCAAGTAACCTACCTAACAAGTTTGCGTAAATGGATGGCAGAACAGGGAATTGGGGAGATAGTAAAAAGACAAACACTGCTAAGGCCTACAAAGGATAGGAAGTTGAGGAGAGTCATGATTTTTCAGTTTCTGAAGAACACAATACATAGAAAAAGATTAACTCTTTGGAGTGAAGGTGGAAATAAACATCAAAATAGTCAAACAACAAATAACAAAAAGTGATTTCTGGGTCAGAGGATTTGTGCATCCTTCTGATTAATATATTAATCCTTTGAAAATAAATATTTAACATTTTTCAACCAATGGGTTGCATTCCTGCTGACAATAAAAAAAATACTTTGTGATCCCTTTGAAGAGTATTTAAGCAAAGTACCTAAATGGACAAAACCAGTAAGGAGACAGAGACAGATACAGGCAACATCAATTCATGGCAGCAACTTCAAAGAGATTCCCTTACTCATTTAGCCATCTTCCTAACGAAGCTACATTACACTTACACTTTCTTTCTCACTATTTCCCTAGCCTCTTTTTTTCACATATAGACATGAAGAAATCAGATTTCTTTTCATCGTAACAAACAACTAGGAAAAGAACTTTAATACTCATACATAAAAAACACAAAAAAATGTTATATTTTTATATCTAAAAACCTTTCTCCCTTTTTTCTTTATTGTGGGTTGATTCAAATCCATAACAACTGCTAGAGTCTTTTGTATTCAGAGAACTTTTAAGGAAAATATAGTTTTTTTACAAATATGCATAATGCATATCTTTCAAAAGACAATTCTTACACATTAAGAAGAGAAATTTAATATGTTGTGTACAATTAATGATAAATTGAGGTAGATTTTGCATTCTAATGGTGATATATACTCAGACTTTCCTATAATGTATTATATCAATCAAACAATGTCTGGGTGGGATAATATTTATCTGTGTGGAAAGTGGAATCTGCAAGCAGAGTTCAAATACCAGCCTAGTCTGTTGCATTCATTTAACACTAATGCCTTTGGAAAACACATAAATCCATCTCCTATCACTAACTCTAGGTTAAATAGTAGGGTAGACTGGGCTTTCCAGTTTTAGATGAAAGCTGGTCTAGAAGAATTACTCTGAATTCTATAATTTGGAGAGGGCTGGGAATACCATGGACCATGGTATTCCCAGCAACAATGAGGTTCTGGAGAGGATGCAAACAAGGAGGAAGCTTATACTTAAAATCAGGGAGAGGCAGCTGAAATTTCTGTGACATGTAATGAGAAAGGAGGGCTTGGAGAATCTGATACTCACAGGTCGAATAGAGGGAAAGAGAGACAGGGAAAAGCAATACATAACATACCTGGCAGGCTTAAGCAAGTGGATGACAGAACGTGCTTTGAAAATAACATGGACCAAGCGTGTGAGCAACAATGAGGATTTGGAGGGGATGCAAACAAGGAGGAAGCTTATACTTAACATCAGGAAGAGGCAGCTGAAATTTCTGGGATGCATAATGAGAAAGGAGGGCTTGGAGAATCTCATACTCACAGGTCAAACAGGGAGCAAGAGAGACAAGGGAAAGCAACATGTGACATACTTAGCGGGCTGAAGTAAGTGGATGAGAGAACAAAGTTTGGGAGAAGTAGCAAAAGGAAAAAAAATTGAGAACTACAAGGGATAGGGCAGATGTGGAGAGCCATGATCACCTATGTCCTGAAGGGACATGGCACGTAAAAGAAGAAGAATAAGAAATCATTATATTTTCCCAAGAAGTCATGGTAATTCCCAGAGATTAAAAAAAGGGAAATTGTAGAGAGTCATGACCCCCATCATCGTGCAGGAACATGGCATTAATAAGAATATAAACAAATACCAATAATATGATTTATTTCCTGTTCTACTCTCACCTTTCTTTAGGATGCATCAAGTCCCTACAGATTCATCTTTATAGAGTTTCCAAGTTAATCACATTCCTAACCCTAAACCTCCTCTTGGAGATGATATTAGGCTTTTCTTGTCTCTTTATTCAACCAGGTCTTAAGAAAAAAATATCTGCTCAGTACAAATTGATTTCTGAGCAGATATTTAGATAAGGTCTGAAAGAGATGCCTTTTTTTAAAACTTAATACCTTCCAGTCTTCCTTATATATAGATATGTATTTCGATCAGCCTGTCAAGCTCATGAGCCAAATTTATAAGACATTGAAGATAGATGACTAGTTGTATGTTGGTGTGCTGAAAAATTCTCGGCTCAACCAAAACAAGGATTCCAAAACAGATTCTGATGTGTAGTCATTTTGTTAGATTTTGGAATCTCAAATGAACTGAGAACTTTTCAGCACCTCTTCATAAGTGCTACATTTGGAGCCCCAGCACTAGCATCATAGAATGAAATTTTTTCTTTATATACTTTATACATGTCTGTCAGCTGAAAAGTTCATAGGCTGACCAAGATATAAATGTCTATATTTTTGAGATGAGGTATTGTAATGATTTACAATATTCACATTGTTCACATTGTTGTCCTCATCTTTGTTGTCATATTAACAATGTTTTGGCCATTATATGCTCCAGTCTTCTTCAAATGATTGGAACTGAACCCTTTATTTCGTCCACTGGGCTAAATTGTTCTAGTTCCATGGATCATCCCTCTTCTGGATGTCTAAGTATCAGTTATCTCCCTTTAACTTTTCTCTCCAAATGTTTTCTCCTTTTGCTGTAGCTTTTATCTACTGGGCCATGTGTCCTTCAGGACACCTGACCCAGGAGAGTTGAGTTAAAGGGAGATAACTGATAATGAGACATTCAGAAGTGGCATGGTACATAGAACTAGAACAATCAACTCCGGTGGACGAAATAAACAGTTCAGTTTGAAATTCCAATCACCTGAAGAAGGCCGGAGAGTACAATGGATGAAACATTGTGAATATAGCAATGAAGATGAGGACAACAGTCTGAATAATGTAAATAGAGTAAATAACAAGATATAATTATATAAATGCAAGTGTACCAGAATACAACAGCTGACCAACCAGCTGTTGTATTCTGGTACACTTGTATATCGTTTAGCCTACCAACTGGTGTGTCCCCCTTATATTTATATCTTGATCAGCCTATGAACTTTCTAGCTGACCCTCATATACACACTTGAATCACATAGAATTCTAGACTTGCTGAGCTGAAGATATGGATTAAAACTGGGAAAATAATTTAGTAAGGAACAATTAAGGAAACCTTATAAATTTCAACATGTTTCACTAACACCATAAAATAAACATGTGATATCTGCATAACCAATGAAAAAGAAAATATATAATTATAAAATTAAAACAAGTTTGATATGTTCGATAAAGTCAAATTGGCAGATAATCTCAAAAAAGACCTTCAGTCCATTATAACCTGAGGCAAAGAATGGCTTGTTAATTTTATTTTCTTCAAAATTAAACTGCTCACTTTCAATCATCTTAGAAAACCATTTTTGCCTCCTCTCAGCATGGCTGATGCTAACCCCCAGAAGAGTAACACATTGCACCTTCTCATGCTAATGTTTTTTTACTGATATTAAATGAAATGATTATATTAAATCAATTACTAAGTCTGCTGCTCAGAAAGTTGCTTCATAATGTTGTGCTAGACCATTTTTCTCACCTGAAACTATCTCACCTGAAACTATCTCACCTGAAACTATCTCACCTGAAACTATCTCACCTGAAACTATCTTACATGTTTGTAAGTCTATCATTCATCTGTGCATTGAATATTGCTGCCACATCTTGTTTGGTGTCTTTGTAATATATCTAGAGATTCTTGATAAAATCCAAAGAATCTGCAATGTTATCAATCCTGACCTGGCATCTTGGCTCCACTTGTTTTCACACATAACATAACTTCCCTGTACCTTCTCTATAAATATTTTCATGGTAATTGTTCTGATGAACTTTCCTTTATGATACTTTGACATCATGAATTTAAGCACAATGCTAGATTGGAAGTTAGGTCTCATCATCTTATTTTAATAGTTTCTTCTATTGTACTTCTAATTTTAGATCTCTCTTTCAGCTTTTTTTTTTACTTTCCTGTCAAATATTATTTTCAAAAATTTAAATGAAACATCAATCATTATCTTTTGTTTGATTGAATCTTTTCTTTTCATTGTCCTTTCACCAATAATGTCTCCTCAGTTTCTTTCACACTCAGTAACCCCTTATGTCTTAGAGGCTTTATCACCTTGCTTGAGGTGAAATGATTAAAAAGCAATTCCATATTATTCCATTTCCAAAAATTTCTGGCAAAGCTAAATAAATAAGGTAACGTTAAATTTATAAATTTTTTCTACTTGTTATTTAATCAATAGTAGACCTGTCAAAATCTTGTGATCTAATGACAAAATTCTCACATTCATTGTACAAAGTCTAAAAATGCTGAATATTATTTACAAGTAAGTTTAATGCTAAGAATTCCAAAGACGAAATCAAGTCTTACCAAAAAAAATAATATCTGATCTTTTTTACCTGTCACTGTCACCTTGTTCCTATGAGACAATTTCTATCTGAAAATAACATGGAGGTGACATCACTATGAATACATTAGTAAATTTACCTGTCATAGCAAATGGTTATATAGCAGTAAGATATAAAGTACTTCCTTGATTTTTTGGTTACCTTGGAATAGGGGCTAAAAAAAATATGTTAGGACAATTCTAAATTCCAGATAATTTAATGCCTAAATTATTGAAAGAGAATGAAGAAAAAGATCATTTCCTGGAAGAAATTTAACATTTATATCATCAAATGACATTTTCAAATTTTTGAATAAAAAAGTGTCATCAATTTTTGTCTCTTTCCAGCTGGCCTACATTTTCCTGCCACTAACTGTAGTAGCTGGATTAAACTAGATGGATTTGTGAGGGTCATTCCTGGTTGAAAGCACACCCAACTTAACATTTGTCAATTTTTATTACATGTTCAGTATAGTTTTCTAAATTCTCAAAATGAATTAGAATGGGTTTAGTTCAGATAACTGAAAACTGTTTGGCTGATTAAAATCTTTTTCATGATCAAGTATAAATAATTAATTGCCATCTCTAATGTATATTAGTCTAAATATCTCCAATCTATTAGTCTAAACACCTCTAATGTATATTAGTCTAAACATCTGTAATGTATATTAGTCTAAACATCTCCAATGTATACTAGTCTAAACATTTCTGATGTATATTAGTCTAAACATCTCCTATGTATATTAGTCTAAACAACTCTAATGTATATTAATCTAATCATGGATGCCAGTGTGTTAATTTTTGTAAATATAAATGACCTTTGTCGATGGAAGATATAATGTTGACAATAGAAGATTTAGACAAACAATGAAGAGGAATTTGTTTCTAACATTTTTTTATTGTCATAATTTAAAAAGTTAAAATATCATCTTAATAATTTTTGTTTATTGTGGAGGTGTATTCACTCACACCATGTGGTCATAAGTTTGGTCTTGTGTTCATGAGCTAAAACACAACAAATGTACATAATAACAATAAAAAATGATGGTAAATTCCATGGTAGTTTCATAAAGTTTATTTGTGTTCATTAGTATGTTTGTTTTACATTATAATTGTAAGAAGGTTCATGTTATAGAAGGGAGTAAGTCACTCCATAATATCACAAGTCATATCATGGATGAAAGTTATAGATGTGTTGTCATCATGACAGTCCTTGAGCAAACAGAGTGAATCTCACATCTCTCAGTGGGTTATCCATATTTCCAGCAGGAACTCTCCCTGTTGCATGCCGGGAGTAATTTTATTATTTTATTTTTTTTATTTATTTGTTTTAAATGAGGTTTAAATTTTATTTATAATTTTCATCATTATTATTATTTTATATTTTATTTTCATTTATAATAATAACAATGATCCCATAATATTATTAAAATAAACATAATTTTAAAATGACACTTTAAAAAATGAAGTTTCATCCTTTTTAGCCATCTGTGCTACCCTTTTCCACCATTTAAAAGTTGATGCTAAAAGATACCAGAGTAGTAAGTATATTTGTTGTTCCTGATGTTTGAAGTTTATAGAGGCCTTTTTTCACTGTGGGAATTACACCCACCTTATCTGCCAAGACGCCCACTAGGTGGCACTGTTTCAGAACTATAAAAGGACAAGATAATAAATGCACTTCTTATTTGCTCTGGTTGTGGTAGTGGCAACATGACACTCTTCTTAATTGACCAGCAAACTTCATTTCAAACAAGCCATGTGGGCATCACACACACAACAAAGCCAATAATGTTTTTCTTCCTTGTCAGCTATCTGAGTACACAAACATATTTTCTCTCTTCTTGAATTATGTTATTCTTTATTTAAAAATATGTGTAAAATTCTTCCATGTGTTGAATTATGTTCCTTCTAAAAATGTTGAATTCATTTTCTTTGAAAGTACTCAAACTCTGCCTCATACTTTACAAACTGTACCACCTATCGACTACTCCACATGTTTTCAGGATCACATCATGGAACTCTTACATTCTTGACAAAATCAGATCTTCTTCTGATACAGACTACACTAATTTCCATCACTCACTGGATGTGAACACTCTGAATGTCCAAAGCTCAACTGAAAATCCATCAGCTGTGAAAGGCTCTGCATGTATCTTCAGTTTACTTATGCAATCAAAGAACGAAAGAAAGACTATACAATCCTGAATTTCCATCCAATAACACCCAGTCCTGCCTAAGGAAAGAAAATGAAAACTGGAGCAGATATGAGACTCAAAAAGAATGTAAAAGTCCATCAATGGGACATTCAGTAGTTGCACAGTATATTGACCCAAGTTCACATGTTCATCACAAAGCAATCTCCCATCTCCAAAGAAATCAGACTCTACCAGCTCACTAACACTGTCACCCAACAAGCTCACCAACACAATCACCCCAGTAAGTCACAACTGATCATCCCTTGCCTTCCATATGCCTCCCTGGATGCCTTTACAATTCCACTTATCTCTTTATTAGTCAGAAAGCAATCTCCCATCTACAAAGACGTCAGACTCTACCAGCTCACTAACACTGTAGCCCAACCAGATCACCAATGCCATCGCCTCAGGAAGTCACAACTGATCATCCCTTGCCTTCCATATGCCTCCCCGGATGCCTTTACAATTCCACTTATCTCTTTATTAGTCAGAAAGCAATCTCCCATCTACAAAGACGTCAGACTCTACCAGCTCACTAACACTGTAGCCCAACCAGATCACCAATGTCATCGCCTCAGGAAGTCACAGCTGATCATCCCTTGCCTTCCATATGCCTCACTGGATACCTTTACAATTCCACTTATCTCTTTATTAGTCAGAAAGCAATCTCCCATCTCCAAAGAAATCAGACTCTACCAGCTCACTAACACTGTCACCCAACAAGTTCACCAACACAATCACCCCAGTAAGTCACAACTGATCATCCCTTGCCTTCCATATGCCTCACCGGATGCCTTTACAATTCCACTTATCTCTTTATTAGTCAGAAAGCAATCTCCCATCTCCAAAGAAATCAGACTCTACCAGCTCACTAACACTGTCACCCAACAAGTTCACCAACACAATCACCCCAGTAAGTCACAACTGATCATCCCTTGCCTTCCATATGCCTCACCGGATGCCTTTACAATTCCACTTATCTCTTTATTAGTCAGAAAGCAATCTCCCATCTACAAAGACGTCAGACTCTACCAGCTCACTAACACTGTAGCCCAACCAGATCACCAATGTCATCGCCTCAGGAAGTCACAGCTGATCATCCCTTGCCTTCCATATGCCTCACTGGATACCTTTACAATTCCACTTATCTCTTTATTATTCAGAAAGCAATCTCCCATCTCCAAAGAAATCAGACTCTACCAGCTCACTAACACTGTCACCCAACAAGTTCACTCAACACAATCACCCCAGTAAGTCACAACTGATCATCCCTTGCCTTCCATATGCCTCACCGGATGCCTTTACAATTCCACTTATCTCTTTATTAGTCAGAAAGCAATCTCCCATCTCCAAAGAAATCAGACTCTACCAGCTCACTAACACTGTCACCCAACCAGATTCACCAACACAATCACCCCAGGAAGTCACAACTGATCATCCCTTGCCTTCCATATGCCTCCCCGGATGCCTTTACAATTCCACTTATCTCTTTATTAGTCAGAAAGCAATCTCCCATCTACAAAGACGTCAGACTCTACCAGCTCACTAACACTGTAGACCAACCAGCTCACCAATGCCATCGCCTCAGGAAGTCACAACTGATCATCCCTTGCCTTCCATATGCCTCACCGGATGCCTTTACAATTCCACATCTCTTTTTTCATATGACAGAGATTGATCCTGATTTTTCATTTATTATATTTTTTTGTTAATACAACTGTTTATAGCTTTAAATATTTTATTTCTTCTTTGTTCTACCACCACATGCTTAGTAACATGAAATCTCATATTCATATTATAACAATTATAATTAAAAGTTTTTTTAGAATTATATATTATTTAGAATGACAGTGTTATCTACAAGGATATTTTTCTGTGTTTATATTCTAATTTGTATTTTATAGAAGAAGTAGTAATTCTAAGCTCTGTTGTATACGAGTTGTACTAATTCCATGTTTGGGTGCCATCAAAACATCCCTAACATGTTTCAACTAATTTCAAAGGATGTAATATTGAGTGTTAGCTTAAACCAATTTATAAATATGGTTCCATTATGCTCGATTCTTCACAAAATCATATCTTCTGATTCACACTACACTAATTGCCATCACTATCCAGATATGAACATTTTGAAGACCCAAAAGTCAACTAAAATTCCGTCAGCTGTGCAAGGCTCTGCACATATGTTCCATTTACTCAGACACTCAAAGAAAAAAAGAAAAGCAATACAATCCAGAATTTCCACCCAATAGCACCCAGTCCTGTCTAAGGAAAGAAAATGAAAAGTGGAACCAATTTGAGCCTCAAAAATGACCATCAATCAAGCAAACAAGATCAACTGTCAGAAAATGATATCAATCTGTGTGTAAGGGCAGACAGCCGGTGTTACTGAAGGTTTTGAACCCCTTTTCTAACTTGAACAATTTCTCATTGTTATGTTTTGCTATTTTTCAATGTAGTAGTAGTCATAGTACAGTTCTCTGTGTCTTGAATAGCAACCAGATTTGCTAGGCATAGCTGTTCCCTATGTTCACCAGTTGTTCTCTATTTATACTTGTCTATCTAATTTGCATACAATACTACACTTGTTACTTAATTTACTTCAAGAAAGCAAATTTTTACAATAATGATGTGTAAAAATTTCAGATAGAATGTATCTGTAAAAGGAGAATATAAATAAAGACAAAAGGAAAACTTCTCTTAGACGACATGTTTCATCCCAACATCAAAATCTTAATAAAAGAAATCCCAATAAAGATCAGTTTAAATCTTTATAAGAATTTTTTGCAAAGTGAAATAAAAAATGGGTTGATTCAGGAAAGATATAAAACATTTGGAGCCTTTAATAAAATGCTGCAGATAAAAATAAAAGAGTTCCTTTTTAGGTTGGCACAGCAGTTAGGCGCTTTCTTTCTGTGTACCTTCAACAAGTCTTTTCTTCAGGATGAGATGTTCCATTTTGTCTAATAAAATGGGAGACACCCCTTGTCGTGTTTTGAATTATCCTTTGTTTTGAAACAATTCTTTGTTCTTGCAGAGAAACAATGGAACAGCACATACATGCAAATTACAAATTGGAAATACCGAAATCAAACAAGTACAATAATTTAAATATCTGGGAAGTGTTTAATAGAGGATAGAAAAGATGAATCTGAAATGAAGAGACACACTGGAATAGAAAAATATGCCTAACAAAAGCTAAGTAAAGTATTAAGAAACAGGAAATTTTCATTAGAAACAAAGAAAAGAGTAATGAATTGTTGTATAATATCAGTTCTCGTATATGGTAGAAACTGCTAGACAATCTCCACATAAATGAAGAAGAGATTTGAAGCAGCAGAAATGTGGTTCTACAGAAGGATGCTGAGAATAACATGGACAGAACATGTGAGCAAAAATTAAATTTTAGGGAAAATGTAAACAAAAAGGACACTTATATATAACATCAAGAATGGATAGTTGAAATTTTTAGGGCACATAATGAGGAATGAGGGCTTGGAAAATTTGATACTCACAGGACAAATTGAAGAGACATAGGACAGAAGATAGGAGACAAGGTTTAAGGGAAGATAACAAAAAGACAAAATTTATTATGAGCTATAAAAACAGGAAATTGTGGAGAGCCATGATCGTCAACATCCTGATGGGACATGGAACCTAGAAGAAGAACTAGTAAGTAGCATTTGTCTTCGAATCGTCTCTCAAATTGTCTACCATATTCTATTTCTTTTGTATTTTTAAGATGGAGAGAAGGTGAAATTTAGAAAAATATATATTATTGCTGGGAAAGAATTGTTAACAACAAAAGTGCAATTTAGACTTTTCAGAAACGTTTATATATTGTAAATACTTTATTGGATTATCTGGATAATATACATAAATAAAAAATAATCTCTCTTTAATTGGATTTCCCTCAGGACAGTGTCTCTGCCAAACCTAGCTCTTTCATTCATCTCATCTCTCTTTTTAACTCTCACTCCCTCATTTAATTATTTTTCCTCTAATCTTAGAAAGATTTTTTTCATTAATTATGCATAACATCAAACATTAGTTTACAAATAATGCCATCATAAATAATAAATCAAATAAATGTCCGACTACTCATTTTCTGAGCATACCAGATTAATTGAGCAGCAAGCCAATCCCTGTTGCTGACTCCTGCTCAAGCACATTTGTGTTTCTTTAATGACCAAAGATCCCACATGTGGATTATACTGCATTGAAATATACTGGAATAATCCTTGACAAGAACAAATCTGGTTGCAGACCATTTGCTTCATTCACTTAACTTCCTGAAGATCATTGTTTGTTCCTGCAAGCTAACACAACATCCCCATTAATTGCAAGTGACAAGAAACTGGTTCTATGCACTCAGCTGATTTCAAGTTACAATATTGGTCACTGTGATTACCCACATCCACAGAGTTGAATCACTTACATTCCCTACATATTTCTTAATTAATTTAATCTGAGAGACCCCACTTTGCCTTCCATCAGCATGGCTGATGTAAAACTCCAGGGAAGTGACTTGCTGCACCTTCTCAGACTAACGTTCTTAGCTAACATCATGTGGAAAGACTATATGGAATCCATGAGTCCTGTCACTGGATCTAACGCCTTTATCCACTGTGCCATGTGTCCTTGAGGACAAAGAGTGTGAGTTCAATACCTGGTTAAGGCAGTGGAGAACTTTCGGAGGGAAATTAACAGGAGATAACTGATAACTGACATCCATTAAACATGACACATGGAATTAGAACAGTCTACCCCAGTGAGCGAAATAAAGGGTTCAGTTTGACATTCCAACCACCTGAAGAAGACCAGAGCATACAACGGCTGAGAGGTAATAAATATGGCAACAAAGATGAGGACAATAGTTTGAATAATGTAAATAATGTACATAATACCTCATCTCAGAAATATAGACAGACACTGAAGAATCAGCAATATTATAGGCCCTGATCTGGTGGCTCAGCTTCAGTTACTTTCCCCTCTGTACATGTCCCTCTGTATCTTTTCTATAGATATTTTCATGGTAGTTGTTTGGATGAGGTTTTCGCTATGTTACCTAGACTTTTTGAATTTAACAACAGTATGAGACTGGCGTTGAGATCTCATCAATTTACAGTTGAGCAGGCTAGATGTAGCTGTAAGTTCTATGTTAACAGTTTCTTCTCTTGCACTACTTGTTTGTGGAACTGGCTCCATATTTTCCAGCCAACTTTAATCTGCAAAAATTTAAATGCAATGTCAGTCGATATCTACTGTCTTCCTGATTACTCGTTTCTCTTCCCACTCATTAATGTTTCTGTTCATAATCCTTCCACACCTTGTAACCACTTGTGTCTTAGTGGCTTTACTGCCTTGCATGGGGTGATACTGATTAGAAAAAATTAATTGGTAAGAAAAGCATTCCATTTTGTTAGCTCCTTCCTAAGAACAATTACTTATGGAAAAACTCCCAAGTGCTTTCCTGAACACTACAATCTTAACCTATTCAAGTTTAGATTATCTATCCTCAATATCCCCATAATCTTCACTTACTTTCTTCTCTTATATTCATATCACACACCTCATTCAGTAATCATCTATCTTGAGTGGCTCTTGGGCCTTGTAATGTGTGAACTTTTATGGAACATGTTATAGATTCCAGTAAAATCCCCGCAGCCATATTTGATAAGCACATCTCAGTTATTGACAGCCACAGAATGTAGCCTGATAGATATATACATGCTATAACTCATAGATTTCATGTCACTTTACCTTCTTCTTTCATGCACCATGTTCCTTCAGGTCATTGACAATCATAGTAACATTTACTAACATTTGAGTTTTTAACCATCTCTCTTTGTTCACCATCTGTCATCCATTTACCCAAACTCATTAAGTAGGTTAATCCCGATTTCCTTCTGTGCTTAATATGTTCCTGGAAGTGTTAAATTTTCCGAGCCCTCTTTCCTCATAATGAGTCCATAATTTTCAACTTTCTGATTCTGATTTTAAGTATTGAATATAAGTATCCTTCTAGTTGCCACTTTCTTTAGAACTTACTGGTTGCTCACATGTTCCATCTATGGTATTCTCAGCATTCATCTGTAAAAAATACATCTCTATTGTTTGGTGTTTAATTTTAGCCATTAGAAAATTGTTTATAATTCACTGCCATAAAGGAGAATATATAAGAAACAGCAGGGAAGCACTCTTTTCTTTGTTATTAATAAAATTTTGCTATGTCCAAATTTATAAATATATGGCCCAATGATTCTGCTAGCAAAAAAATGCACACCAAACAGTGACCTTTTGTGGATGCAGTGGCTTTTCAACAATCTTCCTTGGATTTTCATCAACCTAAATGTGACAATTCTGCTTATTAACGAATCCACCAAGATGAAAATAGACTTCATCACTAAAGAGGATTTTTTGCGAAAAATCTTCATCGGCTTGTCTTTGCTTGTGCACCCAATTGATGAATGTACGGCACTCAAAATCATCAGCAGGTTTCAGTTCTTGTGTCAATTCAATTTTGTAAGCATGTAGCGACAAATCTTTTGTTAAAATTTGATGTAATGTTGCTGTGGAGAGGTTTAATGATAACACATAGAGGTGTCTGGATTTTTGGCTACATTCTCATGCACTGCAGCAATGTTTTCAGCCGATGGTGTAAATGAGCACTTCATGAATTCAAGCGCCCTATGAGGCTGGCATCTCACTCTCACCCTTTCACTGTTGAAACTATTAAATGTAGCCGTCTCTTCTACTCCAATAGCTTCATATCTTGCACCTGTCGCCTGTGGAACTCCCTTCTCTATTCCTGTTTCCCTGAGAGCTATAATCTCCAACTATTCAAATGTAATGTCAGTCGACATCTCCAGATGCCTTGATCTATCCACTATCCTTCTCCTCATCCTTTCCTCTATCACTCCTATCTGCTCTTGCTCCAAATCTTCTGTAATCCCTTGCATCCTAGTGGTTTCCTGCTATGCTTGGGGTGAAATGCTTAAATAAAAAAAAAAGTGACCTTACATTCTAATTGTTGTATCCTTAAAGAGGTTACAAGCAGACAAAGGTGGTATTTGAGTGAAGGAACAACAACACATGCATAAATGAAAGAAAGAGAGGTTTATTGTAAAAGAGAATACACTACTGAAAGACAGGGAATCAGGTGACAGGCTAGTAATTCCTGAAGGAAGGATATTTGCCAACCGCCCCACGCGGTTAGATGTGACACAAGGCCAAATTTAGCGTGGGGTATCTGATCCCATTGGCTCGGGCAAAAATTCCCTGTAGATCCCATAAAAAATGGGATCGGGTAGTTGTCTACCACCCCAGATGTAACTATGCCCTTTTGCATAGCCTCGTCTGGGTTCCTCTCTGCCTTCAGGCAGAGAGTTTGACCAGGTTTGCTGGAGACAAATCTCCAACTAATTCCCGAAGCAAGCCCCCAGGTATATCCTGTGTTCACTATATATAGCTACTGATACAGTCAGTCCATATAGGCAATAGGGAGTGTGGGACATTTCATTACAACACTAATGATCATGTTGACAGGATGTGTGAGTAGTGTTATACTTTACTGCAAATTAGATCCCTTTCTGGTGCATTCTACATGTCAGCCGGATGTGAGTGCTCAAAAAACAAAACACAAAATAAAAAAAAATTATCCTCTGTCCAGGGCCTCTGAGCATCACATCCAACCCACAAAACAAAACACATCAAAAATCTAAAATAGAGCATAAAAGAAGCTAATAATAAATGTTGCGACCAAAGAAAAAAGATGATCTCGGGAGCCACCAAATTTGTTTTTAAAAGTTATTTATAAATGACTGGGAAAAGAAGCACGTCCAACTGTCAACACTTTTGTGATGTCAACAAACACTCCTTGCAACTTTTGTGATGTCAACGAATACTCATCGCTTTCATAATACTTGTTATAGTAGAGACTTTGTAATTGCAGATGCAACTATAGTAATGCCATTGAACAATACTGATATCAGGCGCCTTCAAATAACACTCACACTAATATTACTTGCTCGATAATACCCACTCGAAAGTAATCCATATAGTGATCTGAATAGGGAAATACTATAGTGAATAGAGTAGAGAATAGCGGTCTGTATAGTATAGAGGATAAAGTAGAAATAGCGATCTGAATAATAATAGAGGATAGACTAGGAATCATCGAGATATCCTGCAACTTCCTATATATGCATTTCCTCTATGGTCACATGGTCTACTTAATTCAATAATGGGATCAGCCGTGTTTACTCTCTGGCAATCTATCTTCTTGGCAGCAACACTTTATTCCTATATAACAAACACCTAGTGGGCTAACAACATCACCATCATGACATATATCCACTTGACACACACTCTCCACCAAATCGCCACACCTTGCTCACAAAGAGACATTCAACTCACATTTGCTGTATCAGCAATACAAAAGAATTTTATATTTACAATTCTTGTCTCTTTTTTCCTTTCACCTCATTAGTCGGACCTGTTGTTTCATTTGTTGTTCTGTGCTATCATATGCATATTTATAACAATAGCATAATAGTTACCAGCACAAAAGGGGCATCTGTGTGATGTATTCAAATTATAGTCTCTTTTTTTAAAAAATTTTTTTAACTTTTTGTAAAATTTCTGCATAAAAAATTTATTATATTTTCTGAAACAATGGCCATTCTTCACTTTTCCTTTTTTATTAAATTTGTGAAAGTTTAAACAAGACTAAATAAAAATTAAAGCCTCCAAAATCCCAATGCTTTAAGAACTTTTCTCTTTTAAGGAACAACTAATTAAGGACATTTTACTTGCAATTTGATGAATAATGTTAAGGAAAAACATTTTGCTGGGTGTTCAAACACCTTACATTACCAACTGAGGGTTAAAGATGAAAAACTTGTAACTAAAGAGTTATGTTCAGAGCTGGATTTAGGCTTTAAAAGGCCCCTTGGCTAAAAGAACTTAGGCGAGGCTTCATTATATATGTTTAATCTCCGCCACCATGCCTATAAAAAAAAAGATATATTTCTAGATGATCTTTTTTTTGTGTTAAACATGAAACACTTCAACTAAAGTTTTTAATGATTTTAAAACTCATCCAATTTATTTCATTAGCAACTTCATGATATTTTTTATCTGAACTTTACATCCTACAGAAATGTATCTAAAATGAAGAGCCTGTATTATATTGACATTCAAGTATTCAAATCAAATTTAAAAGACCCACTCCAACTAGAGGGGCCCAAATACTCTAAATGGTTTCAAATTATTTTAATAAAATCATGCATTTTGTAGGGTTAATCACATTATGACTCAAGAAAATAATCATTGTAGTCGTAATAATAATAAATTCAAAACAATATAAGTAAAAGTTTGTATTTTTTTTAAATGTTAAGGGAAATCTATATTGTACTCACGGGGAACACAGCTTCCAAATCTGTCTGGGAATTCAGAGATTAGATCATCATTAATTCTGTCCTTTAAAGGACCTAAGATTATAACAGGCCGTGTGTATTTCACTGAAAATAGAAAGAAAAAAAAAATACAAATAACCACTTTAATCTCAGTGAATGAATGAATATAACACACACACACACACACACACACACATATATATATATATATATATATATATATATATATATACATACATACATACATACACTAGTGACAAAATCTTACAATTTGAAGAGGAATGAAAAAAAGAAAAAGAAGCTTAAAATGATTAAATAAATATTCTGATCTTCCATTTTCAAAGTGGTTCTAAACAATTCTGTTAAATGACTGAGACAAAAGTTATACTCATGGCTGAGTTTAGGCCTTAAGAGATTCTGAGCTAATAGAATTTGGGAAAGCCTTCATTACATATGTTTACCCCTGGGTCTTCAAAAAATATTTTTTAGATGATGCTTTTTTGGTGTGAAACATGAAACACTTCAGCTAAAATCGTTAATGATCCATCCAATTTATTTCATTAGGAACTTCATGATATTTTTTATCCAAACATTACATCCTACAGAAATGTATTTAGAATAAAGCGCCTGTATTACATTGAACTTATGGTATTCAAATTCACAGTTGCTGTGTGCTGACAGCTTAGGGGTAGGATCTCTGACTGATGTCAAGTCAGTCGAGTTTCGATCCCGACTTGAAGCGATCAGACGTCTAGCCACACTGAAGACAGCAAAACAGTCTGTCTGTAGATGACTATATATATGTATATATATATATATATATATATATATATTTTAGTGACAAAATTTTACAATTTATGTAGGAATGAAAAAAAGAAAAAGAAGCAAAAAATGATTAAATAAATATTTTGATCTTCATTTTTCTAAGTGGTTCTAAACAATTCTGTTAAATGACTGAGACAAAAGTTATCCTCGGGGCTGGGGTTAGGCCTTAAGAGACTCTGAGCTAATAGAATTTGGGCAAGCCTTCATTACATATGTTTACCCCTGGGTCTTAAAAAAAATAGAAAAAAGAGAGATATTTTAGATGATGCTTTTTTTGGTGTAATACTTCAACTAAAATTTTTAATTATTTTAAAACTCATCCAATTTATTTCATTAGCAACTTCATGATATTTTTTATCTGAATTTTACATCCAACAGAAATGTATCTAGAATGAAGAGCCTGTACTACACTGAAATTCTAGTATTCAAATTCACAACAAAAGCATCCTAAAACATATAGTTTCATCAGAGGCCCAAGACTAGAGTGTCCTTGGGTCACCTCTCATCTTGAAGGCTTTGACCTGCAGCCAAGAGGATCCTTTGGCAGCATCCCATATTAGCCCATATGAAAATCCAACATTGGTCATGTTCCTTTTTTTTTAGTCAAAGAGAAAATTTGTTTTGATCTTAATTCTTCCTAAATTTATTTTTTCCTTTTTAAGGAACAAATCTCTTATCTGCTTTTACACTCAGTCTTAAAATGAAATATTTGTACAAATAAGATTTTTTTCCAGAGCCCAGAATTCTAACAACCCTTCAAATATAAAAGGATCTTTTGAAATCATTTAAAGTTTATCAGTGTAAATCTTTATTGTCTAGATTACCATCTGCGACAATATAAAGGAATATTCTCAGCATAAGCCCCTGGTTAGCATGATCAAATATTTGTGGGTTTCTACCAAAAATGCTTTCTTTAAAACATGCTACAGATAATAATGAAAAAAAAATCAATTATTCTGTAGACGCTTTTATACGCCATTGATTGAATCATTCACATTTATACATCTTTCATGTTCTTGACAAAGGATGCACCCACAATATGCAATATTTGACATGCACATTATACGCAGTTCACCAACCTTCTGTACATACCATAAAAGCAGCTGGACTTTTTTGAAATCTTCAATGCATTAATATTTTTCTTCATTTTTTTCTTGTTTATTTTATTTTTCTGTATTTTTTACAATCCTTTTTACCCTTTGCATTTCTTTGCTTTTTTTTTTTTTACATAAAATCCTTGTTGTGTTTTAAGCAAAGTTACTCTCTACCAACTTTTACTTATCAGGTTTTTAGTAAACTTCTACATACATAAGTCACTTACTGAACAAACTACAACTTATTTTTTATTTTACTAAATCTTCATAAAATACATGGCCCAAGAGCCGCTCAAGGTAGAAAGTTACTGAATGAGGTTTTTGATAGACATCAGAAGATGAATTAAGCACAAATAGGGAATACATCAGGGAGATAACAATTGACCCTTAGACTTGAAAAGATTGTAGTGACCAGGGAAGAATTCTTAAAGGACGCTGATCTACAAAGTAGCAATTTTTGGGAAGAAACTGTTTGAATAGAAGTTTCTTTTGACCAATGGATTAAAAGGGAATGAAGAAGATTCTACCAGTAGTTGGAGCAGAGAATGTGACAACCCCAGGCACCCTTTCTCTATCTATTTCTTTCTCTCTCTCTCTGTGTACTTATATTTTTCTCCCTCTCTATCTCTGTCTTTCTCCATTTCTATCTCTATTCCTCTCACTCTTTGTCTCTATATAGTTATCTTTTTTCTCTTCTCTTTCTCTATCTAGTTTTCTATTTCTCCCTTTCTCTATCTATTTCTCTCTCCCTCTTTATCACTATGTAGTTATGCTATTCTTCCTCTTTTTCTCTGCCTGTCTAGTTTTTTCTTTCTTCTTTTCTATCTCTATTTCTCTCTCTCTCTCTCTCTCTCTCTCTTTCTTTCTCTCTAGGTAGTTATGTCTTTCCCTCCCTCTTTCTCTGTCTGTCTAATTTTTTCTTTCTCCCTTTTTTCTCCTGTCTATATAGCTTTCTCTTTCTCCCTTTTTTTTATCCATATCTCTCTCTCTTTAGCTCTATGTAATTATCTCTTTCTCTCCCCCTTTCTCTGTCTAGTTTTCTCTTTCTCCCTTTCTTTCTCCTCTCTGTCTAGTTTTCACTTTCTCCCTTTTTTATCTCTCTCTCTCTCTCTCTCTCTATGTAGTTATCTCTTTCTCTCTCTCTTACTCCTGTCTGTCTAGTTTTCTCTTTCTCCTATTATTTTCTGTTCTTTCTTTTCTTTCTTTTTCTTTTTCATTTTTTGATGACCGCCCCCCCCCAACTTCTTCTCCTAATTTCCTCTTCTATTATTCCTTTGTTTTTTTTTTAACACTTCCCTTTCTTCTTTTATTATTCTCACTTTTTCTTTTCATCCAGTATATTTTCTTTCTATCTCTATCCTTCATTCTTTCCTTTAGCTTTTCTTTTCATTTTTTCTTTCTTTTCATTTTTTCTTTCTTTTCATTTTTTCTTTTTTCTTCATCATATTTCATAATTGTTATTTTTTGTTTTATTTTAGATATTTTATGCATTATTTTTCCAGCCTTTTCTTATTTATTATTACATATTTTTTCTTTTTAATAAATTACTGTTTTATATCTAAATCATTCATATATATATATATATATATATATATTCTTCCCACTTTCAACATAACATAACAGTGGTGACTTTTGTCTTCTAACGATCCAATAGGACTTTTCTATTCTGCATTTTCTTTTACCTCTCTTTCCCTGACAGCTATATTCGATACTCATCTTTTCCATCTTTTATCTGACAATCCACAGGATTCTTCTATTGACTTGACTTTCTTGTAGAAAAATGTCTGCAGGAAACTTATACTTTTGCTTCTTTGCAGACATCATTCCTCAAGCTGAACCGCCTTGTGTTTGGTTACAGATCAAATCCATCTTGGACTCACAAGGAATTTGACATTTTTGCATTTATCTGATTTCCTTGGTTCCTTCCTGTCAACAGCCATTCTTTAACATTGTTGGATTTATTTAGAACTTTGTTGTTTCTTTTTTCTTGATTTATATAACTTTTCCACCAGTGATTGTTTTACCGTAGTGATTCCTAAACTTTCTCTGTCTGCCACCCCTTTGGCTCCAAGGCCACACCTTTCATGCTTCCATCCAACACCCTTATGTAAACATATTTTTCCTGGTGTTAGGCCTGCCTTAAATTAAGTTAAAATGCCATGTCACATAAGAGATCTTAGCTCTTCACAGCTTTTATTTTTCTATCTATGAATTGATATGTATTCTTAGGAAAATTAGTGGAGAAGTTTCCCATTGCCTTTTCAATGGTTTTAGAATTCAGAATTTTGCTTTTCTTAGACTGGTTGCCATTGAAGACAAGAAAATCAAATCTACCATACTATTTAAATTGTAGCTTAAAGATGAATCATTGGATTCATACCTTCACTAAAAGTATTTACGTGAAAGTGAATGCAGCAACATTGACCAGAATTTGAATTCAGCCTGCTGAATCCACTTTCTGTGTCAATGATTCCTACACTATGCATACATACACTACAAATTAAAAAAAAAAAATCTAAAAATGTAAGCAGACAAATGCATTTTGGCTTTTCTTAAATGACATAAGATGTTTCCAGACAAACATTCATGACTATATCACTTGACATACAAACTTAGAGCATTGGCCACTGTAGACATCAACTATCTGATTCTGTGTGTTGGGTGTTCTGTTTAAATAACATCAAACAAGATGCAAACTAATGTTTAAACTTTTAACTTCAGATAACAAAATAAAATAATTGTCTTGGTTAATTTAGATCCTCGTAAAGTAAACATGTTTCTTAAGTGTAAGATTTTATTATACTGATTTTGTAAAAAAATAAAAAAAATTATAGCTTGGTTCTGCCTCCTGTTAACCCCAACTTCTTCACTGCCATCACATTGAGTTTTTCCACCACCACAAGATGTTATCAATCAGTTTGTGAAACTCAATTTTACACTTAGATTTGAACTTGCAAAATATAAAAGATTTTAATATCTGTCTATATCTCTGAGATGAGGTATTATGATTACTTGCATTATTTACATTATTCAGACTGTTATCCTCATTTTCATTGTCATATTCACGTTTCAGCCTCTATATCTCTGAAATGAGGCATTATGATTACTTGCATTATTTACATTATTCGGACTGTTATCCTCAACTTCATTGCCATATTCACAACGTTTCGGCTGTTGTATGCTCCGGCCTTATTCAGGTGACTGAAACTTTGAACCAAACCCTTTATTTCATCCACCGGGGTAGATTGTTCCAGTTTCACATACTCTCCCTCTTCTGGATGTCTCGGTTATTTCCCTTTAAATCAACTCTCCAAGTTTTGGTTCACCACTGCTGTGGCCTGGTATTAAACTCACAACTCTTTGGGTCTAGTCACTGAATCTAACCAACGTCTTTATCCCCTGGGCCATGTGTCCTTGAGGAATGTTGTGAATATGACAATGAAGATCAGGATAACAGTCTGAATAATGTAAATAATGCAGGTAATAAAAATTTCAATATCATACAAAACTTTTGATCCTCAAAGAAAAACATCAATAAACTACTGATTGCTTAATTTAAGATTGTGAAGCCATATATTCTAATAATTATCTTAATGAATATTATAAATTTATTAATAAGAACAGATATAAGTAATTGGGTAGCCTTATACAGTCCAACCTCTTTAATCTGCTACTCTTTATAATTTTAATTTTGACTTTTATTTGGAGCCTATCTTTAGCCTATATAGGAAGGTACCTGGAGCACACACAGAAGTACTCACAATAATCACACACAGGAACAAAACACATGAATCCCAATAACTATTTATTTGGTTGAGCTATCTCTGACATCCATGAGTCTATCGCGCCAACCCTCATGGTCCTGCATCAAGGTCAGAAGGTCATTAGGGTGGCAGTCTGTGTCATAATATAGCTAGTCAATGTAGGTGATTGCTGGGTGACCAAATCATCTTATTCCATGGCTAGGTGTCCAGAACAGTAGATCACTCACAAGTTCTTGTTTTGCTCATCAGCAATGTCCTGCAAAGTGCATTCTGCATTTGTGTAATATTATAGAAATATCAGGGATGGGTCCATAGAGCTGTGATTTAGTTGGATGTTGTCTCCAAGAGATGTTAAGTATAGCTATCATCTGAGTGTAGGTTAGACTCTAGGGTTTTAGATTATGCCCAGGTAGTGGCATCATACATTAACATTGCCTCTACATTATTTACATTATTCGGATTATTGTGGCCATATTTATTACAACATTTCAGCCTTTGTATGCTCTGACCTTCTTCAGGTAGTTGGAATGTCAAACTGAACCCTTTATTTCGCTCACTGGGGTAGACTGTTCTAGTTCCACATGCCATGTTTTTTAATGGATTTCAGTTATCAGTTATTGCCTGTTAATTCCCCCTCTAAATGTTCTCCACTGCCTTAGCCAGATATTGAACTCACACTCTTTGGGTACTGTCACTGGATCTAACTAACGTCATTATCCACTGTGCCATGTGTCCTCAAGGACACATGGTACAATGGATAAAGACATAAGGACATCTGTATATGAATTTCTGGGTATTATAAACCTAATGCCTTCAGCAACCATTTTTTACCAGTGCTCATATTGCAATTTTTGCTGTTATCATTGAATGTTTTTACCAGAGCTCATATTGTAATTTTTGTTGTTGTTATCGCTTTTCTCTGGCACTCCTTATTACTGGTTCCCATATTGTATTCATTTCTATGCTTGGTTGGCCCAGGAGATTTTTGTGGCCTAGCATATGTGCAGATTCCTTAAGTTTATGAGTTTAAACATGGCAATAAAGATGAGGACAATAGTCCGAATAATGTAAATAATGTACATAATACCTCATCCCAGAAATATAGACAGATACTGCCTCTACAGTAGTGCAAAAGAATGTCTGTTTAAGGTTGTCTAGTAGATTTCCAGATTATATCCATTGTATTCACGGTGGTCCAGGCTTTAGCCATGCAAATTTTCACATCCTTTTCAGTAGAATTTATTTTGCTTCGTAGGTATGTAAAAGATTCCACAGATTTTATTGATTTACCTGAGACAGTTTATATTGAGCCTTACTGGCTGAAGCTTATGAATTCAGTTTTATAGACAGTGACATCATCAGCAGCATTTTCTAAATGATGTAGGAGCACTCTAGCATTAGTAATGGTGTCTGCAGTGATAGCAAGGTCATCCGCAGAGTCAATATCTGTCAACTCTTTTGGAGGATATCAGCTTGAGAGTCTTGGTGATAAAGTAAAATCTAGATGATGATGTTTGTCGAAAGAAGTTCTCAGAGGTCAAGGGGGATAACAAAGAGAAAAGGTGCAAGGGTATCACCCTGAAGGACTCTTGCTTTGATGTTGAGGAATTTAGATTTGTTATTTTTGTATATGGCAGTTACTGTCTGGAGAGGGATACCATATGTCAGAAGGCTCTTCTCCATTTTTCCCTTATGTACAGAATTGAAAGCTTTAGAGAAATCTACAAAAAGTAATGTGGCCTGTACATTCTTTTCCCTGACACTCTCAATAATGTTATATGCCATTGAAATTAGATCTCTTTCAGATTCATTCTGCATGCTGGCTGAATATGAACACCATGAAGGTGGAGAATGAAATAACAAAAGTTGTTTTCTGCACATTAAGCTCCATGCATCACATCCAGTCTACAAAGCAAACTCTGGCAGTGGCCAATATTGAACATTCCTGCTGGTAAAAGAGATGCCCCTGGGGACTATCACACCCACTTAAAATCAGGTCTCTGAGAATGACCAGAGCAGTTATGACTCAGCGGGGCCACCGGTCATCACACAGGACACTGCTGCTGTTGTTGCTATTGCCACTATGACCTCATCATCCTGAAAATAGAGTTGCAGCCTGCCACCACTCAACATGACCACACCTGTCAATGACTGTTACCACTCCCAGGCTTGACTAACCAGCTCAACTATCCAGCTTCAACTCAAAAACATCTCAACTCCACCCAGCTACAAACCTTCATCATCAACAATGCTGTCACTTCAACAAATACTGACTTGATAACATCTCATTGTCAAAACCACCAAGCTCCATGCCTTCCTCACTACTAATGCTGTCACCTGACTCAGAAAGCAGCAACTCCAACTCCACAAAACAAGTGACTCTGACTCCACAAGGAAGTGATTCCAACTCTACAAACAGCTACTCTGACTCTGCAACCAAGTGACTCCGCAAGCAGTGACTCCACAAACAAGCAACTCTAATTCCACAAAACAAGCGACTTCAACTCTGCAAGCATGCAATGCACTCGACCTGCCAATGTGATGCTAATCCAACATCACACAGGTTCAACACAACAGGTCTACCAACCAACAAAATGACCTACCACCATGACCTTTATGAACCAAACATGCACCAACCATATCCTGTGACCTCAGCCAGGCCTACACAAGAAATATGTCAACTCTGGTGCTACGTTTACACCAAATCACTATCCTGATGATTGCCCGCTGACACTGACATTTCACTTAGCTTTGAGATTTATATATGATATACAACCCTCTACAATGACCTTGATCAGCTAACACAGGCACCAACCATATCCTGTGACTTCACATCAAACCCACACAAGAATTATGTCAACTCCTGGCACTATCCATACATCTGACCACAATCCTGACAACTAGCCACTGAAAAAAACATTCCACCCATCCTTCAACATCTTCAATATTCAAACAAAAAACGTTGTTCAAATCTAATCATCATTATTCCTTTCTCTCGATATCAAATGCTTAATATAAAAATAATATGCCAAACTGTCAGGATTTGTCCAATGGTTGATCTACTTTTTCTGAAGTAAACTGAACTCTCATGTTGGTCTTTTTTTTTCTTTTTTTTTTTTCAGAGTACCTTCTCTACTCCAGGTTGGATAGGTTGTATTCTGTTAAGAAGCATTGAGTTGCAAATCTTTGCTGCAAAGGAGGTGATTCCCCTATAGTTTTTACTGATCGTATATCTTCTTTCTTTGGGAAAGGAAGTATGCGGCTTTCTGTCCATCTTTCTATGACTTCTCCATTATATATGGTGTTACAGAGTTGGAATAGAATATTGTTGAATTCCTGGGTCTTCCAAACCTCCAGAGGAATCTCATCAAGTCCCACTGCTTTCCTATTTACAGTGTTTTTTTAAAGCCATTTCAAGTTCTGCATCTATAAAGTTTCTAGGTTTAATATCAAGTGGATGTTCAATGATTTTCTAGACCTCAGCATCTAAAATGTCAGATACATTTCCCAAGAGATCGTTACAATGGTCTTGCCATTTATTCTGCCTTTCTGCCTAATTATTGGCCTTTAGCTTGGAATTATTTGTTGATGTTCTACCACTGATCTTATTGACAGTTTTCCAAGCAAGAGTAGATTGTTTTGTTGGCAGCAGCAGAGTTGATAAGCCAAGTTTTTTTTTCCAGGATCTATTCAGCTTGTTGATCTTCATAAGTGTTCTTGAGTTGGGTAAGTGCTTCAATGAAGTCTTAGATAGATTTAACGGAGGGATTTGAATTTCTTATGGCGGCTTTTTCTTTCACATTAGCCCTATATAGTTTTGATTCTCAAGGAATATGCTGCTAATGTTTAGGTTTTAAAGGTATGACATATTTTGCAGCCTTTTCATGAGAAGTAACAAAATTATTGTAGGTTGTATTAGGAAACAGTTTCTCTGCATCTGCTTGTAGTGTTTCAAACTTATTCCTGACAGCAATGGTGTCCTAGTCTTTGAGATGACTGTTTGTTGTAAGAAGAGGCCAGTGTTATAATGGGAAGGCACCATAATTTCTTGAATATTGGTGGGGATATGGATGCTCAGCATGGTGTCAGTGACATACACAAATTTTCATATCATGTGTCCTCCAGAAGAAATGAGATATTCTTGAAGTCTTTATACAGGAAAATAATCTTGTGTGCCTAATCACCAAATTTAAAAAAAAAGACTCTAAACAATGGACATTCATCCCTACTAATGACTCAAAGACCCAATTGGATCACTTCATAATAAACAAGAAGTAGAAGTCTGTCTATATTTCTGAGATGAGGTATTATGTACATTATTTACATTATTCAGACTATTGTCCTCATCTTTGTCAATATATTTATCACAACATTTCAGCTGTTGTACACTCCGGCCTTCTTCAGGTGGTTGGAATTTCGAACTGAACCCTTTATTTCACTCACTGGGGTAGACTGTTCTAGTTCCACGTGCCATGTCTGATGGATGTCAGTTATCAGTTATCTCCTGCTAATTTCCCTCTGAAAGAAATAGAAAAACAGTGGAATGAATTACCAAGCCTTCAACACATTTGAAGGTGTATCTACAGACCATTGAATTATCTCTTTTACCATCCAACTTAGCATTAGATTAAAAAAAATAGCAGTCTGCCTTTCCACTATATTCAAAGCAACACAAAACAAACAAGATAAAAGTCTTGCCCTATGTCAACCACAGAAAAGGAAACCTTCTAAGTGTGTTAATTCTATCCCTAAATACATATGCATATACTCACACACATACAATATATATATCCATACTGATACATATTACTCATACAGTTACATATGCATATATACACACACATGTTTTCTTAAACCTTATTTCAATAGAACTTTTACAATCTCTCTTTAATCTTTCTAAGAACACCTTTTCTTTTTCACCTGATTGTTACTCTTGTTGTTATTAAATTAAATTATTCCAACTGTTAAACTTGTTGATTCTTTCATTTTGATACAACAGTTTTTTTTTTCTTGTTTGACCTTGGTTGCAATATCACCTTCCCTTTACTCTAAAGGTCATTAGCAGTAAACATCTTCACTGTCAAAAGCAGGTAGCAACAATCAGCAGCAATATCCAGTAGGGCGTGGTTGGGTTTGTAGTTAGCATCTTGGTTGGGTTTTGTCTATCACAAAATAATATATTATTATCTGTTAAAAAAGATGTGTTGAAATCTAAACTCAAATCTCATTTTTTTTTTCAATCCTGTAACATTTTGTTTATGCTTTGTGAGTGTATTTGTATAAAAACCTGCAAACCAATAGTGACTGTTTTGATGAAAAGAGCAAAAAAAATTAGCATAATTCTGAGAGGTTTTAATTTGGATTTTAGATTGTTACTCACGGGACACGTTGAGGGCAAAAGGGATATAGGAAAATGATGCATAACATACTTGATGAACTTGAAAAAATGGTTGGCAGAAGAAGGTTTAGAAATAAGGAAAACACAGAATTTATTTAAAGCTGAAAAGGGACAGGAAATTAGGGACAGTAATTATTTTCTACATCCTGAGGGGACATAGCAGATAAAGAAGAAATAGTAGTCATATCTGTTACATTCACTTTAACACAAGTATGAATCCATCTCTTCTACCCCCAGCTATATGTTAAATAAAAGTGAAGACTGGGCTCAGTCTAGTAAAATAACTGTTATGGGGTCCTCCCCTTTTTCATATAAGTGGACTCGACCAAAGTGTTACTTGGACTGCTGCCGTTAAATAACCAGAGTTAGACAGTCAGTGAGAGTGAGTAGAGATAGTAAGAAGACTGAGACTGAGTTGGAGGTAGAGTAATAGTGTGAGGTAACTGCTTGTAGAAGTCAGTTACAAGCACGTAGACTCTAAGGAAGTCCTACTTCAAGACTGTATATATCTATATGTTATTGCTACTAACCGTGTTCCTGGATTTACTAACAGTATTACCCTTTGTATTGTCGTGTAAATACATTTATTTCTTATATTTAATTCCTCCGATTGTCATTAATTGGAGACCGAATTTGATCTTGGAATCCACAGCAATAACAATTCTAAATTCAAAAACATACGGCTTTGGTGTAGCACATACTATACAGCCATACGGAAAGGTTTATGGAGTTTACAATTAACTATAGTGGGGTATTGTAGACACTATGCTCTTGAGTGTAGCCAATGAAGTAGATAGGGTAGATAATAATTTGTTTTAGTTGACCTATAATTAAATAAGTGCTAGTCATAATATTCTAAAGTTGATATGTATATGGCATCCATTAGTCCTCAAAGACCATGGATCTGCACCCAAAAATTTATGCTTCATCTGCTGATGATGGAATGGCATCTGTTATGGCCCACATAGGAGTGACAGATTGCAACAAATGCATGTGAAGACACTCTCCCCCAATGTAGTTATGTTGTTTTCATTTTTTCAAGCATGCTTCACCCTAGCAGCAAGCCTCCATTTCTCCTCTCCTCTCTCTAGTACTCAGTGTAAATTGTGTGTCCAGGATTAGCAATCATTTTTCAGACTTCCTTGAAGAAAAGATGAGGTTGCCTTTGTGTCCTGTTGCTGGTGGCCAGTTCCCCTTACAGAATGCTCCCATCAGTAGACTGTTGCTTCCTGTGTTTTGTCATCATGGTGAGTTGATGCTGGAGTCTCCTCTCCAGGGCGCAGCATGCAGCACATCTCCTCTCGCCATACCACCAATGTTGTCCAAGGGAAAAGTAGAGTCCAATACAGCTTGGAACTGGTGTCATCCCTGTAGTTGCACTGAAGTTGAAGTTGGACATAACACTGGACTGTATTAAGGACTCTGGATCTGGATTTGTCCTCAGGGTTTACTCGTGAAGCCTTTCCCATGATTGGGTATAACCGTAAGGTTGCAGAGTTTTCTTTCTCTTTGTTGATATGTCTAAAAATTGAAATTATATGCTGATTAATAATCCTTTCTAATTGATTAATCAAATAATATTAGTTACATGATTATTTTCCAGACTTTTTTATTCTTTAGCAAGATTTGTTATCTTTTCTAGGAATTTGGATATGCTGATAATGTAATGGCTAGTGGCTTAGAACAAGAAACCAGTGAACTGAGTTCAAATTCAGGCCAAGATTGTTACATTTGCTTTCATCCAAATATCCTTGAGAAAGGTATGGATCTATCACTTCTCCCCACTGGCTAGGGATTACAAGTGGAGTAAACTGAACTCTCATGTTGGTCTATAAGAAAGACAACTCTGAATTTGAAACTAAAACATTTTTGTGTGCTAATTAAACCATGAGTAAACCTTAAATCTCACTCTGCTGTGGTTAGAGTGAAACAAACTGTGGAGAATGCAATAGCAAACTTCTGTTTTAATCCACTTTCTTTCCTCTGTCAAGCATAGGTTTGAATCTTAATTTAAACTTTAGTATAGAGGTAATTCTCTAATTAGCAGAGAAATGCTCCCCCTGTATTAGTTAATTGGTTATATAGCCTAGATCAGGTACATAATATATGTGCATAGGTACTGCTTGTGAGGTAGAAAGAAAAGAAGATAAGAATTGTTAAAATCAAATTCTTTGTATTTCCAATGTAGATCAAGGTAGGATATCTCTTTGTGGTGACTGAAGAAGCCTGGAGGATGAGGAGAGTCGGTAGAGCCTGGAGTAGATGCATGTATTGAGCCAGTTAATCAATGTCCCTGGTGGTGGTGATGCTGGCGGCTTGCTTACTTGCCTGCAACTGCTGACAGTGTTGTGAGTGATATTCTTAAAAACAGAGGGGGTGGATCATGACTCAGTATTTTTTGTCATGCATTTTATTTTAGCGGCAGCATTTGTGATTTGCTCCTTTTATACTGCATTTTATTTTAATATTTTTTAGGGGATTTGTTTTGAGTGCATGGTGTCTCTGTGCAGAGAACAACTTTTTTTATTTTTTTTTCTGCTTTCATAGAATTCACACTCTGTTGATAGGTTTTGATATGGAGGGAATCAGAAAGAGTTTGAAGCACAGTATAACATATACAACAATTGAAAATATTATGAAGTTCACAACTGTAGTGAATGTTTGTACATGTTATGAAATTGACTGAGGTCAAATAAAAAATTAAGTACAATTCCTCTTTCAGTATCTGTCTATATTTCTGAGATGGGGTATTATGTACACTTTGGATTATTGTCCTCATCTTTTCACCATATTTATTACAACATGGCACTTAGAACTAGAACAGTCTACTCCAGTGAGTGAAATAAAGGGTTCAGTTCAACATTCCAGCCACCTGAAGAAGACTGGAGCATACAACGGCCAAAATGTTGTAATAAATATGGCGACAAAGATGAGGACAATAGTCCAAATAATGTAAATAGAATTCCTCTTTCATCTTCAGTTCCTTTATGTCAAACAAAGGAGGTCTATTTTCCTTCATTTTTTTTTTTGAATACCTGTCTTCATTTGTCTAAGAGCATACTTAGAAATGGTTATATTTTATAATGAAAATAAAGACGTAAACTATTTTTTTATTAATAAGGAGACTATGCTTCAGATCTGTTCACATCATATGTAAAAGTTCATTTTAAAGTTTCTTTTTGTGTCTGAATATTTTAACAGCTACAGTTACTCATACAATTCTTTTTTTGAAAGAGAATTAGAAATTAAGTGAATGATTTTAAATTTAGAGTCTGTCTTTACCATTGTGAACAACTTGGTAAAGCTAATGCATTCCACTCAGCCATAATTTGTAGAAAAAATAACAAATAACTCAACTGTTTATTCTGCAAATGGAAATGCAATTTCAGATGAAATAAGAATGACTTTCTTGAACTTTTCTCTGATAGATTCTTTCTTTACTAATTTTATTTTGTTTAGTATTGTTTTTTTATGACTTATTCAACAAATGCATAAAGAAATTGAGTCAAGTTTGTTGTGACACACTCATATTTGTGTTATGTTTATATTATTATATTATGTTTATATTTTTATTTTCATTCATTTATTTATATTTTTATTTATTTATATCTATATTTTATACTTATATTTGTTTAATGGTATTTTTATGTATTTATATTTTTATTTATTTATATATTATTTATTTAGTTATTTGTATATTTTTTGTTATTTGTATATTTTCTTTATAATTATATTTTCATTTATTTATTTTTTGTTTATGTTTTTATTTATATTTTTCTTATTTATTTAAATTTCATTTTCATTAATTTATTAATATTTGTTATCTATTTAAATTATTATTTTCATTTATTTATATATTTATTTATTTATATTTATATTTGTTTAATGTTATTTTATTTATTTATATTTCATTTATTTATATTTTTATTTATTTATATTTTCATTTATTTGTTTATTATTTATATTTTATTTGTTATTTATATTTACTTATATTTTTATTTATATATTTTATATTTATTTCTTTATACTTCTATTTTCATTTATTTATTTTTTTTTTTTATTTTTATTTATATTTGTTTGTATTTATATTTTAATTTATTTATATTTTTTATTTATTTAGTTATTTATATATTTATTTATACTTCTATTTTCATTTATTTTTTGTTTTTATTTTATTTATTTATTTGTTAGTTAATTATATTTTTTATTTATGGTTTTATTTATTTACATATTATTTATTTCTTTCTTTATATTTACATTTCATTTATTTATTTATTTATGGCTTTATTTATTTACATATTTATTTACTGCTTTATATTTACATTTAATTTATTTATTTTTGTCTATATTTTTATTTATATATTTATTTTCTTTTTATATTTTTATTTTCATTCTTTTATTTACATTTATATATATATATATATATATTATATATTTTATATATATTTTATATTTTTTGTTATTTATATTTTTTAATTTATTTCTTCATATTTTCATTTAATTCTATATTTTTTGTTTATATTTTTATTTATTTATATTTTTATTTTCATTAATTTATTCATATTTATATTTGTTTATTTCTATTTTCATTTATTTGTTATTTATTCATATATTTTTATTTATTTATTTAGATTTATATTTTCATTCATTTAACTATATTTTTATCAATTTATATTCATTTGCATTTATTTATATTTGTATTTTTTTATTTATTAATCCCTCTCCAAATATCTGGATGACCAGTGCCTGGCAGCTGATGTCTGCTCTGACCTAACTCTCACTTCTCAACTTCTCAATGGAAGAGAGACTGACTTGGGTCATTCTTTACCTCCAAAATAAAACTAATAACTTTTTGTTTCATTGCCACCTAACACACAACTAAATTTGCTCCAATCTTTAGGATTCATCATACCCTCAAAAAGGCTCCCTGTTACGAATACCAATTTGGTCTAAAGCTCACTCACTCCAGACCGCAGATGGAATGCTTATATTGGTGTAATCACTAAAGATATTGAAGAATGGTCAACTTCTTATATAACTCCAAGAAATTAGCTCCTACTGCCATGCTCTGTCTTTACAAGAGTTACATCAGATCGAGAATGGAGTATTGCTGCCATATCTGGGTTCATGCTGCCTAGTCCTACAGTCTAGCCTCAAGAGATTTCAAAATGGAGTCTTGTAGGTCACAACTTATTCTGCATCCTGTAACCCTGTTCACAGACTTACTACTAGCCTCTAACTACTCTGTCACTATTACTATAATAAATATTCAAATAAATTACATTCATTAGTATCACCAGTTCAGACCTTCACAGCTAGGACTGGCCATACCATGTTCACAGTGGCAAATCATCTACATTCTCTTTATAAGGAGTAAGTTCAAGTTGTGGAATAAATTCCCAAGAGGATTCTTCCCTGACCTCCAGAATCTTAACCTTTTCAAGTCCATAATCAACCTGTATCTATCTTTCTCATAATATAAATTTCTTAATACCTCCTTCACCCACCTTTATAACAATCTCAATTAGTAATCGTCTGCCTTGAATGGCCCTTGGGATTTGTATTGGGTGAACTAATGTAAAAAAAAATACATTATTTATTTTTATTTATATTTTCATTTATTTTTTTATTTTTTTTTATTTATTTATATTTTCATTTTTTATTTATTTTTATTTATTTATATTTTCATTTATTTTTATTCTCATTTATTCTATTTTCATTTATTTTTTTTTCATTTATTTTATTTATGATTTATATATATTTGTATTCATTTATTCATATTTATATTTTATATTGATTACTATATATTATATTTTGATTATAATTATATATTATATTTTGATTATATATTATATTGATTACTATATATTATATAATATATTTATATTTATATTTTATTGTTTACTTATATTTTATTTATTTATATTTTTAATTATTTATATTTATTATATTATTTTTAAATTTTGAGTGTATTTATTAATATTGCTATAGTTTTTATTTTGCATTGATTTGTAAAATTTATTTAATGTAAGTATACCTGCATAAAAAATCTTTGTCAAGTTTGTTGCATAAATTCATATGATACAAAAATGCTTTTAAAAATTAATTTAATTATTGTTACTTTTGAAAGTCAAATTAATAAAGTGTATAATCTTCAAATTTATTTAGATTTAAGTAAGTCTCTGCTAAAGACAATCAGAAATTTTACCATTAAAATATTACAAACTGTACTTTCCAATGAACTGTATTCCAAACAAGCTTTTCAATGAATTTCCAATTTTGTACCCACAACAAACAAAATAAAAATCTTAAAAAATTCTTTAATGTCTTCAAGTTTTTTCCCGCAAAAAAAAAAAAAAGTATGTAAAATGTTTTGTATTTGTTGGCACCTTTCATGTTCCTCCATGTAAATCAAACCAAAATAAAACATCGAAATCGTAAGAAAAGAGATAAGACTTAGTCAAATCTGCTACTCAACTTTCTTTTATCCAATTCACTAATGGACATTTTTCTTAGATTTTCCAATAAACTTGCCAATGTATTTTCTTTAACAGAATACAGAATTTATATTAGCTGCAGCAATTGTCTGAGAAAAAATTGCCTCATTTGATTTTTATTTCCTTTTATTTTTCCAATAAACTTCCAAAAGTAACTTTAATATAATTGAAATCTTTAACATTATTATTATTCCAAACTATCATTCCCATCATGGTCTATATAGATGTTATTATAGAAACAACATTTCAACCAAGTACCCTCTGGTTATCTTCAGGTATCTCTAGATTGATTGTTATACCCTTTGGATGGTGGTGTAGTGGCTATAGGAGTTGATTATGCATGTGTTACTGGCATTTAGTGATCGGGAGTTCAATCGTTGGATCAAGTAGTGAAGTACTGATTCAGCAGGAATGAACAATAATTGATATCACAGGGACAAAATATTACAGTAATCAACAGATGACCTACGTCGGCCAATCAATGGACACCTGATAATGACCATAGGGCACTTGTTCGAAACGTGTCTATGATAACATCTACATTAACCAAGATGAGAACAAGAATTCGAAATAAAAATTTTAATAAAATTAAAATCTTTAATATACTTGTATTAAATATACTACACACTCATTGTGAACTCCATCATCTTGTCAATGGCTGCACAGTATGTGCTATATCAGGGCTATGTGCATATTTTAATTGTTCCTCTCTAGACTAGTTGCCAACCATGGCTAGAGAGCTCATTTTGACCAGCTATTTAACCTAAACCTGGAGGATTATTAGATATAAAAAATATAATTATATTTGCCTAATATTTAAGGAAAGGAACTTTATACAATTTTTTGGAGGTACAATGGAATAATAGATATTGGCCCAGATTGAGGAATTGGAGAGCTGAAGTCAAACTCCATTTGGAACCATTACATTCACTTACATGCTAATACCCTTAGGAAAGGTATGAATCCTCTTCTTATTGGTAAATAGCAGGATAGACTAGGTTCTCTAGCCTTGGGTGGCAACCAGTCTAGGAGAAGGACAACTCTAAATTCAAACTGGCCTGCAGAGGGTTGGGCTCTGCCAGGCTATCCTGCCCAAGAAACACCACTTATGCTGTGGCTGCAGTAATGATCTAATAGGTCACGGGTTTCATAATCATGATATACAGTTTTATGCATATATAGTATATAAACATGTACTATGAAGTAAAGGTATCTGGACCAAATCATAGAGGTTGACCATTTTTCTGGTTAGCCTGATATCATATGCTATGTAATAGCAAAGTGGCTATATACTACCTGAAGCATGACTGAAAACACTGTAATCCCAATTTATAGTTGATCATGAATATAATCAAAGCAATTGTGAATCTTGTTTGATCTGCACAGATCATTTATAGAACAATATTAAAATAAACTCTTGGAAATGCAGGCTGTTAGACAACAATTACACCGTTTAAAAAAATGGAGATGTCTCCTCAAACATGTATATCCACAAAATATTTTATATATAGTAATAAGAAATAATGTCAGATTATAAATAGAAATTCATTAATTCCTTAGAAATTACTTTGTTTACATTTTGGATATGAAAATAAAATTAGCAGATGTGGGCTTTGAAAGGTCTTAAGATGAGATGAGCTTTCATACATAAATGTAATTGAAATTTCATTTAATGTGAAGTCCTTCATGACTGAGCAGTCAAAAAGCATGCCATATTATACAGTGATCTCCCCTACACAAATTCAAACCCTTTTAAATGGCACATACCCTTTATTAAAGATTCTCAAAACTCAGGCTGGTAGATGACAATTTCACTGTTTAAAAAGCAGTGATATTTACCCAAACATGTGTATTCACTAAACATAACCTTAATAGAAATCAGATTGATTAATTGAGCAATTTGTTTTTTATGGCTTATCAACCCTTTGTAGGTTATTTAAAACTGAAACATTTTCGATTATAAGAATAATTACTTTTTTGTGAGTGAATATTCTATTAACTATTTATTTGAGAATAACAACGATTTTTTTCATAAAGTTCTACTATTTAACTCATAGCTGGGGAAGGGATATGAATTCATACCATTCCCAAGGGTATTAGTATATATATGAATATAGAGTAACAAGAGAGAATCTAATATTCAATTAGAACTTTAGCTACTGAAATTTATTTGGACTTATTTTATGTTTGCTTTTTTTTTGGTAATTACTAATTACTTATCTTGGTAATTACTAATTACTTTTTTGGTAATTACTAATATTATTGTTTTTCTGATCTTACAGAAGTTCTTTTCTCAACTTCGGAATATTTACTATCTGTTTTTATATGTTTGCATGTTTTTGTACATTGATTTACCGCTAGAGTAAATCTCAAAATCCAGCCATATCATTCAGAAAGAGATTTTATAAGTATACAACTTTCCATTTTGAGGTGAAGATAGATTTAATTTTTAAATTACACTTTTATCTAACTGCAGTATATATGTCAAGCCAAGATTTATTTTATTGGCATTGGCAACCCAAAGTAAACAATTTTCTACAAGTGAGTTTTATTGAGAACAAAGGTGTCTTTAAATAAAGATCAATTATATAAAAGATATTGATTTTATTGATTAAAATAATGTCTATATAACTTTCTTCATTGTTCAATGAAAGCATTTATTTATTCTTTCTAATGATATGAAAAAAAACCTGTTGGAATAAAAGTTCAGATTTTAATGGGATTTTCAGCATTTTTTTTGTTTTTTGTTTTTTCTCTTGGAAATTACTTTTTAATATATACTTTTTTGGGGAATTCTTTTTTTATAAATTCTTTTTTGTAAATTCCTTTTCTGGGATATTCTTTTTCTGTAAATTTTCTTTGCAAATTCTTTTTTATAAAAACCATTTTTTTGTAAATTGTTCTCCTGTAAATTGTTTTTCTGTAAATTATTTTTTTGCAAATTTTTTTATAAAATCTTTTTTATAGATTATTTTTCTGTAAGATCTGTTTTTAAAATTCTTTCTTTGCAAATTATTTTTCATAAATACATTTTTTTGAAAATTATTTTTCATGAATTCATTTTTTGGGAAATTATTTTTAGCAAATTATTTTTTGTTTTTGATTTTGTTTGGCTTCAACTATAGTTATTTTATTTTTGTCTCTGAGAAATACATTTAATGTTTCAATTGTAAAAAAAATGGAAAATTCCACAAATAGAACAATTATATATATACATATATATAAAAGTGAACATTGAAGTCAACATTTAAAGGCAACAGTTTGTTTCATACTAGATACAATCATCAGGCCTGACAATTGCATCTAGCATGAAACAGACTATCGCCTCTAAGTGTTGACTTCAATTTTCACTTTTATATTTACACACACTCTATCTCTGATATCATGCACTTTATCCCGTAAATATAGCACACCTTAAGAATATATTTCTTCATATATATATATATAAACAAGAATACATACATAGAAAACAAACTCTCACTACTCAACAATACTGACATAAATGAAAAAATAAATGAACAACAAAATGTCTCTTGAAACACAAAATTTCAACAAGAAAATCAGGAAACTAATTAAAAATGAAAATAAATTATGGTGTAGACTTATAGAATATCACCCTACAACACCCAAACTTTACAGTCTCCCTAAGACCCAGAAAACTGGTATCCCTATATACTCCATCATTTCAGGAATAGGCAGCACCCCCAACAAACTAGCTAGAGCCATAACAAAAATTTTAAGCCCCCTACCTGGAACAATATGTCTATCACATATAAAAAATCCAGGCAAACTTGTTGAAAAACTAAGGTAAACAAATATGACTGACAAACTCATAGCCAGTCTAGATATAAAATTAATTTACACTAATGTCCCAGTTGAAAAATGATTAAATCTCTTAAAAAAGCATTTAACGCAATCAAAGATAAACCTCTCCCTACCAACAGCTAAAATAATAAAAATCTGCCGTCTCTTCACCAATCAATACTATTTCACATTTAATAACAATTTTTACAAACAAAAATTTGGATTACCAATGGGGTCACCTCTCAGTGGAGCAATGGCATGTATCTTCTTAATATTTCTCAAATCTGGCTCTTTCCCAAATATTTTACATAAACAATCAACTTACTTCTGATATATTGATATATATTGATGATGCTCTATTAATATATTCCCGTGATACTGACATACCAGATCTTATAGATAAACTAAACAAAGTTTAACATACAATAGAATTTACATACGAAATAGAAAAAAAACAATACTTTATCTTTCTTAGACATCATGCTGCACCAAGTTGACAGCAGCCTAAAACTTAGTGTCCACTGAAAAACAATAAATTGAAATGACCTAATAAACTTCTATCCTTACCATAACAACAAAATAAAATTGGCTATGATCATTGGATTCTATTTAAGAGCACTCAGAATTTGCAGCCCTTAATATTTACACGAAGAGGAGAAATATATTGAAAATACTTTCAAGACCCTTCAATAGCCTAACTACTTCATATTCAATGCAAAGCAAAAGGTTCATAAAATATTCCAAAATAGAAGAGCTGCCTTTCCTGAAAAACCCAACAAAAAAAAAAAAATATTATTCTACCCTGTCGGAGTTAACTCCTCCTTTAGTACATTAACCCTTTCACCAGGGGTCTCTCTTCCCTGGCTATAAATAGCCGCTGACCCTTCGCCTCTATCTCTCTTTTTCCTTCAGGCCTGTGTGCCGACACCTTGAGGTAAATCTCTCCTTTTCATCAGGCTTTCAGCTTACAACTTTGAAATGTAGGCGCTAACAAGGGATAGCGTGGAAACACGTTAAGCACAATACACACACATGCACATACAGAATATTCACGCACGCACGCACGCACGCATGCACGCACATACAGAATATTCCCATACACTTCATCCTTTATACTGTTTCCATGTATTGTAACTTGTTATTAATATATATTTGTATATACATATATTATCGGTCTTGTGTTTTGTTTGCTTTCTTTGCCTTCTTCATTGGACTTAATCAGAGTCTAACCTTTTTATGTAGTTGGGCCCGACGAGCAGGAGTATCTGAACCTTACATGTGTTTCTTCTACATCTGACTTCTATCAACAACATAACAGCCACATCCCCTCTACAACCCACTAACTCTATCACAACTACAACTGAAAAGAATTTATCTAAAATCAACATAAAATTTGTCACAACTATATCTAAAACAATCAAAGACTTAATCAATACAAAACAAAACAAGCCGAAACATGAAGGAGGAATTTGCTCTATCAACCTTAAGGATTGCCAGAAAAAATATATTGGAGAAACCTCAAGAAGTTTAAGCAAAAGTCTATATGAACACAAAAGAGACATTTTAAATAACAACACACAAAACACATTGGTTTTTCACCATAACAAAACTGACCACAATTTTAATATAAAAATTTCTACTCTATTTGAAAACAGAAAATAATTCACTATGATAAAAATGTCTACAAAATGCTTTACTTGCTAATTCAGCCACAGTAAATTGACATCTAGGTTCTTATAATGTATCACCATTATTGGCAAGTTTTCTGTTATCACAATATGGGATATTTAAAAATAAAGATGATGAAATGAAAAAGAAAAGTGTTTATAGTTGAATTTGTCTAGGTTGCAAAAAATATTTTTAAAAACTTTAAAACTACCAGCATCTCTCGTTCACACACATGGGTAGTCACAACAACATCAACAAACCCAGTCCAATGAAGTCCTAATGGATAAAACATGGTTCAAATAATTTTTTTTTCCTTTTTGTCTTACAATTTTATTAATACTGTTCTTGGTATATAACATCGCATGGAGGTGATGACAACTAACATCCCCTATACACACTTATACACATACATAAGAATATAAAATCCAGCCAAATAGAAAAATGTCACTACATTTCACTGAAAAAAATGAGGCTGACTTGTACAGACATTCCTCACACACACACTTATGCACTTACATGAATTAATATCCTCATCCAATATATGCCCAGACACACAAATCAATCATTCACCCTTGCATGGAGTATTGCTGCCATACATGGTCTAGAGCCCCTTCTGTTTGTCTCAAGGTTCTTGATAAAATCCAGAGATGGATATGCAATGTAATTTGCCCTGATCTGGCATCTCATCTGCAGTCATTCTCTCACAGATGTGCTGTTGCCTCCCTCTGTCTTTTTTACAAATACTTTCACGGTTCCCAGACTTTATGAATTTAAACGTTCAACTAGGCTGGCATCTTGCTCTCACCCTTTCACTGTCAAAACTGTTAAATGTAGCCATCTCTTCTACTCCAATAGCTTCATGTCTCACACCTCTTGCCTGTGGAACTCCCTCCCCTTTTCTTGTTTCCCTGAGAGCTATAATCTCCATCTATTCAAATGTAATGTCAATCGACGTCTCCAGATTCCATGATCTATCCCCTATCCTCTTCTTCATCCTTTCCTCCATCACTCCTCTTTGCTCTCGCTCCAACTCTCTGTAACCCCTTGCATGCTAGTGGCTTCTAGCCTTGCTTGGGGTGAAATGCTTAAAAAAACAAAACAAAAAAAATGTGTTTCTTTACATACACACTATTGCACATTTTAATGTCCAAAATGTTTATCACACATATTTATATATTATCTATTGTGTTTATACACGTGACATGTATCTGACAAATAAGATCTATTTGTTTGGAAAATAAAACATTCCTATAACTCTAGATACATACATAAAACAATCCCTACACTCATTTGAATGTAAAACTTGAAAGTATAAGAGTATAGCCCAAAGCAGCTGGACATACAAAACATTTGGACAATTTTTATATAATTTAAATACAGAAAAGAAAATTTATAAGAACACATGAAAATTAAATAAAAAACTTCACCACATTATTTGTCAGTCATTTTTAATGTAACTTGCATGCATATATATATATACTGGACTCTCCCATCATATTCAGCATATGAGGGTCAAGCAGCTCAGTTCCTAGGAACCGATAGCTCAGACACCATCACATATGATTTGATGATAGTGGTGAAGACTTTGTGCAGAACCAACCACACTTTTTGAAGGACTAAATACAGGGACCTGGTGCACTATGTGCCACAAAGTCCCCAAATGACCCAATACAGGTTTTGAATTCAGAGTTGTCCTTCTCCTAGACCAGATGCCATCAAGGCTATAGAAGCCAGTCTGTCCAGCTATTTACCCATACCTGGAGGGAGAAGAGGAAGATTAATACGTTTCCCAAGGATAATAGCATGTAAGTGAATGTAATGGATTAGACTGAATTTGAACCCTGCTCTCCGATTCTTCAATCCCAGCTGCTATCCAATACTCCACCATGCCTCCAAGCATGCATATATATATATATATATATATATATATATATATATATATATATATATATATATATATATATATATATATATATATATATATATATATATATATATGTGTGTATGTGTGTGTGTGTGTGTGTGTGTGTGTGTGTGTGTGTGTGTATCAGTGAATACAACAGACAAGGTGCTTTTATTTATTTTTTTTTACAATTTCTCATGCAATCTAATATTTTTTTTTCTTTTTGGATGATAAATTATATAAAAACTGTTTAAATGTTCTTTTTATCTGATCACTTTTGGCTATACATTTAGCTATTTTCAAGGTTAAATAAGAAATAATTTGTTGTATGTATGTTTTATAAAATGATTTCATTTTTCAAAACATGGTCAATATATTGTGTCCGTGTTCAAAGTTAATATTATTAAGTGTTGGTTTTTTCTTTTTATTAATTAGGCTTCCATTTTATATAATTTATTCAAAAAGAATAAAATTATTAGATCGCATGAGAAATTGTATAAAAAAACTAAATAAAAGCACCTTGTCTGTTGTATTCAATGAAATGTGCATGAAAAAGAAGGATTGCTGCCTAAATACACAAATATATATATATATATATGAAGAAATTTAACTACATTTAAGGATTTTTGTTTGTTTTTTCAAAATTTCTTCATTCTGTCGGATTTATATCCATTTACACTTGCTTATATATATATATATATATATATATATATATATATATATATATATATATATATATATATATATCATATATTTGTTAAAATGTCAATCTCCCTTTAGGACAAAGCCACACATGGCTCGCTGTCAGTCGATTCAATTTCACTCCAGGCTAGAGATCTGCTATCTAATCCATACATAGCTGGAGTGGGAAAAGAGGGATTCATGCCTTTCTCAAGGTCATTTGAGTGAGATTAGCAGACAAGGCAGCAATGGTCAAGTTTAATTTCATTTGCTGATTCCCTTTCATTGCCGATAGTAAAAAAATAACCTCGGACATGAATATAATTTTTATTTTTTTATTAATATTTTCATCTATAATTATTTTTCTTTCTATGAATTTAATTTCATTATAATTAAAATAGACACAAATTTCTATGTAAAGTGGCTTTGCTGACTGTAACTCAGCATTCATCCTTATTCTTACTCATTTGCTTTTATTCTTTATTGATTTGTTTTTTTTGTTCTTTTATTGAAAGCCAGAAAAAATTTTTAGATTGTAAGAATTTTGGGGAGATGATAATGAGTTACTGATAGAGGTCCTACTAATTAACCCATAGCTGGTGGAGAAAGAGGTGGATGCATCTCTTTCCCAATGGTATTTGTGTGTAAGCGAATATAACAAACCCAACTGGAATTGGAACTCATCTCTCCGATTTCCAATACCAAGCTGTTATCTATTACACCACCTGCACTTCCAAGCTTACACCACCTGCTATTCTCAAGTGGTCACCTTTCTATGTACTGACCAGGCTCAATATTGCTTAACTTTAGATGACTGTACAAAAACCATGTGTTTCAACAAGATATGGTTGTAAGCCCCAACTCAATTGGTTGATATATATGTTATTATAGACATAAGATTTTTGGCCAAGTGACAATTGGGATTGGGGATATCTGTTAATTATTGGGTTACTGTGATGCTAGTTATTGCTCTTGCCTGCTGAACCAGTATTCAAGGATTGAACTCACGACCACTAGATGACAGTAACACATGTATAACCAATGCCTGTATCTACTATGCCACTGCCCCATCAGTGTTGTATTTTTGGGGTCTTTATATTTAATATCACATGGTTTTTACATTTGGTTAACATGGCTGAAATGTTGTGTCTATAATACCAATAGGCTTAAATAATAAAAATATATTGACAATTACTCATATCAGAAAAGAAATACTAAATTACTATTTCCTCAGAAATTAAATACTAAATTACTATTTCCTCTTTTCTAGGGAAAAGTATGAAATCAATGAATGAAGTGGTTTTAATGAACTTGGTCCAGTCTTTTTCTCCTAAAAATAATCATCTTTTATTAGACACCTAAGAGCAGATCTTTGGATGAAGGCTTTTATTTGTGTGTATAATAAAATATATATCAACAAACTGAGTGGGCATAAAGATGAATCCCAGGAGCATCCAAAAATATGAATGAAGCTCTCAACCAGAGAAATTATTCTCTGTAACTATATGTCCCATGAACTAAAATCAATGAATAAAATAATAATAATGAATAATAAAAAAAGAAGAATATTTTCTCATGATGCTAAGAGCAAAGGAACTGAAAATATAATTAACCCACTTGGCTTCGTAAAACATTGTTAGGTGGTACTGTTGAAATCTATAAAAAGACAAACATTTTCCTGCCTCGCTCTCTTTCTTCTCCTTGCTCCAGGATGTAGAATCATGGGGTAATTATGTTCTTGCTGGGGAACTTTAGTTTCTCCATTCCACTGACAACTCAAATATCTTCCCACTTTCCAATGCATGATGCTCACATGTGTCTTCCAAAATCTTCAACTCTGAAGTCAAGCTTTCTTTTTGGCTGTTACAACTCAGCATAAGATTGACTTGAGCATAACCATTGTAGCAATTATCCTTACTTGCTCTAACATCTGGACCAAAAAAAAGAAAAAAGTATCCTATAACCATATTTTAAACCTTCCTTTGGTTGTTCTAAATCTGCACAAGGCAGACTTGAGCTTGATCATTAAAAGATGTTCTGTTAATAGGGTGTTCTGGTCTGTTGGGAGACCGGAAATAGATATCTATAGATACTACCACATTGCCAAAAGGACATACTTGCAGAGCAAGACATGAGTCTGAGGAGAAAATAAGGTATCTGCCATGCCTATAAAAATGTTTTTCAAGTATACACAAGTATATATTTATTGGTATGTATACATCCATATATATATATATATATATATATATATATATATATATATATTTCAATTAAAGGTGCAATTATAATTTATAAATTCATGAATCATTCATACAAAAAACAAATACAGAGGTTAATGATTTAAATGGCGAGAATACATCTTTGCAAACAATATAAATAAGATACACCAACCCCAAACCTGTATATGAATGATATGATACCTGTTCATAAATTCCAGTTGCATAAGGTCTTTTAATTTTCACAAACTTTCGTCTGTTCCTACAGACATCCTCAGGTATGGAAATAGATTTTGTTCTTGTTTTTACTTCTCGGTATTAGAGGACAACGAAAATAGAGATGTAATCCGAAAAAATGCTATGAATTTATAAATTATAATTGCACCTTTAATTGAAATGAAAATAACTGATCCAACATGCAACTTTCGGGTAATAAGAGTGACATTACTGTAATTATTGAACAATATAGTTTATGCCACATAGACGGAAAATCTACCAGTAAAAAAGAATTCTCTTTTGTACAAAAACGCACAACCTTAAAATTTAAAATTCAGTGTTGCAACCGCATGTTCCAAAACAATAACACATTTCTCATAGCATTTTTTCGGATTACATCTCTATTTTCGTTGTCCTCTTATTACTGAGAATTAAAAACAAGAACAAAATCTATTTCCATACCTGAGGATGTCTGTAGGAACAGATGAAAGCTTGTAAAAATTAAAAGACTTTATGCAACTGGAATTTATGAACAGGGATCATATCATTCATATAAAGGTTCAGGGTTGGTGTATCTTATTTATATTGTTTGCGAAGATGTATTCTTGCCATTTAAATCATTAACCTCTATATTTGTTTTTTGTATGAATGATTCATGAATTTATACATATATATATATATATATATATATATATATGACATTTTATGTTTATACATTCTTTTTTGTAGATACAAATATTTAAGTAAATGCTCTGTTTATAATAAACAGTATTAACAACATTTACTGGCCTGAATGTCTGAGAAATTTTCATAGAAAATATGCATCCTATTTCTATGAAAATTTCTCGGACATTCAGGCCAGTAAATGTTGCTAATACTGTTTATTATAAACAGAGCATTTACTTAAATATTTGTATCTATAAAAAGAACATATAAACATAAAAAATATCTTAGTAAAAAAAATTGTTGGACTTTGTCCATTTCATAATATATATATTTATATATATATATATATATGTGTGTGTGATAATGATATATAAATTTTTATATATCAAGAACAGTTTTGAAGGAAAGAAATACAACGAAGTGGGAAAATTTTTCATATATATATATATATATATATATATATATATATATGTACTAGAATATGATTCTACCCCTCAGCTATCAGCACACAGTAGAGAGAGGAAGGTGAAATTTTACGTATCTATTCTTTGAATAAACACACTAATGACCAAAAGGGCTCAATTCATGGAAGAACTTTGCAGTATTAGCAGTCATTGTCATTGTTTAAAAATTCACACTTTCTCTCCAGAGTACTCGACCAGAATTAAATTTTCTGGGGGCATATATATTGTCATCCACAGACAAACTCATCAGAGTGGCTAGACATCCAATTGTCTCATATATATATATATATATATATATATATATATATATATATATATATATATATATATATATATGGGTGTAATCTTTGGAATAAATATGTTTATAGTGACTTTTTCTTGATGGATGCCATTAATTGATAATATCTGTGGACTACTTTTCTATGCTTGCAATTTTGTTAAGGCACTTTAGAAACTAAGAACTTTCTGTTTATATACAAAGCAATATGAATAGAATTCTGTAAAAAAACAAAAACTATCTCCCAAACCCAAGATAGATACAAAACTGATATTCATTGATACTTTAAATCCTCTAACAAAAAACTTATTCTTCTTCCCCTATGCACTGTGTCACTTCAGGACATCGGCAATCTCCACAAGTTCCTTCCCTTTGTATCTCATAATAAATTTTGTCTTTTTGTTATCTCTCTTAAACCTTGTTCTGCTAACCATTTACTCAAGCTCAGCAAGTAGTTTATATTCTGATTTTTGTCCTTCTTTCCTTCAACCTCTTCTGTGAGTATCAGATTTCTCAAGCCCTCTTTCCTCATTATGTGCTCTAGAAATTTCAACTATCTTTTCCTAATGTGATATATAAGTTTCCTTTTTACTTCCATTTTTTTCGAAAACTTTGTCTATGGTATCCTCAGCATCCTTCTATAAAAGCACATTTCTATTGCTTCAAGTCAATTCTTCATCTGTGTGGAGATTGTCCAGTATTCACTGCCATATAGGAGGACCTCTTACTAAAATTATATTAAATATGGTATCAGAATATAGTAGAAGATTTGAAGCTATAAACAAAGCTTTCAGCCATAAAAATTATTCTCTGTCTGTATAAGTCCCACTCTATCTATCTATCTATCTATCTATCTATCTATCTCAGTTTGTTCATATCTATCTAAGCCTGTTCATATCTATATATCTATCTCAGTTTGTTCATATCTATCTATCTATCTATCTATCTATCTATCTATCTATCTATCTCAGTTTGTTCATATCTATCTATCTATCTATCTATCTATCTATCTATCTACTCATGCATACATATATAGTGATTATAAATCAAGATGACCTTAATAGTCCATCAGCTTGGGCAGCATCACCTGATGAAGTGATCAGGTGGTTGTCAATTATGACTAATACTATGAAAACTCATTCATAGAAAGAAAATTCTTTCTTAACACTTGAGTTATAGGAAGAGAAATTGCATTATTCCAAAAATTCTGGTGATGCTATTTTTTGGTGTAGGATGGCTAACTTCAACCAAAGAATTCCTTAAAAGAAACAATGATGAAAATAACTTTTTATAATTCTTGTGCACCAAAAATTATGGCCATGATCAACTTATTCTTATTTTAATGGTTGAGAAGAAAATATTTTATTAATTAATAAGAATTTCTAATTCACAATTAGTGTTCTATTTAATATTATTGATTGAATAAATTCAATGATCAACTTCATACAAATGGCAACAAGATTTCATTCATGAAACCATATTCATGCTGAAAAAAGATTGTGACAAGGGCTACACAAGTGTGCTATTTTTTATTCTTTGAGGTCACTTGTAAGCATTGATTGATTAAACAGCTGTAGTATGGATCACAGAATCATTGCAAACTCCACGATGCTTGTTTTAGCTGTATAGTATATGATTCCCCTGGGCAACATGCAGTTTTGAATTCAGCATGGTTCTTCTTCTTCTAGACTGGTGGCCAACCAAGACTCAAAAGCCTGGTCTGCCTTACTATTTAATCCAAAGGTGGTGGAAGGAGAAATGGATTCATACCTTTCCCAAAGGTATTTGTGTGAAAGTGAATGTAATTCAAACTGGAATTCATACTCAGCTCACCAATTCCTTATTCCAAGCCCTTGGCACATCTATGGCTTGTAAGGAGTTATTCTATATTCAGGAAGATTTTGGTTCCAAACATGAGTTCCTCAATAAATTTATTTCCCAATTATTCCATGAAGTAAATAAGCTCAAGAAATTTGAGTCATGATCAGATTTCTTTAAAAGGCAAACAAAGCAAAATCAAATACTTTATTTGATTCTCTGTCAGTAAAAAAATTCTCTAAAGGTTACCCAGATTGACAAGCACCTTATGAAAGCCAGAGGTCACAACTGCCAAAATTTTGTGATAATAACAACAAAGATGTATGTAAATAATGATGACTTCTCATCCCTGAAATTCACACAGAAGGTGATCAGATGATAATAACAACAAAGATGATGACAGTCTGTATATAAATAATGATAATTTCTCATCCTTGAAATTCAGACAGTATATGTTTGTAATACCACAAATAAGTGACCGTAGTTGGGCTCATAGGGTCAAGGTGAGCTTCAAGTTCCATTCATTAGCTGTATATAGTATATGCTTTGCCAAAGTTACATACAGTTTTTGATTTTAGAGCTGTCAACAAGGGCTGAAAATCCCAGTCTACTCTACTATTTAACTTATAGTGAGGGGACAGAGATGTTTTCATACCTTTCCCAACAGTATTTATACATAACTTTACTAGATTTCAGCTCTCTAATTTCTCATTTCAAGCTATTACCCATTTAGATGTATCACAATTATCTGTTGACTACTTTTCGAGGGTCGCAGTTATTCTAATAGACTTCTTTTTGTTAAGGTTCTTTAGAAAATAAATTCTGTTTATTTGAAAACCAATATGTTTAGAATTCTGCAAAAAAAAAAAAGCAAAAGCTTCCCCACCACCCAATAATAAATAAACTGATTTTCATTGATACTTTAAATCCTCTGACAAAAAATTGAAATCAATTTATTCTTCTTTTTCTATGTGCTGTGACACTTCAGGACATAGACTATCATGGTTTTCCACAATTTCCTGTCCTTTTGTAGTGGGGCCGTGGCGGTTACCACTTGTAGTGGGAATGGCGTGGCTGTTATGTTGTTGATAGAAGTCAGACGTAGACGAAACACAAGTAAGGTTCATATACTCTTGCTCGCCGAGCCCAACTACATAAAAAGGTTGGACTCTGATTAAGTCCAAAGAAGAAGGCAAAGAAAGCAAACAAAACACAAGACCGATAATATATGTATATACAAATATATATTAATAACAAGTTACAATACATGGAAACAGTATAAAGGACGAAGTGTGTGTGAATATTCTGTATGTGCGTGCGTGTGTGAATATTCTGTATGTGCGTGCGTGTGTGAATATTCTGTATGTGCGTGCGTGTGTGTGTATTATGCTTAGCGTGTTTCCACGCTATCCCTTGTTAGCGCCTACATTTCGAGGTTGATAGCTGAAATCCTGAAAGAAAAAAGAGAGAGAGGTGAAGAGTCAGCGGCTATTTATAGCCAGGGAAGAGAGACCCCTGGTGAAAGGGTTAATGGAGTGAAGGAGGAGTTAACTCCAACACTTTGTAGCTCTTAATAAATTTTGTCTTTTTGTTATCTCTCCTAAAAGTTGTTCCACTTTCAACTGTTATTTACCCAAGCTCACCAAGTAGGTTATGTGTTGTTTTCCATCCCATCAAACCTCTATTCATTTACATGTATCACAAATAAGGCTATTGTAATCCAAGCTGAGATTGCTAAGTTCCAGACCCCACATGATCAATGAGGAAGTGTAACAATGTTAATGTAAAAGAAAAGAGAATAAGTTAGGGATTCGGGGGAAAAATAATCTACCTAAAAAAGATAAAAAATAAAACACCCACACATGTTGAGAGTCACCAGTACTGCAAAAAAAAAAGAAACAGAATGTGTTAATGCCTTTTCATTGGCTGATGAAGTGACAAATCAACAACTGCAGAGAAGGTGGTAAAAAAAGGAGTTTTGCTGTCCAAAATTCTTCAGTGAGAATCTTTGACTTATTGGACTTGGGGTCTGCAATGCTGGTATTGGGGAGTTTCTCTTACTCACTTCACTCTATCTGACAAGTAGTTTGTAAAATGGATTTCACTTCCAGGTAGTACCTCTTCCACAGAGTAGTATCAGGGTTAATTCCTTACAATTGAGGTTTTATTTTTTATTTTTTTTTTTTACTTTGAAGTGTTCCCAAAAGAGGAAATGCTCAGGGGACAGATTCCAATTGAGTGGGCATACAGATAAATCCCAAGTTGCAGTCAGCAACACTGAGACAAGTTTATATATAAAAATGATCATTGAAAGAAATTCCCTAACAATTATTGGCAAAGTTTGACTCATTTAATTTAAAAAAAACATTCTGTTAATTTCCAATTCTCTTTCTTAAAAATAAATGCTTGTGAGATTTGACTTGTTAAAATATTCAGATAGAAAAAACATAGAGCATTTAAAATGAAATCACTTGTGGAAGAAACCTGAAGAGCATATTTCTTCTTTTATATACTGTGTTTCTTCAGAACGTAGGTGATCATGGCCCTCCACATCTTCTTGTCTGCTGTAGCTCTTAATAAGTTTTGTCTTTTTGTTGTTTCTCCCAAACCCTGTTCTACCACCCATTATCCCAAGCCCATCAAGTCTTACACACTGCTTTCCTCTGTCCCTTTTCCCTCAATCTGTCCTGTGAGTATCAGATTTTCCAAGCCCTCCTTCCTCATTATGTGCCCAAGAAATTTAGTTTCCCACATTGTTAATATATATATATATATATATATATATATATATATATATATATATATATATACACACATGTTTCATTAAAAATGACAGGCAAGGTACTATGATTAAGCTTTTATTTAATTTTTCTTGTGTTCGAACAAGTGTTTTCTTTTTTGAACACAGAATGTGTAGAAACTGTCCAAATGTTCTATAAATCTGAGCACTTTTGGCTATAATTTTAGCCATTATCAAGGATGATTTTAGTTTTTCAATTTAACTAGGTGTGTGCGTTGTGAGTATGTTTTTAGTGTTATAGAGCTGTGGTCAGATAGGTGTAACTGAATTCATAAATAATTACATCAGTCACATGACTACATGCCTATACAGATGCCTTACGTTACACCAATCTGATCACAGCTTGATTAGAACCCATTTACACAAACACACAAACTAACCAGACTCCATCCTAAACATACTAGTAGAAAATACAAACATAATAACCTCATTCATATGTAAAAAAAGGATAAAAAATAATGGATGCCTTAGTAATAAAAAAGAAAAAGCAAACACTTAATAATATTAACTACGAGCACAGCCACAATGTGCTAACTGTATTCGGAAAATAAAACATCTCTATAACACTAAAAAGATACACACAGCACACACACCCAATTGTAAAATAAAATCATCCTTGATAATATCTAAAAGTATAGCCGAAAGTGCTCAGAATTATAGAAAATTAGGACAGTTTCTACACACTCTGTGTCCAAAAAGGAAAACACTTGTTAAAACACAAGAAAAATTAAATAAAAGCTTAATTGGATTACCTTTTTTTTAATGAAACATGCATAAATGAAGGATTTCTGTCTAAATACACAATATATATATATATATATATATATATATATATATATATATATATATATATATATATTATAGTAAGGTTAACCCTGTACAAGGCTCAGTGGCCAATCAAGGTAGAGGTTTACATTAAGACGCATTTTATACAGATAGGAGGAGAAATAATGGTTAATCCTAGACATGAACATGTTAAGATTATAGGGTTTGGAGAAACATTCTCTTTGGAGTTAGTTTCACAGAGCAGTGGTTCATGGAGTGAAGTCCTGAAGGTTAGAACTGGCAGAACCAAGGCATGTAGTTCATCTGAGCACTTTCCACAGAAGTAGTCATGGAGAAGTGAGAGGCTTATCATAACCTGCCTGTGAGAGAGAGAGAGAGGTTGGAAGGTGGAAAATACAAATATGATCCATCATGTTGAAAGATTAACGTTATCGTTGAATAGAATAGTTTTCCCATGCATACAAAATATGTAGCATATATTTGAATTATGAGAGAAATTTATTATAAGAATACTGTGCAAAGTAGACATATTGGTAGAAGCAAACATGTATGTGTGTGTAAGTTTAGAATTTGCAATATTTATCTATCTACCTATATATATATATATATATATATATATATATATATATATATAAAAAAAACATATATATATGTATATATAAAAGTGAACATTGAAGTCAACACTTTGAGGTGACAGGCTGTTTCATGCTAGATGCAGTCATCAGGCCATGAACACTCGTGGTCTGATGATTGTGTCTAGCATGAAACAGCCTGTCACTTCTAGATGTTGACTTCAGTGTTTACTTTTATATTTACACATGCTCTATCTCTGATATTGAGCACTTTATCCCATAAATATAGCACACCTTAAGACTATATTTTTTTTCATATATATATATATATATATATATATATATATATGTGAAAAGTGTATATAAATATAAATAAATATATATATGTATAATTATTTATATATTATATGCGTGGTACTTATTTGTCTGACGATCGCTAAAGCGTGAAACCCAGGGTCACAAACTCACATCTATCCAACCAAATATATATATATATATGTATATATATATATACATATATATGTCTTTATATATATATATATATATATATATATATATATATATATATAGTGTAACCCGGATATAAGAGACCCGGATATAAGAGAAACCCGGATATAAGAAAAATTTTCTCTGGTCCCAAATTAGAGCCTGTGTTAATGTATATAAATTAGACCAACTCTCTTGTATCCGGGTTACACTGTACATATATACATATATATATATATACACAGTGAGATAGATAAATAAAAATGTATGGTTATAAAAATCAACGCTACATGATGACATTATATATATATATATATATATTTATATATACACACACACACACACACACACACACATACATACATATATATATAGGATGTATCAAAAATACTTTTACAAAATTCGGGGACAGGTTCCTGTAGACTAGGTTACCTTTGTCATTCATGTACATCTGTGTCTAGTCTGTCTTCAATGTTTAATGTTTGTAGTAGTAAGTTAACTGAAAACAGTTCATCTAACAATGCTAAGTTATCCATATCATGAGCAAGCAGATATGATTTTTGCATACAGCTCTATGAATGGTAATGGACACAAGGCTGCATGGCTGTATCAAATTGCATTTCCAGACCAAAGGCACCACAAACTATGGATCAAGGAAGACCAAGATCCACTTGTCTGCCTGACCATGAAGAACAGTTTGTTAGAGAGGACCTAGGTATCAGCATATGTCATGTTACTCTAGCATGTTGTACTACATGGAGATTACTACAAGAACAGTTCCTGTGTCCATATCATTTGCAACGTGTGCAGAGTCCTTCTGATCACGCATCACAGGAGAACTTTTGCCGATGATTTATTGTACAAACTGCTGATCCATTGTTTATCTCATCAGTCTTGTTTACAGATAAGGCAACATTTGGAAGATATAAAATAACAAATTTACACAACCAACATTTGTGGGTAGATTGGAATTTTCATGTTACAATACAAACCTAAACACCAGCATTAGTTTATAATTAATGTGTGGGCTGGAATTGTAGGTGACTATCTTGTAGGCCCATATGTTTTCCCAGCATGTCTTACTGAAATTGTTTATAGGAGCATTATTTTGAACACACCTGCTAGAGGATGTACCTCTGCTAATATGAAGATGCATATGGTTTATGCATCATGGGGCTCTAGCACAGTTTAGTCACTCTTTAAAACATGTTTTGTGAAACAAGATTGGAAGGTACATTTGTTATGTTTTTTTTATTGTATTTTTCTTATATGCAAACAACTGTTCTCTATTACTCACCACAGAGAACCATCCCTGCCCACCATTAGAATGTCTGACACTCAACTTCTTGAGAGCACCTCTTTGTGACTACTTGTCTCACATTGACTGCTGACCTGAGATGGAATAAATACATTAAGTCAATAGCTTCATCCCCTGCAAGGAAAGTTGGCTCCCTGTGCCACGCCAGGAAATTTTTCTGACCGGAGTCGATCCTTCAATAGCTTCATGTCTCGCATCTCTTGCCTGTGGAACACCCTCTCCTTTTCCTGATTCCCTGATAGCTATAATCTCCAACTATTCAAATGTAATGTCAATCAACATCTCCAGATGCCCTGATCTATCCCCTATCTTTCTCTTCATCCTTTCCTCTATCTATTTGCTCTAGCTCCAACTTTCTGTGTGCTAGTGGCTTCCTGCCTTGCTTGGGGTGAAATGCTTAAAAAATAAAAAAGTAAAGAAGTGTTTTTTCTTTTCTGAATTTAATGAGTATAGAAATTATCCCAATAAATTTTCATTCCAAGTGCTAATAAGAGGTGTGTAAGTGCTATTATAAACAATCTAAAAGTTGCTGAAAAGTAGATATATACTTAATTTCCAAATATGGACAGTAATGTAGCCATATTGATAACTGATGTTATTAAGGTTTGTTTTTTTCTTGTTTTTTTATACCTTACATTATTTTTAAAGAAGATTAAGAAAAAAATTTGATGTTTTTGTCAGTCTTATTCAACAGCAAAATGTATGTGTGTATATATATATATATATATATATATATATATATATATATATATATATATATATAGTAAAAGATAACATAAATGTACAGTTTTAATTATAATTCAACTTCTGTTTTGCAGTCTAATGTGGCACGCTGTTGTTTATTTTCCGGTAAAACCTTAACTTAAACAATTGCATTATTGTTTTTTCTACTGCAAATCCTAAAACCTTACTTGTCCTATTCGTCTATATCTGACCCTTGATTGAATGAGGGGAAAAAAGATAGAAGTCTTTTTTAAAAAAAAAAAGAAAAAAAAGATTGCTGAAAATTCAACACAGTTCATTGACTATCTCATTCAAGCTAAAATTTTCTTTAGTGTGCACGAGATTTACATAGGATCAACGAGATCTGGTATGTCCATTAGTTCAATATCTTGGTTTGGATATGATCATTTTGTTATCTGATTTTTGTCGGATACAGGATTTTATAATCAGTAGAACTTGTGTCAGGTAAAATTAACAAGTGTTTCTTTTCATAGAATGCTGTTAATTGATTTAGAGGTTCATGGGAAATTATAATGACTAAAAGTGTTTTAGAAAAAATAAATAATTAACAAATATATTTTATAAGAATTTAACTACCAACATTTTTCAAAAGTTTGTTTAAAAAAATGTAAATGAAATAAAATAAATGAAATGACTTGGTCACCAATTAAAATTGATTTTGAGAAAGTACAGTGTAACCCGGATATAAGAGAAACCCGGATATAAGAGAGATTTTCTCTGGTCCCAAATTAGAGCCCATACTTACCTAAACAAAATAGACCAAACTCGGATATAAGAGAAACCCGGATATAAGAGAGATTTTCTCTGGTCCCAAATTAGAGCCCATACTTACCTAAACAAAATAGACCAAACTCGGATATAAGAGAAACCCGGATATGTTTTCTCTGGTCCCAAATTAGAGCCCATATACCTAAACAAAATAGACCAAACTCGGATATAAGAGAAACCCGGATATAAGAGAATTTTCTCTGGTCCCAAATTAGAGCCCATCCCAAATTAGACCCTCTATAAGTTATAAGAGAGAGATTTTCTCTGGTCCCAAATTAGAGCCCATATAAAAAATAGACCAAACCCGGATATAAGAGAAACCCGGATATAAGAGAAATTTTCTCTGGTCCCAAATTAGAGCCTCTGTTACCTAAATAAAATAGACCAAACCCGGATATAAGAGAAACCCGGATATAAGAGAAATTTTCTCTGGTCCCAAATTAGGTCCCAAAATTACCAAACTCGGATATAAGAGAAACCCGGATATAAGTTTTCTGGTCCCAAATTAGAGCCCATATATAAAACAAAATAGACCAAACCCGGATATAAGAGAAACCCGGATATAAGAGAGATTTTCTCTGGTCCCAAATTAGAGCCATACTTACCTAAACAAAATAGACCAAACTCGGATATAAGAGAAACCCGGATATAAGAGAGATTTTCTCTGGTCCCAAATTAGAGCCATACTTACCTAAACAAAATAGACCAAACTCGGATATAAGAGAAACCCGGATATAAGAGAATTCTTCTCCGGTCCCAACAACTCTCTTATATCCAGGTTACACTGTATTATTAAGACTGTTTTTGAAAAAATATTTTATAGAAGCTGTGCAATCCAGACTGTCCGAGGGATATCTAGACGTCAGCCCGACATTTGTAACTCAAAATTTAATTTTTACTTCATAAATAAATATTGACAAAAACCTGTTGATGCCCTATGCATCCATATATATATATATATATATATATATATATATATATATATAATGCAAAAGATAATATAAATGTACAATTTTAATTATAATTCAACTTCTGTATTGCAATCTAATGTGGCATGCTATTATTTATTTTTCTGTTAAAAACAATTGCATGATTCAAGTTCTTAGGTTAATATTTTGTTTTTGTAGCATTTTGCAATGTTAAACCAAATTCTTCTAAGTGTAACTATGAATTCTTTAGAAATTACTTTGTTTATGTTTTGGCTACGAAACTGAACAGATATGGGCTCTCTAAAAAATATTCTGTATGAAGAGGTTATGCTTTCTTTAAATGTGCCGTGCTTATTGTGAAGTCATTCGTGGCCGAGCAATAAAGCATGTCAAATCAAACAGTATTTTCCCCTGCCAGAGGACATAATTTTTTACATAGGTTTGTCAATAGATGTACTAAAGTCTGTTTAATAAATAAAAATGGGTTGTCTCTTTCAAATAAGAAGTTTCTGCTATAATAACGTTTGAAGTAATATATACACAAACCCATATATATATATATATATATATATATATATATATAGGAATTCATCAGATTTCCATAGATTTTCCTAAAATTATTCTTGATATATAAAAATTTAAATTTTTTCCCATATATATATATATATATATATATATATATATATATATATACACACTTACAACTCCGCAATAAAATTTGCAACCTCTGCCAACAGGAAAAATTAACAATAATGACATTTCTGGATCCCTAAAACCTTTTTAATCATAGATCTGAAGTCATGAGCCATTGAATGAGTAAGGGAATTTCTTTTAAGTCGAGCATAATGAATTGCTGCCTTATGTTGCTGTCTGTCTCTCTTTATTTCTTTGTCCACCACAAAACATATTTATCACAAATGATATTTTATATTGTTGATAGGAATGCGTCCTGTTGGTTGGAAAATGTTAAATATTTATTTTCAAATCATTAGTTTATTAACTGGAAGAATGTGCAATGATCCAACGCAGAAACCATTTTCTTTGTCATCTGGTATTTGACTTTCTTAGTGTTTACTTCCCTCTTTGCTCTAAAGTCAGCACTAGTCAGGTTTGGGAGTGATTTTTTTTTATCATGCATGTAAAACCGTACTTTTCCTCTTGTTTATATGTCCTATTCATTTCAGTGTCTTCCTTTTTAAAGCAGTACAGAGTCTTAATATGCAGTTTCACCTGTTGCAGACTGAGGGGTCAGCTTTACCTTCCACAATGGTAGCTGAGTGTCTGGTGAGAATCATAATTAGCTAAAAAGTAAAATTTCTATTTTCTTTCCAGACTATTTTTTATAAGGAGAAGGAAGTCAGTAAAAACTAAAAAGAAAGAAAAAGAAGTGAAGCTGATAAAAGATATAAATTGAATGTGTAAACAATGGGAAATAATTTAATCAATGGTAGTTGGAGAAAATATCTAATAAAGATGATCGTGAGCTTAAGAAATAGTCATTGGTCCAAAATCAAATCTGGATAAACAAGAAAAGACAGAAATATAATTTTCATATTTTGTATTATGCAAAATACTAATTGTAATTTTGAATTTGATTATTTCATATTTTTAATATTTGTAACACAATTTAAAATTCTAGTCATAATCTAGGTTTTGTGGATTCTTTTTGATTAGAAACAGAAATATTGTTCGAAATTACATCATTATCATTTTTTCTATAAAGATTGTAGAATTTAAAGACATATTGAAAACTGACTGAAAATATTCAAATTTAGGACAAGCAGCATACACCAACCATATTTTATCTTATCATAAACCAACTATATTTTATCTTATCATAAACCAACCATAGTTTATCTTATAAACCAACCATATTTTATCCTTAAAACTGACTGGTAATTGGAAGGTGTAGAATGTAGAAAAGAGTGCATTATTATTTGCATCAAAATAGTACATTATTTGCATCAAATTCATATATTATATGCACCAAATTGCGCATTATCATTATTAGCAATATTGTGCATTATTATATGAATCGAAATCATTATTTACATGGAAATCATGCATTATTATTTAAATCAAAACAGTGCAGATAGTGCACTAATATATAATATATTATGCATAAAATTGTGCATTATTATTTGAATGAAAATAGTACACTATTTCCATCAAAATAGTGCATTATTATTTGCATCAAAATAGCTTCTAATGCAGAATTTGTTCAAGGGTAATGATTTTTTATAATTCCATCACTGAAACATGTCAGTAATTATTTAAGAAAAATAATTTGGCCATTAATTCCATTGTGCAATTCAAATCTCATTAGTCACAATTTTAACCTGTTAATTACACAAGATTGCACAACAACATTACACTGTGGACAGTACTACAGCCTTTTTATACCAATTTTTCGACTCATATGTACATTGATATTATCTACAACTGACAATTTTTTTGATCTGAAAGTTTTCACTGTATCATGTTCTGACTTCATTATTAATATTCATGCAAGTATATAAGTATCTTCATTTGCAAAGAAGGAGGTTATATTCAAAAATAAATATTTGTTGTTTACTTTCTTCATCCACTGGCTTGTTGATATACCTACATGTTATCTCCATAATAAATGTTGACTTAACAAGAATAAAAGTGAAGAAACATACAAAACTATAAATAATTTTACAAAGAACAATGTATGTTAACCTTATAGACATACCTGGATATTGTTGTTGTAGTTTTTGTAGTAAGTAGGTTTTTTTTACAGTCATGTTGCATGTACCACATCTTAGAGTTGTTTCTTTTTCTAAACTGATTCCCAAGAAAAACCAGAAAGTCCATTCTCTCTTGCTATTAATCCTTAACTGAGGGGAGAAGAAATGGATTTATACTTTTCCAACAGTATTTATGTGAATATGATGGCAGCGAATGTTGGACAGTCTTCTCAAAGATAAAGAAGAGACTCAAGGCAACGGAGATATGGTTCTACAGAAGGATACCATGGACCAAGTGTATGAGCAACAATGAGGTTTTGGAGAGGATGCAAACAAGAAGGGAGCTTATACTTAACATCAGGAAGAGGCAGATGAAATTTCTGTGACACATGATGAGAAAGGAGAGTTTGGAGAATCTGATACTCACAGGTCAAATAGAGGAAAAGAGAGACAAGGGAAAGCAATGCATAACATATCTGGTGTGCTTAAGCAAGTGGATGACAGAATGTGGTGTGGGGGAGGTGGCAGAGGGATAAAACTTATTGAGAGCTATAAGGGATAGGGGGTAGTGGAGAGCCATGATCACCTATATCCTGAAAGAACACAGCACATAAAAATAAAGAAGAGCACAATCACCTTGACTGAAATTTGAAATCAATATGCCAATCCCAATTTCCATACCAAAAACCACGATGTAAGATGTAAAAGTTTCTTTAATTTTCAGAAACTGTTTTCAGATTACCAAAAGAATATATTACACCGTTTTCACTCTTTCATAGCAACACTTTTCACCACTCATATATATCAATAATATTGTCCAAATAAAATAAGATAAAAGCATTTTCATATTTTCACCAGTTTTAGTCAAACAATGAGAAACTAAATATTGAACTGGCTCTGGTTGTCTTCATATTTACTCAGTCAAATATATAAATTCACAGAAGAAAAAGAAAAATCCAAGATAATGGTAATCTCAACAACATTGGCAAAATCTGGCACATAATTTTTCCCACCAACTCTATAACAGCCACTATAAAAAATAACTTATCCAACCTTGAATTAAAATTCCTCAACACCACCTCTAAAACAGTAAAAGGTATAATTAACAGCAAACAAAATAGCAACAACAACAACAGAACAGATAAAATATAAATTGCACAAAATGTTCAATGATATATACTGTTGAAACATCTAGAAATCTCAAAAAGAATAGGAACAGGGGATAAAATTTAAATGTACAGGTAAATTTCAACTTGATAAATGCCAGTCTGATAACAAAAGAAAAAAATGGATTGAAAGTACACTAATCTTGCAATTCTTGACAATAAACATTTGACCAGGTTTATTCATACATAATACCACCTATAATCACAAAAGTAATAGTAGCCCAATCCAGTCTTTGAGCTAACAGTGAAAAAAAAAAAGTGACCTACTTGAAGTTGTCTAACTTAAAATCCAATAGACATTATCAGCTTCATATTAAAACAAAAAACACTTTCTGGTTGTTGGATCTGATAAAGTAATTTATTAGCCTTTCCTCAAAAATACCAATGCACTTTCCTTGTACACAATTTTGTTATTCATTCTGATCTGAAAATACCACTTAGTATAGGGAAAAAACACATTCTTTTTAAGAAGCTTTTCCAATTTGTCTCATTAGTTCTTTATTTATTTACTTTATTTGAATTTTACATCAACAGAAGAAGCATATTCCACTTTATATAATTTTACATTCTATTTTTAATGCCATCTCCCCTCAGGACATAGATGATCATGGCTCTCCACACATTCCTTTTCTTTATTGCCTGTGAATTGCCATTACTTCTTGGCAAAGTTAGTAGAATGGCTTCCTCTTGCCTTCTCCATGATTTTGAATTCAAAGTTATCTTTCTCCTAGATTGGCTTGAGATCCCTGTCTATCCTACTGTTTGATCCATAGGAGAAGAGAAAGATTCATACTTTCCTAAGGGAATTTGTGTAAAAGTAAGCACAACAGATAAGACTGGAATTTGGACTCAGCTTACCAATTTATCTTCCCCTGTCAGTAACTGTTACACTATGAGCATTTCAATATCAATATTACTTGAGGGAGGTTTTTAAAATTTTCAACATTCACATTTTTTTCTAAACAGGAAATTTCTCATTAATACTTTGGTTAAATTGCTTAGACTTCTTTCTTTCTTTCTTTCTTTCTTTCTTTCTTTCTTTCTTTCTTTTATTTGAAGTTGCCAATATCAATTGTCAGTTGCAGCAATTACCAAGAGACTCTTTGTCTCCAAGAAGCAGAGACTAGTGCAGTCAGCCCTGAACATAAACTGTAATCAACAGCACAACTGATAGACTAACTTTTTTTCATGTCAAAGTGTTTCGGAAGAGTAAGATTATCAGAAGCAAAGATAATTCTTTTGAGACAGTATTTCTCAAATCATTGATTAGATGAACTGCTTGCAAAATAGTTAGCAGGAATATTTACCAATGGCACATTTCACAATGTCAGAATATGAAACTTTGCCAAATTCATTAAATGTATTGGGCTTACCAAATATATGAGACAACCTTAGTAGTAACTGCCATAGAGAGAGATATTTACAGAGACATTTATAACAAAAATAAAGATGTCCTGGAACAAAATCAGAAGGCTCTGATGAGATTTTTACCCTGGTGGCCCGAATACATAAATTTAAGCATACTGCTAGATTGGCATATAGGTCCCATCCTTTTATTGTTGAAATAGCTAAATATAACAGGCACTTCTACTCTAACAGTTTCTTTTCTCGCACTTCCCACCTGTGGAAATCTCTTCTGTTTCCTTGCTTCCCTGATAACTACAATCTTCAAAAATTTAAATGCAACATCAATCGCCATCTTCTATCATCTTGAACCCATTTATCTTTTGTCCTTTCCTCAATCCTCCCTGTTTTTAGTCTTCTCTTTCACTTTCACTCCCTGTACCCACCCATTTTGCATACTAGTGGCATTTCTGCATTGCTTGGGATGAAATAATTAAAAAAAATAAAATAAAATGAAGGGTTTATATTTTAGAACATGCTAACAATGTGTAGAAATATATTACATACCTTCTCTCTACCTCTGAAAAGGAAAGCTAGCCAATGTTACAAAAGTTTATCATAATAAAAAATCCAGAAAGATCTATGCTTTACCCATGTGTCAAGCATCTTCTCATTATAGTATTTACCTCAAAACTGTCCTCTAGACAGTCTGTTTTTCAGTTTTATATCATTGATCAAGTGCAATGATTACTAATTAAGTAATATGAAGGAAAGTTAGATTTTGATACTTTTATAACCTTTAATATAATGGTGATTTACTAAGTGTAGCTTAGTTGTGGCACAAGGCAAAAGTACGGGACTCCCAGTGAGAAATAAACTCACTACTCACTTATAATTGAGACAAGCTTGCTAACCATTATATCATTTTAAAACATTTTATGTAATGAATGTCATTTTTCTTTTCTTTACAAACATTTAAATATTTTAAAAGATTGAAGATTTAAATATTTTAAAAGATTTTGTTAGATTACATCTAACAAAAACAAGCCTACATCAATAAAAGTAATTATAGTCTCAAACCCCACATTCTCCAATGCATATAAAAAGAACGTCACTGTATATGACTGATACATATTACCATATAACATAGCTGAAAAGACTTCTTGCATGGCAGCGAATGTTAGAAAGTCTCTTCAAAAATAAAGAAGAGACTTGAGGCAACGGAGATATGGTTCTACAGAAGGATACCATGGACCAAGCGTATGAGCAACAATGAGGTTTTGGAGAGGATGCAAACAAGAAGGGAGCTTATACTTAACATCAGGAAGAGGCAGATGAAATTTCTGTGACACATGATGAGAAAGGAGAGTCTGGAGAATCTGATACTCACAGGTCAAATAGAGGAAAAGAGAGACAAGGGAAAGCAATGCATAACATATCTGGTGGGCTTAATTTAAAAAATATAACAATACTTAAAAATGTATGACTTAAAACTTTTGATTTTCTCTACATTACTTTACTTGTATACACCCCTGAAGATTCTTCATATGAGTTAAAAGACACACCCTTTTTTGGAGGGATATTTTTGCATCAGCAGCAGCCAGGTTTGTGGATGGTTTTTCATAGTTTAGAAAAGAAAATGGTTAAAGAGATTGTCTATACTTTTCAGTAAACTTTATTCAAAAGAACAACTGCTGTCTAATTACACTGAATTTACTAGATATGGTAAATAAAAAGATCAGGACAGTCCAAGCTATGTAAGCTATATATTGAAAACATCAAAATAGTGAAAGATGTCTTACAGAAACAAACCAAAGTATTGAGACATCAGAAAATATTTTCAATTGTAATGTTTACTCTTTTATATAGCAGTGAGTTGTCAAGAATCTTCTCACAGATGAAGAAACTTGAAGCAATAGAGATGAGATTCTCATCAGCAAAGGCCGAACATGCTATTGACAGAACATGTGAGCAAAATAGGAAGGTTATAAGGAGAACAAAAACTACAAAGAAATTGTTACCAACATTCAGAAAGTGAGCTCCATAATTTCTTAGACATTTGTCACCCCAAGCAAGGCAGTAGTGCCACTAAAACACAAGGTGGTTACAGGGTGTGAAAGAATTAGGAACAGAAATAATAATGATGATCAGAAAGAGAAGAGAGTAATCAGGAGGAAGGTAGATAGCAATTGACATTGCATTTGAATTTTTGAAGATTAAAGTTGGCTGTAAAGCATGGAGCCAGAAGTGCAAGAGAAGAAACTGTTAGCATAGAATTTATGGATACATCTAGCCATCTCAACTGTAAAGTGATGAGTCTAGTGCTGGGCTTAAATTCAAAAAGTCTAGGTACCATACCAAAGAACTCATCCAAAGAATTACCATAAAAATATTTATAGAAATGACATAGAGAGGCAACCTTATGACAGTGGATAAGTGACTGGAGCTGAGGCACCAGATTAGGGCCAATAATATTTCTTCTTTGGATCTTATCAAGGAGCTCATGGTAAGTAGCAGAGGCACTGAACATAGAATGAAGAAAGAAGAATTTAACATGTACAAAGATATTGAAGGAAAAAGAAGTAGAGGAAAATAATGATAAACAGAAGAGAAAATTGTTACATTAATAGGAAAAGTAATGGGTAACCAGGTGAAGAAGAGATTTGAGTCTGAACTGAACACTGAACTGTTACATTAATATCACTCCTCCTATATGGCAGTAAATGCTGGACAATCTCCTCACAGGTGAAGAATAGATTTGAGACTACAGAAACAAAGAAAAGAGTACAGAACTGTTACATTAATATCACTCCTCCTATATGGCAGTAAATGCTGCACAATCTCCTCACAGGTGAAGAAGAGATTTGAGTCTACAGAAACAAAAAAAGAGTACTGAACTGTTACATTAATATCACTTCTCCTATATGGCAGTAAATGCTGGACAGTATCCCCATGGATGAAGAAATGACTTAAAGCAACAGAAATGTAGTTATACAGAAGGATACTGAGAATACAATGCACCAAACATCTGTGCAATGACAAAGTTTTAGAGAAAATAGAAACCAAAAGAACATGTATACTTAACATCAGGAAGAAGTTGAAAATTTTAGTGCATGTAACGAGGAAAGATGGCTTGGACAGATTGGAAGCAGAAAAGATGGAGGAAAACAAGTTAATGGATGACAGAAAGGGATTTAGGAGAGATAACAAAAACACAAATTTTTTAAGGGATACAAAAGACAGGAAATTTTGGAGAGTCATGATCACCATCATCTTGAAGGGGTACTACATGAAGAAGAAGAAATAAATTAACAAGTTTCAGTGAATGGTTAGCAGGACATGCACAAAGAGCAATGTTAAAAAATCAAAAATTACTTACAGCAACAAAAATAAGAAACTGTGGAGAGCCATTATCAAATATGTCCTGAAAGGATATAACATATAAAAAAATGTATTAACTTACATGTAATATATCAGATGGTGTTGAAAAGTTATTGGCCAGACACACTTCCATAAATCTAACCAAATGTCCAATAATCCAATATTTTAGAAGGCTTTCTTGTTCAAACCCAGAACTTTTCAGTATCCCTCATAATTCATTTATATAAACTGAAATGCTCAAAAGTTAGAGTGTTTAATTCTCTAGTCTTTCTGTCCTTATTATGAGTCCTACTAATTTAAACTCTTTCTGTATAATTTTTATTGTTGTTCTATTTTCCTTATAATTTTCTCATTGCTTGCATGTTGTTTCAATGGTATTCTTTGCATTTGTCACTAAAAACACATTTCCATTACTTCAAATCTCTTCTTCATCTGTAAGAAGATTCTTCTGCATACATTGCAATGCAGGGGATTTTCCTATCTTCTGATATTTTGATAAAACCTTTAGCACTTTGTAGGCAACTATTTTTGCCAAACAAAACCAATGCAAATTGAATTTGGATTTCTTGGTTGTGTGGTCATATCCTTCTAAGGCAACACCTAAAACAATCTTGAGTGAAATTGAGAGCTTGGCTACTGCAATTAATTTTGAATATATAGAACTAATATATAAAACACAATATTTCTAGGGGATTCCATATACAGTAAAAGAGGAAGCAATATTTATAAATGATTCAGAGTGCTAAGTTAATTTCTGAAAGGCATGAAAACTAAAGGGTAAGTGTAAAGTGAAAAAAAATTGAAAAGGACAAATGATCATGACACCCTACATGTATGCACATCTGTGCAGATGGGGGCACACATGTGAACACACATCCACAGAGACAGGCACATGGGTGCACATGCACAAATGCACACATGAACACAAAAAACACAGAAAAAAATTATACTAATGCTAAATGCATAAAAACGAAACAAATCAAAAAATATAAGCAGTAAATTGCTGATACCCTCTGAAGAGTGGATGGAGATGTCTGGAGTTGAAATGCTGAAGATGATATCAATCAGCTAAGTGACAAACTTTTACTTATATTAATCTTACACACACACACACATATATATATTAATTATGCAGTGTTATATTAGAACATGCACATACCCACTACAAAACTGTATATCTTGTTTCAGAATTAAAAAAATCTTTTTTAATGTTTCATTGGGTGGGGAATCACAATGCCACTAGAATATTTTATTCCGAAATGCAGTTATTGAAGCGTGCCTTCCACTTCTGTCATTGGAAAGTTTCCTATAAAAGATATAAAAGAATTTACATGTGGAGAAAGAAAGGAATCTAAGTGATTAGTAACAGTGAGAGAGAGCAAAAAAAATGTGGGAGGGAAGTAATATAAACTGAGATAGGATAAATCCAGCCAATGGAATTCCATCGAATAGTAGAATTTGAACTTTCATTATTATATAACATAGCTTACTATTCTGTGCTTATGTGTAATTAGTATAGCCAGCTTTTCTGAAGATGTTCCCTGAGGCATTTTTATTATTAGAAGGAAATAGGAAAGTGAAATCTGCATACATTTATATTTTATTAATGATAATTAATTAAACAAAAAAACCTTTTATTTTTTTCCCCATGATTGAACCCCAAGCAAAGGCCTCTAAAATGCAAGAGGTTACTGAGTGCGAAAGAAAAACAAACATTAAGGAGAGAGAACAAAAAAAAAGCAGGAATTAAGAAGAAAGAAGATAGCAATTGACAATACATATATATTTTTGAAAATCAAAGCTGACTAGAAAAAAAAGAAGAGATAAGAGAGTTCCACAAGTGAGACACTATTAGCATAGTGCTTAGTGTTACATCTAGCCATTTCAACTGTAAGATGATGAGACATTGCCATCAATCTAATACTTTACTTTAATATATAAAGTCCAACTACTATAGAGGAAAGTTCATCAGAACAATTATCATGAAAATATTTATAGAAAAGGCATTATAGCAGTGGGAATGTTAATCTGTGAATTTTGTTAAGAATCTCTAAATATATAGCAGAATCACCAGACTAGACATAACAGCAACATTCAATGCGGGGACAAATAGTAGACTTATAAATGTGTAAGATAGAGTCTAGTGAGAAAAATTGTCTGTCACAACACAGGGAACAAACTTTCCTATCAGCAGACCTAGCAATTGATTCAAAATAACCATTCCACTTCATGTCAAAGGAAATTGTTAGCCTGAGAAGATGCAATGAGTCACTCTTCCAGACGGTAGCATCAGCCATCCTGATGGAAAACAAAAAAGTTTTTCTAAAACAATTAAAAAGAGTAGTTTCATTACATTTTGTGTTAAAATGAACAAGCCATTTCTTGCCCCATTTAACAACAGACTGTGGGTCAAAATATGTAAAATTACTAGAACTGAACATATTTCAAGATGAGCAGAATTTTTTTCAAGAAAATGCTCACTAAAGAACTAGAACAAGGATAATCAATAAAATAATAAAGTTAAATTGACTTATATTTTGAATGACTTTGAAGTTTTGTGGACACACTACACATCATATTTATCTGACCCTGAGGAGCATTCTGTATGTGAAACATTCAAGTCAGTTGAAAGATAAGTCACTTGAACTTTATTAATTTATTCACCAATTTTCTATTGTGAAATCTCTCTTTGAAGAATAGTGAAAGTATTATTCACAACATTGCTATGTATAAATTATTAATAGATCAATATGTAGTAAGGTAACTTGTGATAGGTATGTCTATGTGTTTTAAGAAAGTGGCAACTTCTCTGTAGTTTAGGAAATTAACACAAGTAAAGATGATTGATTTTATTTACTAAACCAAAAACAAAGGAAGATAAATATATACAAAAAGGAATAAAAGCCTGATCTGATTATAAATAAATAAAGCAAACAATAATTTATTTCTTTAGGCAAAATTATAACAACATGTGGTAGCATAACACCAATGATAGATATATAAAGAAAACAGCTGGAAATTCTAGACAAGGGAGTAATTGGTGTGGTTGGAAATAGAAAAGTTTTGGTTTTCTCCACTCTTCATTACTATATCTGTGATATACTAAAAGCATAACACAATGGATGGAAGGACTAAAATAACTTACAGAAATTAATTGTGTCTGAAAGCATTTTATATACACCACGAGTATATACAAATAAGCTATGCAATGATATGCACAAATAAGAATCTGCAATGTTATTAGTCCTGACCTGGCATAACAGCTTCAGTCACTTTCCCACCATTGTAACATAGCTTCTCTGCCTTTTCTATAAATACTTACATGGTAATTGTTTTGATAATGTTTCACCTTTGGTACCTAGACTTTATGAATATAAATGCAATCCTTCAGTTTGGCGAGCAGCAGGTGCACACTTTTGCAATTCATCAGTGTAGTAATTGATAACAGCTTGGATTGAGGAATCAGAGAGCTGAATTCAAATTCAAGTTGAATCCATTACATTCACTTACGTGCTAATACACTTGGGAAAGGTATGAATTTTCTTCTTCTCTCCCCAGCTATGGGTAAATAGTAGGACAGGCCAGGTTCTAAAGCCTTGGATGGCAACTACTCTACTGCAGAAAGAAATGGCAACCTACTGTGGGAAAAATCTGATCTGTCATGTATTGAAAGATACATGATCACCTAAGTGTCTCACTCATGACACATAACTGCCTGACTGACTATATTGGCAGCAAGATCTCACCATTTTATAATTGAAATGGCAAGATGTAACTGTAATTTCTATGCTAACAGTTTATTCTATCACACTTCTCACTTATGTAACTCTCTTTTGACTTCTTGCTTGATGGTCAAATTTGACTTTCCAAAATTTAAATGCAATGTCAATCATTATCTTCTGTCTTCTTAATTCCTGTTCTTTTATTATTCTTTCTCTTTTATCCTGTTTTTTTCATATTCTCTAACACTCTGTAACCCCTTATGTCTTAGTGGCTTTATTGCCTTACTTGGGATGAAATAATTAAAAAAAAGAAGAAGATATTCATAAAAAAGTTATGAGTATTTTTTATCAATTTAAACATTATTTTTATCAATTTAAATGCTATTTTTAGTGGATCTGAATAGACACTCCATTTATTCATTAAATAATATATTTATTTATTTTCATCTACCAGCCTGAATATTTGAGAAATCTTATTAAAAAAAAAGGATGTGTTGTCCAGCAGTTGGTCTAAAGCATGTCAGATGTAACAAATGTTTCTACTGTAATGTGGGACAGTTTCAAATCCTGCCAGAGGGTGCATCTTTTTCTTTAATAAGGTTTCTTGAATATTCAGAGTGATAGAAGAAAATAATTATACTGTTTAAAAAAAATAAATGAATGTCTATTCAAATATGGGCATCCACTAAAAATAATGTTTAATGTTATTTAATGTATATTTATCCCAAGTTTTAATATGCATTTATCACAATTTTTCACACAGAGACATTGAAAACAAAAGAAAATCACAAGCAGTTTATAGAAAGATTATTTTAATGGCTTCAGGAGGGAGTAACCTTCTTAAAGAGATTGTGTAAATGGATTGCAGAACAGAGACTTGGAGGGGCAACCATTACTTAGAGCTAGAAAGGACAGGATGTTGTGGAGAGCCATGATCAACTATCTAATAAGTTTATGTAAATAAGTGTCAGAACAGAGACTTGGGGGGACAATCATTACTTAGAGCTGGAAAGGACAGGATGTTGTGGAGAGCCATGATCAACTAACAAGCGTGTGTAAATGGATGTCAGAACAGAGACTTGGAGGCATAGGAGAAGACAAATATTACTTAGAGCCACAAAGGACAGGAAATTGTGGAGATCCATGCTCACTAACATCTTAAAAAGAGATGGCATATAAAAGAAGAAGCAAGTTATGATTAAGATAATGTACATGTTCAGAAGTAGCTATAAATTTCATATTAACATAACCAAAGTCCTAACCATTGGAAGCCTAAGCAAAAGAGAGGTTAAAAAGAAAGAATAAATCTTACTTTATTTATTTTTCCCCATTTTTTGTCCAAGTTTTCCTGCCTGAAAAGAGATGCCAGTTCCTGGAAATTTCTTGCAATAGATCATCCATTTCCAGAAACAGGTAGTTCAATAGTCAGACAATGAAATCTGCATAAATACTTCTAGCTTCTATTGTGGCTGGTTTAGCATTAAAAGTCAATAAATAACATTCATGTATTGGCATCACAGTCAAGCATGGGTGATCTCCCTTACCAGGGAAATGCCTGCTTCTCAGTGAAAAATGGACAATTATTTTCAGTTGAACTGATTGGTTATCGGCAAAGAGAAGAAGGATTTGATTCATCAGGAAATACAGTTGTAGAGGAACTTCAAAAGGAAAAAAATTGCTGAACGAGTAGGAAAGAGACAAACACAGACAGATTAATGCCATGTTAAACTGACCAATCTTAAAAGAGACTAATACAATTATAGATAATGGATAGACAAAATGAATGACCTGTTTGATAGTATGCTGATTCCTATATATATAGTCCTATTAATAAAAGAATTGACAAGAGAAAAACCTTTTATGCCAACTCATTTAATTCCTTGAGGAACTTCATCAAAGGCAAATGTAGAAATTTATTGAAAAACCTGTGTTTATACACTCAGAAAAAACACAGATCATTGAGAAAAAACAATGTTGTACATTAAATTTGAATTAGAGAATGTTTTATATGGAAGATGTGAAGTGATGTAAATTATAACATGTTGTTAAAGAAAAGTGCATTAAAGTTGTTGTCATTATTATCATTATTATTTAAAAAAAACCTGGAGGTATGGTGGAATAATGGATAGTGTCTCAGGATAAGGAATTGGAGTGCCGAGTTCAAATTCCAGACAAATTCATTACATTCGCTTATGTGCAAATACCCTTGGGAAAGGTAAGTTTGTTTCCCCCAGCTATGGATAAATAGCAGGACAGAATGGATTCTATAGAATTGAGTGGCAACCAAATTAGGAGAAGAAAAAAAAAATTCAAACCAGTCTGCAAAATCTGGAGAGATCCAAAGGCAGTTACTATCTGGTATTATCTGGCATTCCCTGTGGTCTTGTTTCTCTCCCCAGACAGTTGTGTACCCTGGGATTGTAGGAGTAAGAAGACATGGTTGGTGTGGCTCAATGCAAACCATTACAACCTGAACAAGCCACCTAGCTTTGCTAGGTTGGGTCATCATCAATTCTTGATGGATTAAAACAAATTTTTTTAAAAATTAAAAATATATATATTTTTTAAATAGCCATCAATTAACCTTTTCCCTTTAAGTTCTTGAAATTCTTTATGACCATACATAAATAAGATGGATTGAGAATTCAAAAACATGTTATAATTTACATAACTTCAGTCCTCCTAAATTGTAGTGAATGTTTGACAATCTCCTCACAGATGAAGATGAGATGAGAACCAACAGAAATGTGATGATGCAGAAGGATGTTGAAAATACCATGGACTGAACATCTGAGCAAAGACAAAGGACACTTATACTTAGCATCAGAAAGAGAGAGTTAAAGTTTCTAGGGCTCATAATGGGGAAAGAGAGCTTGGAAAATTTGATACTCACAGAATAGATGGCATGTGGCATAGAGGAAAACAGTGTATAACCTACCTAGCAAACTTCAATAAATGGATGGTAGAACAGAGTTTTGGAGAGATAACAAAAATATAAAATTTATTAAGAGTGACAAAGGAGAGGAAATTGTGGAGAGCCATCATCACTAATGTCCTGAAGGAACACAGCACAATGAAGCAGTGTTCTCTAGTGATTCTGTTCCTTTCTTTCATGTTGAGAGAAATTTAGACATATTAGAATGTTCTTTAATTCAAATTTGAGTGTATAACATTATTTTTCTCAGCAATAATTCTTTTCTATGCATATAAATACAGATTTTTTTTAAGCATTTCACCCCAAGCAAGGCGCGAAGCCACTAGCATGCAAGGGGTTACAGAGACCTGGAGCAAGAGCAAAGAGGAGTGATAGAAGAAAGGATGAAGAGAAGGATAGGGGATAGATCTGGAGACGTCGATTGACATTATATTTGAATAGTTGGAGATTATAGCTATCAGGGAATCAGGAAAAGGGGAGGGAGTTCCACAGGCGAGAAGTGTGAGACATGAAGCTATTGGAGTAGAAGAGATGACTACATTTAACAGTGAAATGGTGAGAGCAAGATGCCAGCCTAGTTAAACACTTAAATTCATGAAGTTTGGGCACCAGCGAAAGCAGCTCATCGGAGCAGTTACGATGAAAGTATTTGTAAAAAAGACAGATGGAGGTGATTGCACATCTGTGAGAGAGTGACTGCAGACGAGATGCCAGATCAGGACCAATTACATTGCATATCCGGTTCTGGATTACTCAATAAATGTGCACATTTGCCTTTATTGAATTTCCTCTCCACATCTATAGCTAGAAGAACATAGATAGATAGGTATAAACATAGATATATAGATATGAGCAGACTAGTAGAGATAGATATATAGAGTGAGTGATAGAGAGAGACAGAGATAAACAGACTAAGATTCATAGATATACACATTTGTATCTGAGCATGTTCAAATATGCTGCAACTTCCACTTTCTTGAAACACAAACTGAGCAGTAGAGAAAGTTGTATGTGTTCATTTTAGATCTATGAAAATGGTTTATGGTAAACAAATAGATATATAGAGAAGAACATAGATAGATAGATAGCAGACTAGGATAGACAAAGAGAGAGAACGAAAGAGAGACAGAAAGAAAGACTGACAGAAACAGTGACAAATAGACTAGGATTGATAGATATATACATTTGTACTGAGCATGTTCAAAAATGTTGCAACTTCCACTTTCTTGAAATGCAGACTGAGCAGTAAATGAAGTTGTATGTGTTCATGTTATACTGTTGCCAGAAAATGAGTGAAATGAATCTGGAGCAGCAGATTAACATCAATTTTTTTTAGCATGATTGATAAAAGTGCTTGTGAAACATTAACTTTATTAAAAATGGTTTATAGTAAAAAAAATGCTATAAAGAAATTGAGTATTTTTAGTGGCAAAGACAATTCAAGGATGGGCACAAAAATCTGCATAATGATGCAAGAAGCAGACAGCAACCAACTGTGACCAGTTAAGAAATTTTTTTTTTATACAGACAATTCCAAGAAATAAAATAACACACCTTATATTTAAAATTAATATTTTTCTTCTTCTATGTGCCACCTCCCTTCAGGACATGAGTGATCATGTCTCTCTACAATTTTCTATCCTTTATAGCTCAGTAATGTTTGTCTTTTTGCTATCTCTCTCAGTCCCTGTCCTGTCATCCATTTACACAAGCTCATTAGATAGGTTACTAGCATTTTTCCCTCTACTCCTCTTACCTTCAATGTCCTGCAAGTGACTAATTTTCTAAGTCCTCTTTTTTATTATGCATTCTAGAAATTTCAACAGTTTCTTTCTGCTTCTAAATTTTGTTTCCATTTTTTATAAAACTTCCTCATTGCTTATATGTTCCATCCATGGTATTCCCCACACATTTTAGTAGAACGACATCTCTTTTATCACAAATCTCCTCTTCATCTCTGTGGAAATTGTCCAGTATTTCATATAGGAAAATTGATATTACACAGCCAGCAAGCACTCTTTTTCTTTGTTTCTAACAAAATCTTCCAGTTTCTTAACACTTTGTTTAGTTTTATGAAGGCATCATTTGTCAATTGATAGATTCCATCTCCAGCTGAACCACTTGCTGATAACCATACATTATGCTTTCTTACATTTCGTGGTTAAGGCTTATGGCCACATCAAGTTGAAACACTAGTTCGTGTATGATCATCAAAGTTAAGACACATCAAGCCTAGTCAGTACCTTGATTGATGACCACTTGGAAATATCAGGTTTTGTAAGCCTGGATGTGTGAGTGGTGTAATGGATAGTAGCTGAGAATTTTTAATTGGAGAACAATTCCAATTCCAGTTGGGTTTCTTGTACTCACTTACATGCAAATACCCTTGAGATAGGTATGAACCCACCTCTTCTCCCACCAGCTATGGGATAATTAGTAAAATTTGTATCACTAAAATCATCATTATCTCAAAAAAACATTCTTACAATCTAAAAAGAATATTTTCTGGTTTTGAATAACCTGCTAAAGGTTGATAAGCCATAAAAAAATGAATGAATCAGTCAATTGATTGTTAATCTTTTTTACTAATTTGTCTAGAATTAATACAATGTTCTTTGTCTGTCTGCTATCAACACAGTATCATCTGCATATCTTATGTCGTTAAGATTGAGTTCGCCAATGATAACTCCTATTAGGACTCCCAGTTCATTCAAGATTTTTTTTTAAAATAATTTCACCCTCAACAAGGTGATAATGCAATTAAAACATAGGGGGTTACAGTGGGTGAAAGAGAATGAGAAGATTTTGATGAGGAGGAGTGAGGAAAAGGACAATAAAGGAACAGGGTTCAGGAAGACAGAAGATGATGATTGACATTGCATTTAAATTTTTGAAGATTGGAGGTGGAAGGAAAGCAAGAAATTGGAAGGGAATTCTATATTGGACAAGAGTGAGAAAAGAAGCTGTTAAAATAGAAGTGATAGTCATATCTAGCTAGTTTAGCTGTAAAACAGTGAGACCTAGTTGACAATCTAGTAACTTAAATTCATGTAGTCAAGGCAACAGGGAGAAATGCTCATCAGAATAGCATCAATGAAAATATTTGTAGAAAAACAAAGGGAAGTCACATCACATAGGTGAGAAAGTGAGTGAACTCAAGATGCCTGATCAAGATTGATTACATTACAGACCCTTCTTTGAATTTTGTCAGGAGCACCAGACCAGATATAGCAACAGTATTCATAGATGAATGCTAGATTTATAAATGTGTATTCTGACAAGAAGAATTGTCTGGCATGACATAATAAATAGACTTGTTACTAAGATATGAGTAAATCTGTATAAATACCTAATTTTGAACTGATGACTTTGAGGAGGTCATTTATGAAAATCAGAAACAGCATAGGTTCAAAGATAGAGGCCTTGAAGACCCCCATGTTGTATGAAATGATCTGGAAGCATGTGCAAGAGGTATTCTGACAAGAAGAATTGTCTGGAATAACATAATAAACAGCAATAAATATAGATATAGTTACTCCACTTTGCGTCAGTGGAAAACAGGAAGCCAAGATGGCATAGAGTGCTTCTCTCCTTACCATCTTGATAGCAGGCAGAAAAAGTTCTCTGTGCTGATTAAATTAAAGCTGTTTTGTTTTGGGAGCATTCATATTTACAAGCCATTTCCTGCCCCAGTTAACCACTTATTGAAGGTTCTTTTTGAGAGTAGTTGTCAGTTTTATTTTGTCAGGTCTGTCAGACTTGTTACTAAGACAGGAGTAAATCTGTATAAATACCTAATTTTGAACTGATGACTTTGCAGAGGTCATTGATGAAAATCAGAAACAGCAAAGGTCCAAAGATAGAGGCCTGGGAGACCCCCATGTTGCATGAAATGATCTGGAATCATGCCTCACTGTAAAGGTTGTATAAATATGATGAGAAGATACAGCCTTGTCTTACACCCCTTTCTATTTGTTTTGTGCTTAACACCTGAGGAAAAAATTAGTTAAGCTCAAAAAGGTAAGACATTAAGCTTTTATTGGCCTTGAAGGTAAATCCTTGGTCTTGAAATAACCAAGAAAGAAGTAAATAGAATTATAGTGAAAAAACTTTTTTTTTTGTTATGTTCTGTTTCAAATTAATTATCTTTCTGATTTACTCAACATGTTGGCCGAATGTGAATGCTAAGAAAAAAACAAAAAAAATTAAAAAAATGTCTCTCTGCGCAGGGACTCCAAGTATTACACTTGCCTCACAAAACAAATCTCCTTAAAAAATATAAAATACAATATAAAAGGAGTTATTTATGAACATTACTGCCAAAGAAAAAAAAAAAAGTTTAGAAGCCACCACATTTGTTTTTAAGAATGCCACTCATAACACTGTAACAGAATCAAACAAGCAAGTTGTCAATGCCAACAGAAAGCTGTCAACCTCACCACCAGTGATCTTGATCAACTGACCATACACATACATTCTCCAGGCATTACCAACTCTACACTTCCTCCAAGTCACTTCTCTTGCCCACAATGAAACATTCCACTCATATCCATTGTATTGGCACTACAAAACATTTATATTAACAATTTTTGTGTTCTTTTCTTTTCACCTCACTGGTGGCATTCATTGCTTTTTTTTTTTCTTGTGCATCATACATGTGTTTATAAGATTTTCAACTGAATATTTTCTCTGTTGATGTTTTTAGCTTAATTTTTATGTTTCCTAATAACATAACTGAAGAAAAGAAAAACAATATTGAATTTGTTTTCCAACCTTGTTTAAGGTTAAATATTAAATCTTATTTTCTGGTAGTGAATAAAATAATAAATTTTTCCATTTCAACAAAAGAATTAGTAAAAGAAAATCTCTATGTAACATGTGACAATAGAATCATTCCTTTTTTATAGAGAAATGTTTACAAAAGACATTTCCTTTTTGTTTGTTTTCAAGCTGTTTTGTGAAAGCCAAGAAATAAATCATGATTTTTAAAGCAACAAGAAGACAGTAACTAAGTGAATTGTTAGGCAGACTATTAGATAACTTAGTAGATCACCAGTCGTCACTAAAAGAGTAGACATGGCAAGGTTAGTAACTGTCATACAGACTGATAAAATGATATAATGGTGAAAATCAGATTGAAAAAAAGCAAGTGTAGAAAGCTACAATCCTTAAATTGTTACTTCTGGGATTTTTCAAATGAAATTATTTCTGTTTAATTTTTGTTTCTACTTTTATACAAACAGAAAAGTAAAAGAGAAAGAATGGAAACTGAATTTCTATCATTTAATGAAAAAGAGATCAGCTCTGACTAATAATATTAGGTGAATGTTCACAGCATCTACTAATTTGGAAAAGTAAGACAATAAAAGTGTCTTGTCATTGGACATCATTCAACCTATACAGTAAGGCAATTCTGAGAGAATTAGAAGTCCTACCAGGATTCATTATTGGCAGTCACAATCTTAACAACATAAGATATGCAGATAAGTTCCACTCAAACAGCATTTTCCCGCAAACCAATAACCTATGTCTGGTTACATTGTGTAATGGTCAGGTACTGGGTGCTACCTCCAACCACTTGAACGGGGGTGAAGCTTTGATCATCAGGCCTTCATTTCTATCTTCTACTGTCTGAATGTAGGTGGAAGGAAAATGCCAATCATTGTGACCAGCTGAAAACCAACATGCGGGAAGTGTGGCAATATTGGTCACCTCATCCCTTCCTGCCCAGCGAAGAAGGTCTCTTGATTTCTGGGACCACTCAACTAAAATCCCCCTGTGGCTGAAGCTGTTAGTTCTGTAGCTCCTGTAATGGGTATACTAATGCTGTGACCGGTATGGTTAAACTTCTGTTTAGGTCCCTTTTAGGGCCCTCATTTCCCAACACCCTTTTGTATGCCACTTATGCACATGTGGAGGAGTTAAAGGAACTGATCGTTGGTAGTTGGAAAATAGAAGCATCAGACAATGTAGCCTCAGTCCCTGGAATCTCCCAAATGAAAAGGCACATACAGTTCTAAGGATGATTTCCTGGCCAACGTATCCACCATAGAGCTCCAGAAGTACAAACTAGCACATGACAAAAAGGACAAACTAAAAAAAAGAACTTGAGACTGAATAAAAAAAGAAATCATTTAAGTCAGCATTGACCCCTTCCACCTACATCCGAATCAGTGACTTACCTTCCAAAAAATATCCTGTCAACAAGACTCTGTTGCCATCAACATTCAAACCTATTCCAGTCCAAACACCTAAAGCAACACCTTTGTCAAAACTGAGATAAGACATGACTCAGTGTCCATACCCAGGCCATATTCAATTCAGATTATGAATGCAAATTGGACAGATAATGCTTTGGTTAGATAACATGAATACTCAGGGCCTGAGGACAGAATTTCATAGGGTGAGGCTAATTCAAAATCTCCAGCATCTCGAGGATGATGCCTATTGTGTACAGGAACTGTTTTTTGGCTTGTGATTTGCATATTTTGATGGCCGCTTGAGAACTTTTTCTTGACTGGTAAGCAAGTCTTCGAATGCAGCGTGTGCTCCTGTAAAACTTTGCATGCTGGATGTTACCATAAAAAATAGGGAATTTCAGCTAATTGGAGTTTATGCTCCTAATAATCATGTGGAGCAGTTTGATTTGTTTCAGCAGATTGAGCCCATTTTTGATGACATCTAGGCAGATAGTTTTAGTGGGTAATTGGAATGTCATCCTTAAGCCTGATTTAAATAGTATAATATCAAGTACTAACCACCTGGATGTGAAACCATTTTGTGACTTTATCAACAAGTTTGACTTTGTTGATAAGTATTGAAATGAGCATACTGGGGATGTAGTATGGACTTGGATTAATAGGGGACTTGGACTAATATGGGGCTTGGATTAATAGGGGGCTTGGATTAATAGGGGACTTGGACTAATAGGGGACTTGGACTAATAGGGGGCTTGGACTAATAGGGGGCTTGGATTAATAGGGGCAGCTCAACTATGGTGGTGTGGTTTAGCTAAATCAAATGAGTCTTAGTTTGGCAAGTTGACACAGAGCTAATAGCTGTCTGGGTCTGTATAAACTTATATATGCCTTAGGTTAGGGTGGCTGATTAGCAAATTAAACTCATCATTATTTGGTGAGAAAGATTTCCATGGACTGCTACTACTAACACTACAGCGGGAACTGATGAAGGTTGTAGTTGGGAATAAGTGACAGGTTATTGATATCTAGTGTTAGGTCATTTTCTGTTAACTTTAGTCAAAAGCTCAACCTAGATAGATTAGCAGCTCAGACAGCAAATCTAGAATAGATCAAAATATTCAATTGGGAGATAGTAAGGCAGTAGCTGCAGCTAGGGCAGAACTGGCCTCCTTGCTTATCAAGAAGGATCAAACCCTGGTAGTTAGGGCTAGGTTAAAAAGAATGTCTTCCAATGTGATGAATATGGTTGCTGAACTGCGTGCAGGAGAACATCAAAACGCTTTCAATCAACATATGTCAGACTAGTGAATTATGACTACAAACGCGAGCATATATGAAGATTCTCAGCATTACTTTCAAGAGAGAACAGGGACCAAGTCTATTTGGTTGATTTCCCTGTTTCAGGGTGGCTGAAGCAGCTGGGTGCGAGGATCTCATTACAGAGTCTGAGATCTGGAAGCACTGAAACTTGTTGACCAGGACAAAACTCCAGGTATAGGTGGTTTTTCTATACTTGATGCAGTTGCTCGTTTTTAGTTCTTTGATCCATCTGAATTTTCAACAATTGGATAAAGCAGGGATCTATGCCTCAACACTTTACCAGGGGTGTGATCAGGTTGCTACACAAGAATCAAAACAGTGTGGAGGGCCATTCAAGGTGGTTTGATAGACGAGCTTGGTCTAAAGGAGAAAGAGTTTCACTCCTTGTGGCCTTAGGCACCCGGGTTGAAATGTCTCACTAAAGATGAGGTATCATTTACCTGACTGGTGGTGCGAAGGGCCTTCTGGGTCAGCAAGAGACATTGTTCAGTGGGAATTATAGATATGAACATACTGACGTAAATAGATATGAATAGACTGGCATTGAAAAATATGAACAGAATGTAACAGATAGATAGATAGATAGATAGATAGATAGATAGATAGATAGATAGATAGATAATGGACTGACTGGGATAGATAGATAGATAGATAGATAGATAGATAGATAGATAGATAGATAGATAGATAGATAGATAGATAGATAGATAGATAGATAGATAGATAGATACTTGAAAAACCAAAAGGCAAAATGCTATGCATAAAAGGTGTGTGGTGTTAAATGGATTGCTTGGATCATGAAGATGACAGACATAAGAATGGATTTATGGATGACTGAACAAACAAGCAAATGGACAAACATCCATTCTCTATACAGATGTTCTGTCGATCAAAACTTGCTTTTATCTTTTTATTGTTTACATCCAGCAATCTGGTCACTAATCTCATAAGAATGATTGACTCTACTTGATTTGCAGAAGTCATGGACAGAAGGAATTATTCATGCATTTGTCATTTTACACTTGACATTGATGAGACAATAAGTCTTATGAAAACAGAAGTTGCGATAGAAATGTTAAAGTCTGTGTCATTTATAAAGAATTTATCCATTATCTTCAAGACAAGTAAGGAATTTGATTTGGGCCATTTGAGAAAAATGTAATTAAATTTTGAAAAGCATCATTTTTTTTGTAAAATAATATCATTTCAAAGCTTGTGTTGGTAATGCAGCTGAGACAGAAACTGATTTGCATAACATTAAGTGATTTCTTTTCTAGTTTTGTAAAATAACCATCTCTTGAAAGCCTTTGTTTAAAATGTAGTTAAGATGGAAACTGATTTGTATAACATCAAGTGATTTCTTTTATACTTGTCTATATTTTTGAGATAAGATATTGTAACTATTTACATTACTCAGTCTGTTATCTGTCAGTTCAATTCTTCTTCAGTTGATATTTGAACTGAACCCTTTATTTAGTCCACAGGGATAGATCATTCTAATTCCACATGCCATGCCTTTGAATATCTCACTTTCAGTTAATTCTCCTTGATAATTACAACACTCCAAGTTTTTGTTCCTTCTGTTATGGCCAGATATTGAACTCACAACTCTTTGGATCAAATCACTTTTGGATCAATCAACCAACGCTTTTATCCACTGGGCCATGGATTGTGAGAACACTGAAATTAAAAACCGATTGCGTAATACAAGGATTTGTTTTATTTTAAGTTAAAAAATATTAATTAGAATTCTATTTACACTATTTACATTTTATGGATTGTTTGCCACATTTTTATTGCCATTGTACACTCCAACCTTCTTCAGGTGATATTTCTTTGAATTTTGGACTGAACCCTTTATTTAATCAACAGGGATAGATCATTCTAATTCTGCATGCCATGCCTTTGGATATCTCACTTTCAGTTAATTCCCCTTGGTAATTCAACTCTCCAAGTTTTTGTTCCTTCTACTGTAACCTAGAATACATGGCCTAGTGTTGGTTGATTGATCCAAAATTGACTTTACCCAAAGAGTTGTGAGTTCAATACCTGGTCATCTTTGAAAGAGTGGCCAAGTCAGTTAAATTCCAAAATAAATTTGTGAATAGGCAAAAATTCCTACCAATGAATTCTAAGAATTCCAAGAATAGAACATCTGAACAATGTGTAAGTTGTACAAAAAGTAGTTTTTCCTTAAAACTTCCTCGTTACTCACATGTTCAGTCCATGAAATTCTCAGCATCCTTCTGTAGAACCATATCTCTTTTATCTATCAAAAAAATGCTCACTGCCATACAGGAGGCTAGAGATTACATAGCATTTCAGTTACATGCAAATGCTCACACATTCTTCAATCTGAGCAGCTTATCCATTACTCCACCATCACTTACACACAAATACTCTTGGGAAAGCTATGAACCTACCACTTCTCTTCCTAGTTATGGGGTAAATAGTAAGAATTGTATCACTAAATCATTATTATCTCCAAAATATTCTTACAATCTAAAAATATTTTCTGACTTTAAATAACCTGCAAAGAATTGATAAGCTGTAAAAAACATGTCAAATAATTGAATAATATTAGGTTTTTGTCTTTTTTTATTAAAGTTCACCCAAAACAAGGCTAGAGACCTAATCAAAGAAAAGGGTTGCTACATGATATGATATATGATATGAAAGGGTTGCTACATGACATGTGATACGAAAATGGTTGCTACATGATATATGTGATACGAAAAGGGTTGCTACATTATATATGTGACATGAAAATGGTTGCTACATGATACAATATGTGATACGAAAAGGGTTGCTACATGATATATATGATACAAATACAAGAGGAAGTGGTAAGAATTGAAGATTATGAGGGTAAGGAGGATAGATAATAATTTACCCTTCCCTTGAAGAGGTTAAGATTGTAGTGATTCTTAGTTGATGTTTAGATTATAAATAAATAGAATACTTTTCTTCCTAATCTCTGAACAGATATATCTGGAAATCTTTACCAAGAAGGTTCTTTTTCTGTCTGAATTTCAGGGATGAGGAGTTATCATTATTTACACTATTTATATTCAAACTACTGTCCTCATCTCAGGTGTATATCAATCTGATTAACCTACAGGGAATTCTGAAAATGAGGCCTTCATTTAATCTAATGGGTGTAGACTGTTCTCATTTCACTGCTCATGTCTATGAATATCATCTAGTTCTTATTTTTATTTAGTAGTTACAGTTAATGGTGTCATTTGTTGAGTGTTTGTTTTTGACAGCAAGTCTTCAACTGCAGCAGCAGTCAAAACATGGGCAGCAGCAGCAGTTTTCAAAACATGATTGACAGCAGCAGCAGCAACCTAATCAGCAGGTGGGTTAGGTTTAAAGCCCCAAGTTCACTACAGCAAATTGTTCTATGGCCTAGTGGATTAAAGTGTTGGTTTCTGAATATAGTGACATAGTGATTCTGAGTTCAATCTCTGGGTTGGGCAGTGTGTATTGTGAAAACTGATAAGGAATAAAAATAAGAAATGAATGATATCCCTAGACATGAGCAATGGAACAAGAACAGTCTAACCCCATAAATTAAATAAAAGGTTCAGAATTCCCTGTAGGTAACCCAGATTGAGATATACTTGTGGAAGGCCAGTGGGTACAATGATCAAAACCTTTTGATAATAGCAAAGATGAGGATAATATTCTGAATATAAATAGTGTAAATAACATGCTTTCTGTACCAGTGCAATAAGGAAGAGATAAACTCACTCCACTTAGAAGACCAAACCAATATCTATATAAACCCCTGATCAATAACTTGTCTTCCTTTAAAGATTCATAGACAAATTTTTTTGCAAAATATATAAGATTCAGCTATGGTATCCAAATCAACAATAATAATGCTTGCTAAGTTTATGTTTCTTTTTAACTAAAAGTTCACCCTTTATATGGGCCTATATTAATTTTAAATATATTCTTTAAAACATCAGAGAAGTAGAAGTTTACTTTGATTATCTTGTAGGAAGCACAAATTGTTTCTTTACACATTAAAAATTGGTTCTGAGAGCAAAAGAACAATATATTTTATGACTTTTTGAATACTTTTTGATATTTAATAAGCAATTGATTTTCTTTTGGTTTCCAGAATGATATACAAATGGTGTATTAGTATTAATCATGGAATTATTTGAAATGTGTCATAAAAAGGACATTAAGTAAAATTTTGTGTATCATATTTTAATATGTGTGTTATAGATAGATTGATATGAACAGACTGGCATTGAGAGTTAATAGCATCAGATAGATAGATAGATAGATAGATAGATAGATAGTGAACAAAATCATGAGTAGACTTTTTAATGTTTACTCATGCAAGTGAATTCATATCCTTTCCTTATATAAACAGATTTTCAAGAAATCAAGTGACAGAGGTGGGGGTGTCATATGTTCACGTCATATCCAATTACTTTCAGACTAAAGTACTTATCAGTTTCAATCACATGTACCAGAGGAAGAATTTTTTAAATAGTGGGGAGTGGACACCTTCCCTGAAGGAAAAGACTATCATCATTGGTACCTCATAACAATGAAAGTACCCATGATGATCAAAGTCAATACTTACTCAACTCAGCTTAGTAACTTCTGAGACTGTATGAAACTTTTAAAACTTTGGTATTTATAGAGAAAATTTGAATGCCACTAGCCTCTTATTTATTCAGATTTTTTTTTTCTTTTATTTACTTTATCCCTTCAGGATATGGCTGATCATGACTCTTCCCAACTTCCTACCATTTGTAGTTCTAACCAATGTTTGTCTTCTTAATATCCATTCATGTCCCTGTTCTGCTATTCATTTACACAATCTTTTTAGCTAGATTACTCATATCTTTCTTTCTGACCATCTTGCCTTGAATATGATGTAACAATATTAAACACTATAATCTTTTCCTTCTCTTTGATGCCAAAAATCTCAAGTGTCTCTTTCTGAATCTAAGCAAAAAATATCCTTTTTATTCCCATTTTCCTTAAAACTTTCTTATTGCTCACATGTTCTCTCCTTGGTATTCTCAGCAGCCTTCTGTAGAACCACATCACTTGTTTCTTCTTCATCTGCATTCACTGCCATATAAAAGAATTGATATTACATAGCAGTTCAGCACTCTTTTCTTTGTTTCTAACAAAATTTTCCTATGTCTTCACAATTTGCTTACTTTAGAACAGACCAAATTTTAAAAATAGCAACAAGTGGGAAGATGTTCCTTTATAACTAAAATAAGAAGTGTCCTGCAGAACATTGAAATTAAACAAATGTTGTTTTGGTTGACAGTGAAAATTTATCACCCAAGAACCACGTTGAAAGTTAAAAAACAACGGGATTCTATTATATACAACAATAAAATAAAGCTGACATTTTCTTAGAACATTGCCCAAGTGAAAATTGAGATTTTTAATGCAATATCAGTTCAGTTGAATAACATTATTACTTTAGTGTCAAACTTGTCAGCCTGTTCTTTATTCGTTTTATAAACAAAGCAAAACTAGAAGTTAACAAGTACCTGTTTGCAATATAAAGTTTATAATTGTGTATTTGGGCAGCAATCCCTCTTTTATACAAGTTTCATTAAAAATGATTGATAAGGTCTAAGTTTTCTTATTTAATTTCTCTTGTGTTCGTATAATTTTATTTTATCTTTTCTGGAAATAAATTATGTAGAAATTGTCCGAATATTCTGTATGTTTGAGCACATTTGGCTATACTTGTAGCCATTTCTAAAGTTGATTTTATTTTTAATTTGTAACTAAATGTATAGATTTTTATTATGGATGTGTCTAGAGTAATAGGAATGTTTTATTTTCCAAACACTGCCAACACATTGTGGCCGTGTTCATAGTTGATGTTATTGAATGTTGATTTTTTCTTTTGTATTAACTATGCTTCCATTATTTTAGCTCTTTTTACATGTTGATGAAGCTACTCAATTTTTTACATAATTTATATCCAGAAAAGAAGGAAATTATAAGAACATAGGAAAAATTAAACAAAAACAACTGCAGTAACTTGTCAGTCATTTTAATGAAACTTGTATATATATATATATATATATATATATATATATATATATAAAAAGTGAACATTGAAGTCAACACTTTTTGAAGTCAGTAGTTTTTAATTTGTTTATTACTTCATTTATTTATTTGGATTGATTATCTTTACTTGTTTTTTCTAATGGTTAATTTATCAGGATCGGTTTGTTAGTTTGTTTATTTATTTGGATTAATTTAGATTAATTTATTTTACTTGTTTTTTATTAATTATTTATTATACTGTCTATTTTTATTTACTCTTTTCGGTTTTCGATTTTTAAGTAACGTAGTATTTTTTTTATCATTATATAGCAGTTATAGCTATGTTTTTTGTCCAATTTTTGGTTTGATTTTTATAGTCTAACTAATATTTTGATCATAATGGTTTAATTTGTTCATTATTTACTTTATTTATTTGGGTTCATTGATTTTGTTTTTTATTTATTTATTCCATTTCATCTATTCTAACAGGTGTGATTTGGTAATTTGTTTGGGTTAATTTACTTTCCTTATTTTATTGTCATTTTGGTTATTTACTTATTTTATTTTATTTTATTTTTTCAGTTTTCAATTTTTAAGTAATGTAGTAAAAATTTGTTTTCATGTCTGCATTTTCAGATGTGCTCAGATCATTTATTTAATAATTTATTTTGGTCTGGGAAGGTAACGATAGCTATTTTTCCTGCAAGCAAAGTTTGCAAGTTTTGGATTGGTTGTTGTAGTCTGATGATCTCTTCCTTCTTTTCCAAGATATTTTTGGTGTGATGTTCATTTTTGTTTTTAATTTCCCTCTCTATATATAGAGTCATCCACATAGAAGCCTGTTTCATAGCATCACAGCTTATCAGCGTGGCTAGACATCCAATTGCTTCAAGATATGATTGAAATTCAACTGATTTGGCATCAGTCAGAGATCAGCACACGACAGCAAAAGGGAAATTTTAACATATTATATATGGTTATATACAAATGCCAGCAACCAGAGGGCTCAATTCATTAATGAAGAGCAGTGTGTTAATAGCAGTGGCAGCAACAGTTTTGAAATTACTCCTTTCTCTATAGTGCTCAATCAAATAATGAGAGCGTAATATAGTCATCCGCATACAAGCCTATTTAGCTCATCAATGTGGCTAGATATCTGATAGCTTCAAGCTGGGATCAAAACCTGACCAATTTGGCATCAGTCAAAGATCATACCCCTAAGCTATTGCTGCACAGCAGAGAAAGGGAAATTTTAACGTATTATATACGGATGTATATAAACGCCAGCAACCGGAGAGCTCAATTCATTAATGAAGAGATATGAAATACACGTATCTCACATAATATATATATATATATATATATATATATATATATATTCCAACAATCTAAAATGCAAAAATTTAGTCAAAAAAATTTTTTGCTTACCATACTGACAATACCCATTTTTTAAAATTTTGATAGATGAAAAAGTAACTGAATATAACAGAAAACTCTATTAGAACTATATATATATATATATATATATATATATATATATATATATTAAACAAAGACCACCTGCCCATAACTTTCCAATCATTCCCATTGCTGTTGGCTGAAGTATGTGAAATCTTTCTCATACTTAGGAAGCAAAGTCAATTCAAGTACCTCTTTGGATGACGAGATAGTTAACCAAATATCAAGGCAACCAATGCCTTTGGAAAGTTTAAGCATCACCGATGGGATGTTTGAGGGATTTCACTGAAAATGAAAATCAGTGTCTATCGAGCAGTCATTCTCACCACACTTCTTTATGGGTCAGAATCGTGGATGCCATACAGGACGCACATCAATCAACTTGATGCTTTTCATAAATGCTGTCTTCATCCAATATGCAGTTATACATGGCAGTACAAAATCTCTACCCCTGATCTTTTAATCCAATGTGGCATTGGTGGTATCGAATCCTTCTCATGCAATCACAGTTCAGATGGGCTGGTCAGAATGAGTGATGATCAGATGCCGAAAATCCTATGTATAGCCAACTTTTTCATGGTAAGTGTAATGTAGGCCATTTTTGGTTACGCTTCAAGGACAAACTTAAATACAATTTAAATGCTGCAACCATCCCCATAGAAGAGTTCGAACTTGCTATTGGAAACCGAGAAAACTGGAGAAACACCTGTTACTGAGGTATAACTAACTTTGTAAAGAATCATCTCAACCATCTGAGAGAATTAAGTATTAGCACTAAATCTCAGGCTAATCCATCAGCCTATATGACAGTCAACCCTTCAGCATGTCCCTTGTGTGGACTTGTTTGCAAATACCATGCAGGATTGTTGTCTCATATGAAATACAAACATAAAAACTGAACTGAAAGACACTCATACATCGAAAATGACAGGAGAGCCATCATCATATATATATATATATATATATATATATATATATATATGAGCTGTGGGTGCAATTTTCATTTCCAGCATCTCATATGTATGAGTTTGTTGTTGCTTGGAAATCTTCTATGTAAGCAAAAAACAGATTGTCATTATTGTTTTGTCCGTGTATTGTTTAATATATTGTAATGTAATTGTCATCTTTGATAATGGCTTATATTCTTAAATGCCTATAATTGATAACAGAAGCCATTGGTTTATACCAATGTCTTCCCATACTTAATACTTCTCATTTTCACTCTTGCATGGTCATGTGCGATGTCATATATTTATATGTTTTGGGTATGCTCAATATAAGGGAAAGAGGATATGCAAATATAAAAGTGGTCACTGAAATCAAAACCTAAGCCAACAGTGTGTTTCATGGTTAAACACAATTGTCAAGCCATGTGCATTGTGCTTTTGATCAACTATTTATACATATACAAGTCAGTGATGCATTATGGGTAGGCTGATTGTATTACTCTAATGGTTATTTTGATAGGTAGTAATGATTATGTTTCAAATTATTTTAGGGGCTGTTGATTAGAAAATCATTGTGGAACTAGATGTCATTTTCTGGCTATTTCATAGTTTTGTTTTTTTTATTATTTATTATTGATTATTTTATTGTTGGTTGTTATTATTATGCTTACTTGAAAATTTCAGAACAAACCCAACATACAGACTCATAAACCCAGCCAAAAATGAATTAGGTAAAATTTATAAAACAATATTAGAAAGAATTAATTCAGAACAGTGGAAAAACATAAAAAATGATATATTGTTTTGGCAAACTAAAAAAAAACAAACATGATTGTCAATTTATACAACTAGATATAAAAGAATTCTACCCTTCTATAACAGAACCCATACTGGATAAGTTTAGATCAAATAAAAATAAAAACTAATGAAATAAAAATCGATAAATACTCCCCAAAATCACTATTATTCGACAACAAAGATGTGTGGATAAGGAAAGAAGAGACCTTTGACATCACAATGGGAAGCTTTGACAATGTAGAGACATGTAAGCAGATAGGTATACATTTGCTATGAAGTAAAATATTCAATAAAAATGATACAGGCCTCTACAGGAATGATGATCTCATAATCTTCAGAAACTGTAACAAACAAAAAACTGACAAAACCAGAAAAACAATCATAAAATTTTTCAAAAATATGAGTTTCGACATAGACTAGCATTGAACTGTGCTAAAAGAAGTAAATTTCCTAGATGTCACATACAATCTAAGAAAACGAACATATCAACCATATAGAAAACCTAACAACAAACCACTGTACATATCTTTGAACCACCCGACATCAATAACCAAGTAGATTCCACAATCAATTAACTGCAGGCTATCTGACAATTCTAGTGGATTTCTGGCAACACTTACAAACCCCTTTTACCAAAGGAATATGTAGGAAATGAAGATGATTCAATCTTGTGGATGTTGCAAGGCAGGTCTTTGCTTTAAAAGTTTGAGCTGGTGGCATTAAACAATGGAATTAATTTGAACATTTTCATGGAAATAGCGACAGCATTGCAATATTGTTTGTGAGAAAGGGGTAGTAAGATGAAAAAAACCAATCATCACCCACAAGATCTAATAAATGATTTTGAAGTCTGTCAAGACCAGAAAGTAAAGACTGAGCAGCTCCAACCCAGATAGAGCAGCAATATGCCATTTTTGGTCTAATCAGATTCTTATAAAGATAATTCATGTGTTGTGGTAAAAGCTAGTTACCCTCCTTACTATCATGAATGGACTGATTCATTTCAGGATAAGTAGTACTGGGTAATTATCTAGAACTAAAAAGGAGATAATACTATTGCAGTGACTTGTCTTGCTAAGTATTGAATACTACTGTCATGACTGACTCTGTTGTGTTGTGCCAGACTCCACATCACAACAGCATGTTTGAAAGAGCCAGGCACTTCTTGGAGCATTAGAATGAATCAACCATTTTTCCAGCATCTTTAGCAAGGACCCTATATATGAATTCCACTTGATGTCTGGAGTGAACTTGAATCTCAATAGTGATTACTATTCTGTGAAGTTACCCCATCTCTGGTAATAATTTGTTGATTTAAAACAACTCCTGAAATTGACAGTAACACCAAATCAAGACAAAATCATTAATGGTAAGGTTTCACAATAAACAAACTACTTTAGTTCTAAAACACAATTAGCACTCAAATAAGGTAAAGGTTTTACAAGCAGTTGTATATTAATATAGATTTTTGCTTTGTGACAAATTAACAAAATTTGCAACTAATGAAATTTTGGTCAGGATAAATATATAATAACCTAACACTTCAGTTGAAATTATAGAAACTATAACTCAACATCAAGTTAATTGTGAACTCCATAATATTTTCAATAGTATATCTTCCACCAAGATTATATAAGCAAAATGTCGCAAGGTCGGGCAGTTTTCTTCTTACTATAGAATTATCTCTTTTATTAAATAAACATTATTTTTAGTGAATAGTTGTATTTTTGTAGATTTATTAAACAGTATATTTTATTTATTTTCATCAACTGGCCTAAATATTCAAGAAATCTTATTAAAGAATAAGTGCTCTCTGACAGGATTCAAATCTGCATTCTCCCTGGGGAAAGGAAACCATAATTAGATCTGATGTGCATTTAGACCGTCTGAGCTTCAGAGTGCATTGGTGATCAAGCAAAGATAAATTATGCTTTAAAAAAATTTTCCAGACTCTCAAAACATTCATATTCACTCAGTTTTGTATCCTAATGTAAAGAAAGCAATTTCTAAAGAAGTGATTTTTTATTTATTAATCTGTCAGATTTTATTACTTAAACATTATTTTTAGAGGATGTTCATATTTGAATAGACACTCTGTTTGTTTATTAAAAAGTATATTCATTTATTTTCATCTACTAGTGAAGTTTAAATTAAAATTTAAACATATGCTAGAAGAGGAAAATTAACCAGAACAAAAGTTAGCCATTGCTTGCTCCACAATCTATTTGACTCTACCTGCAAAAGATTGGAATCCCAGATTTACTCTTGTTTTTTTTTAATTAACATAGAGACATGTTTTATCCTTCTTCTAGATTGGTTGCCCTGCTATTTAATCCATAAGAAAATTTTTTGAAATAAAAATATATTTCAGTTCAGTGTTGTCAAATTGCTTAAGTAAAATGGCTTGATGATTAATAAGTACTAAGTCAATAGGAAACCAATCGACTATATTTCTGTTATACTCTACTACAAAAAAGACCTCTTTCTGATTCATTCTACATGTTGGCCACATGTGAAAGCAAAGAAAACAGAAACAAAAATAAAAATGTCATCCAAGTATCACACCTGGCCCACAAAACAAATCCCCTGAAATAAAATACAACAGAAAATAAGCCAGTCATGAATGTTACCACTAAAGGAAGTGCATGAATGAAAGATGAATTTAGGAGCCACCACATTTGCATTTAAGAATGCTGTTCTTAACACCTGAGACAGATTTGCTGCAAACAAGCAAGCTTTAATTAATCTGTCACCGGACACTCTCAACATCACACCTTGATCAACTGACCTGACACACACAACTCTTAGCCCTACCAACTCCATTTTTCATCCAAGTTGCTTCCCTTACTCACAAAGAGACAATCTGCTCACATCCTCTGTATCATCAATACAAAGAATTTTATATTAAAAATTGTTGTCTTCTTTTGCTTTTACTACATCAGCAGTACTTGTTGTTTTGTTTGTTCTCTTGTGCTGTATTTCAGCTCAGTGTTGTCAGATTGCCTAAATCAAATTGTTTGATGGTTAATAAGAACCAAGTCAACAGGAAAAATGGGAAATCCTTCCAATATATTTCTAATTCAATGATAATAAAAGAAAAGGAATATATGAAGAGCTATGACAGCTTACATGCTGTAGGGATACGGCATTAAAAAAAGAACATTATTCTACTTATATTCTCTTTCTACCTGTAAATTTATGATGTCCTTTCAAGATATGGTTATGACAATCTCCAAAACTTCCTGTCTTTTGTCACTCTAAGAAAAATTTTGCCCATTTATTTTTCGTTCTTTTTATTTTTTTACATATTGCAACTAGGAAGCAGGGGATTACATAGAGTGAAAGAGAATGAGAAGATTTGAGTGAAGAGAAATGAGGAAAACACAATAAAAGAACAGGGTTCAGAAAGACAGAAGATGGTGATTGATGTTGCATTTAAAGTTTTGAAGATTGTAATTGGCAGGGAAGCAAGAAATCAGAAGGGAAGAAACTTTTAGAATAAAAGTGGTGGTTTCATCTAGTTAATTAAACAGTAAAAAATGATAAGACCTAGTTGTCAATCTAGTAGCACACTTAAATTCATGTAGTCAGGGTACCAGAGAACTGTTTCCATGAAAATATTTGTAGAAAAAACAGAGGGAAGTAATGTTATGTAACTAGTGGATGTTGAGATGCCAGGTCAGGATCGATTACATTTTTTCATCCCTCTTTGTATAGCTTTTTCCATCCATTCACTAAAGCCATTCAAGTAGTTGTTTCTCCTTGCATCTCTTGACATCAATGTCCTTGTGAGTAATAAATTCTTCAAGCTTTCTTTTCTCATTATGTGACCCAGAAATTTTACATATATTAAAGCTTTTGAAAGCATTCAAGTCTCTAGCAATTCAAATGTCTTCCACTTTTTATGATAAAACAACTTGTATAGATGTTAGTTATGTAAATTTAAGTTCAAATTTAAATTCAACATTTAAGAATTGGTTTTGTCAACACTGACCAAAGAAATTATGAAACTCAACCATTCCGTTCTGTCCATGAATTATGGTGCTATTATATCACATATAATAATGCCCACAATGGGGGAAATACAAATGGAAGAATAAATTTTTCTTCTCTATTTCTCTCCTGTTACAGACCTTTGATTCATAGTAACATCTTACTTTTTTTAAATTAGACAATTACAAGATAATTGTGTTTTCTTTAGAACTGAGTAATTATTATAAGTATTTTGTAAATATTTTATTTATTTATGTTATATTATTTCAGAGTATGTGCTCATGGTGAAGCTGTTATTGGCATCAAAATTATGACCGTTAAGCCAAGTTCAAATTCCAGCTGAAGCCACTGTTCATTTTCATTTAGTTCTCTAAATACTTTTAGAGAACATACAATTCCATCTCTTTTGCCCCTAGCTATGAGTTAAATAGCAAGGTAGACTGGGCTCTCTAGCTACGGTTAGCTACCAATCCAGGAGCCTGAATTCAAAACCAACTCCCCTCTGCATAACCTACTTTCTTATGGAACCTAAATTACATCAGATAGCAAGATGAGACTCTAGCTCGATATTCCACAGGGGAGTTTATGGTTTCAACTGACAAACAGACTATTATTTCACAAGAGATGAAGGAAGTGAAAAGAATTGTTCTTGTTTTATATGATCTTTAAAAAGATGAACAAGTGGAAAGAACTGGGTTAATGTTTAAATGCAAAAGTCTTTTATTTTGTTACCTTTTAAGAATTTTTCGATAAAACAAAAAGGATGTGGAAGAAATATCTTATAAGCACCAGAATGTAATGTCCATTTATTAAACTGGTTGTTTTGTTTCTTTTATCTTACTTTGTCCATTTGTAAAATGTGCAACACTTTATGGAGGTGGAAGCCAATCCCAAGACTCTGATCAGTAATTCATGTCTGAATACAGTGGAATTCAAAATGGCTGCCATTTGTTAATATCAAGAAAAATTATTCGGTCAAAGAGGACAGTAATGTTAATTTATGGTTGTGAGAAGAGAAGAGGCATTAGAAGAGAGAAAGGAAGATTAGATTAAAGAAAAAGAGCAATCATGAGAAACAGTGAGAATAAGTAAGAAGTAAATTGATTGACAGTGTGAGAAGAGAGAAAGAGAAAGGGAAGAAAATAATTTAGAGAAGGAAAGAAAGCAAGCAATCAAAAAAGAAAGAAAAAGCAAAGAGAGAAAGAAGAAACCAAAGAAAGAAAGAAAGAAAGAAACTAAGTAAGTAAAATAAGGAAGTAAAGAAAGAGTAACTAAAGAGGATAGTAAAGAGTAGAGTGAAAAATAAACAATCAAACAAAAGAAAGATAGAGGGAAAGAAATCAAAGAAAGAAGAAAGAAATAAACCAAAGAAAGTAAAATAGAGAGGGAAAGAAAGAGTAACTAAAGAGGATAAGAAAGAAAGAAAGAAAAATAAACAATCAAACAAAAGAAAGATAGAGGGACAGAAATCAAAGAAAGAAGAAAAGAAATAAAACCAAAGAAAGTAAAATAGAGAGGAAAGAAAGAGTTAAAGAGGATAAGAAAAAAGAAAGAAAAATAAACAATCAAACAAAAGAAAGATAGAGGGACAGAAATCAAAGAAAGAAAAAAAAAAAGTAAAATAGAGAGGAAAGAAAGAGTAACTAAAGAGGATAAGAAAGAAAAGAAAGAAAAATAAACAATCAAACAAAAGAAAGATAGAGGGACAGAAATCAAAAAAGAAGAAAGAAATAAACCAAAGAAAGTAAAATAGAGAGGGAAGAAAAGAGTAAAAAGAGGATAAAAAGAAAGAAAGAAAAATAAACAATCAAACAAAAGAAAGATAGAGGACAGAAATCAAAGAAAGAAAAATAAACCAAAGAAAGTAAAATAAGAGGGAAGAAAAGAATAACTAAAGAGGATAAGAAAAAAAAAAAAGAAAAATAAACAATCAAACAAAAGAAAGATAGAGGGACAGAAATCAAAGAAAGAAGAAAGAAATAAACCAAAGAAAGTAAAATAGAGAGGGAAAGAAAGAGTAACTAAAGAGGATAAGAAAGAAAGAAAGAAAAATAAACAATCAAACAAAAGAAAGATAGAGGGACAGAAATCAAAGAAAGAAGAAAGAAATAAAACAAAGAAAGTAAAATAGAGAGGGAAAGAAAGAGTAACTAAAGAGGATAAGAAAGAAAGAAAGAAAAATAAACAATCAAACAAAAGAAAGATAGAGGGACAGAAATCAAAGAAAGAAGAAAGAAATAAACCAAAGAAAGTAAAATAGAGAGGGAAAGAAAAGAAAGAAAGAAAGAAAAATAAACAATCAAACAAAAGAAAGATAGAGGGACAGAAATCAAAGAAAGAAAAAGAAATAAACCAAAGAAAGTAAAATAGAGAGGGAAAAGAAAAGAGTAACTAAAGAGGATAAGAAAGAAAGAAGAAAAATAAACAATCAAACAAAAAGAAAGATAGAGGACAGAAAAAAAGAAAGAAAAAGAAATAAACCAAAGAAAGTAAAAATAGAGAGGGAAAGAAAGAGTAACTAAAGAGATAAGAAAGAAAGAAAGAAAAAATAAACAATCAAACAAAAAGAAAGAAGAACAGAAATCAAAGAAAACCAAAGAAAGTAAAATAGAGAGGGAAAGAAAGAGTAACTAAAGAGGATAAGAAAGAAAGAAAAGAAAAAAAAACAATCAAACAAAAGAAAGATAGAGGGACAGAAATCAAAGAAAGAAGAAAAAATAAAACAAAGAAAGTAAAATAGAGAGGGAAAGAAAGAGTAACAAAGAGGAAAGAAAAGAAAGAAAGAAAAAAAAAACAATCAAACAAAAAGAAAGATAGAGGGACAGAAATCAAAGAAAGAAGAAAGAAATAAACCAAAGAAAGAAAAATAGAGAGGGAAAGAAAGAGTAACTAAAGAGGATAAGAAAGAAAGAAAGAAAATAAAACAATCAAACAAAAAGAAAGATAGAGGGACAGAAATCAAAAGAAAGAAGAAAGAAATAAACCAAAGAAAGTAAAATAGAGAGGAAAGAAAGAGTAACTAAAGAGGATAAGAAAGAAAGAAAGAAAAAAATAAACAATCAAACAAAAAGAAAGATAGAGGACAGAAATCAAAGAAAGAAGAAAGAAATAAACCAAAGAAAGTAAAATAGAGAGGAAAGAAAGAGTAACTAAAGAGGATAAGAAAGAAAGAAAATAAAAAATAAACAATCAAACAAAAGAAAGATAGAGGACGAAATCAAAAAAAAGAAAAAAAATAAACCAAAGAAAGTAAAATAGAGAGGGAAAGAAAAGAGTAACTAAAGAGGATAAGAAAGAAAGAAAGAAAAATAAACAATCAAACAAAAGAAAGATAGAGGGACAGAAATCAAAGAAAGAAGAAAGAAATAAACCAAAGAAAGTAAAATAGAGAGGGAAAGAAAGAGTAACTAAAGAGGATAAGAAAGAAAGAAAGAAAAATAAACAATCAAACAAAAGAAAGATAGAGGGACAGAAATCAAAGAAAGAAGAAAGAAATAAACCAAAGAAAGTAAAATAGAGAAAAAAGAGTAACTAAAGAGGATAAGAAAGAAAGAAAGAAAAATAAACAATCAAACAAAAGAAAGAAAGAGAGACAGAAACCAAAGAAAGAAATAAAGAAAGACAGAAAGAGAGTAAAATAGGGAAGCAGAGAAAGAGTAACTAAAGAGGACAAGAAAGAGAAGAGGAAAACCAAGAAAATGAAAGAGAATGTGAATCAAAAGAGAAATGAAGAAGTAAAATCCCCACTGTACCCAAGAGAGTCAATTATTGGTGATCAGATGTGATATCTTACAGAGAAAAGAAGAAATCTAACATGGCAGTAATCTGACATTCTTCCTGTATTTGGTGTTCAGCTTCATTTCTACTTTATAAAGCTCCCTTCCATTCGGCAAAGTGTCAATGCAGCTTGATGAATAGAAAATAAGCCAGAATTTCAATCAAAAACAGTCAAATAGTCAATTCCGTATTTTCTGGAAATGTTTACAGAATATGTGCTTCATTTTTCATTCCCCTTCATTTTGATCATAACAAATTGCTAAGTGTAACGGTAAGTTCTATCCTAATAGTTTCTTCTTTCACACTTCTCACCTGTGGAACTCTCTTCCAGCTACTTAATTTCTTGTCAACTACAATCTTCTAAAACAGGTATGCTATAGTTCATTGTAACGCAGACTGCACTACTAAAAGTTCAAGCTGATTTTTTTATTGACAGTACTGCAGTCATTTCTACCACAGAAAATTGTATGTGTAAGTGTTTGTATTAGAAATAGGGATAATTTATTTTGTTTTTTTTTTGTTTGGAGAAAATCTATTTCTATAATTGTTATGGTCTGGTTCCTTGTACCACGGTGATAGTCCAAGGTAGAACCAATAAAGAACATGAACACAGGTATGGAATAACACAGATATATTACAAACAGGAATATATACAGAGAAGTAGAAGTGTTAGTATGAACAATCAGGTTTAGTAGAGAAAACAATGTAGTCTCAACCAGTATCACTATTCCAATGTCTTGCAGTAATTGTCTGAACGCGACTCTTTCAGACTGCCTCTGACTCGACTCTTGACTCGACTTGAACTACTGACTTGACTTGAACTACTGACCCGACTTGAACTACTGACTTGACTTGAACTACTGACTTCCTTGCCTACTTCTGAGGCGCAGTATTTATTAAGCATGGAATAGTCCATTATTATTATTATGGGTAAGACCCCATAACAATAATTACAATAACTGAAGTCTTGGTATAACATTATCCCTGATGACAAGTGTAATTAAACATGCTGCTGGATGTGATTTGTTTACAGTTTATTCATTAGACTAAGCAAACATTTTTTTTTAAAAAAAAAGAATATTTCTTCTTCAAAGAAAAAAATATGAACATTTCCTGTTTCTACAACAAGTGAAGGTTACATGTATGATCTTCAGTATCTGTCTATATTTCTGAGATGAAGTATTATGTACACTATTTACATTATTTGGACTATTGTCCTCATTTTCTTACCATATTTATCACTGTCTCAATTCAATACTAAAGCAAATGTATCTGTTTATATTTCTGAGATGAAGTATTATGTACACTATTTACATTATTTGGACTATTGTCATCATCTTTGTCACCATATTTATTACAATGTTTCAGCCGTTTTACGCTCTGGCCTTCTTCAGGTGGTTGGAATGTCGAACTGAACCTTTTATTTCACTCACTGGGGCAGACTGTTCTAGTTCCATTTGGCATGTTTAATGGATGTCAGTTATCAGTTATCTCCTGTTAATTCCCCTCTCCAATTTCTCCACTGCCTTAACCAGGTATTGAACTCACACTCTTTGGGTCCTGTCACTGAATCTAACCAACGCATTTATCAATTGTGCCAGTGGAAAAATGGCTAATTTCTTAATCTTTAAGCTTGTTTCTTGTATATATGTTCTTCCCTTATGGCTTTGGGATAATATTGGCTTAGGGAAACAAATACTAAGGTGAAAAGGTGCTGAAAATCTCCAAAAATAAAATACCTAACTCCTGCTGCTATGTTCTGTCTTTACAAGAGTTAGATCAGACCAAGAATGGAGTATTGCTGCCATATCTGGGCTGATGCTGTTCAAAAGCAATTACACGGGTGATGAATTATTCTCAACACTGGAACCCCTATTCCACAGGAAAAAAAAAAAACATTCAGGATATTGGTGATCATGGCTCTCCACAATTTGCTCATAGTAATGTTTATCTTTTTACTATCTTTGTTAAATAATAGTCTACCAAACTATTATCTTTTAGAGAATTGTATTTCTCCTCTGACTTCCCCATTTTGACCTTTGAAGTTAGATACAGGAAAACAAAGGAAGTCATTTTTGATTGGCTAAAAATAGTGGGGGAATCAGGGAGTTAAGATTTACATGTCAAAGAATTTAATGTTGTATTGTGTCTGGAAACTGCTCCTCAGTGGGGTGCAATTGCAACCCCACCGGCTAGTAAGAAATGTACATGTCAGCTTGGTAAATAAAGTTAAGATTTAAAATTCCCTTTGGTTGATGTCTCTTTTACTTTTGAATAAAATAAATGGCAATCAGCAGCCAAGAAAAAAGAAGGCAACATTTTTATTATCGAATTGACCCAATCAAGTAAGACCTCCCCAGAAAAGGGGGCTATACAACATCCTTCCTCCTCACTGTTCTATCATCCATTTACACAAGTAGATTATTCACTGCTTCCTCTTGTCACTTTAACTTCAATATGTTCTGTGTGTGTCAAATTTTTCAAGCCTTCTTTCCCCAAGTAATTTCAACTGTCTCTTTCTGTTTCTAACTATGAATATCTTTTTTTGTTCCTATTTGCCTTAAAACTTCCTTGTTATTGAAACACTCTGTCCGTGATATTCTCAGCATTCTTCTGTGAAATCATATCTCTGTTGCCTCAAGTCTCTTTTCATCTTGTCCAGAATTCACTGCCATATTCGAGGATTGATATTAAATAATTCAACTTATTTGGAAATGTAGTTTCCCCTGCTTGTGCTTACAGTTCAATGTCACATGAGGATTACTTTCAAGGGTCCTAACATGCTGTTGCTCTGGGGAGATTATGTTTTTATATGTATATGGCCGGATGCTTTCTGGGCAGATCCTGTGTTTTCTGCTCTTATTTTTATGATTTTTGTATTTAAGTTCTTTGTCGGGATCTGTTCAGAGCCTCACGTCTTGTTTTGAGGAATTCTGAGGAAGATTCACAGAGAAGCAGAAAATCAAGATTTATTTTGATTCTGTTTTGGACAGTTGATGTTTAAAATTGACAAGTTTGTTTGGAGAAATATAAAAATAAAGTTGCATAAACAAAATATTTTACTTTTCTTTGAGGATTGCTTTTTTCATTACATTAAAAATCTGATTTTTGTTTCTTTCCTTTTCATCTAAAAAAATCTTTTTTGTTATTTCTTTTTTTTGTATATTTTTTATCACTCCATCTTTTTTTTTATGATTTTGTTTCGTCTTTTTTATTTGTTTCATTCATATTTATTTTATTTCCTTTATTTTGAGTTGATAAATTTCATGATGTTAGAAAACAGATGGAGAATGAAAGTTACTGATGAAAGAAAGATAGATAGACAGAGAGAGAGAGGGGGGGTTGAATTGTGATAGTTCCTGATGAGAGAGAGAGCAACAGATAGATAAATAGAGAGAGAGAGAATTAAAAAGCGTAATTATAATTGAAAAGGAGAGAAAAGAAATAGAAGGAGTTTGTGTGATAGTTGCTGATAAGGAGAGAAAATAGATAGATAGATAGATAGATAATGAAAAAGAAAGGGAAAGAAAGTGATAGTTACTGATAAAAAGAGAGTAATAGATAGACAGAGGGAAGAGTTGTCATAGTTTCCGATGAGGAGAGGACAACAGATAGATAAACAGACAGAGAGAGAATTAGAAAGAGTAATCATTACTGATGAGGGAAAAGAGATAGAGAAAGTTTGTTTGATAGTTGCTGATAAGGAGAGAAAATAGATAGAGAGAGAGAGAGAGAGAGAGAGAGAGAAATTGGGATAGGTCCTTATGAGGCAAGAACGAGATAGGCAAATAATCAAATAATCAGATATATATAGGAAGAAATAGTGACTGATATGGGGAGGAAAGTTTTAGAGAGAGTTTGTGTGATAGTTACTGATAAAGAGAGAAAATAGATAGTTAAATAGACACACACAGAGAGAGAGAGAGAGAGAGAGAGAGAGAGAGAGAGGGTGATGATAATTACTGATAAGGAGAGAAAAATAGATAAAGAGAGAAATGATAGTTCCTGAGAAATAGAAAACCAAAGATAGATAAATAAACAGGTAGAGAGAGTGAAATAGCAAAGTAATTGTTACTGATAAGAAGAGATACATAGATAAATAGATAGATAAAAAAGAGAGTGAGAAAAAAAGAGAGAGGGCATGATAGTTACCGATAAAAAGAGAGCAGTAGACAGAGATAGTGGGAGAGAGAAATAGTGATAGTTTTTATATGTAAATAAAAACAGATAGATAGTGAGAGAGAGAGAGAGAACAAGAAAGAAAGAGAAAGGGCATGATAGTTACTGATAAAAAGAGAGCAGTAAATATAGCTGGAGAGAGAAATAGTGATAGTTTTTATATATAAATAAAAATAGATAGATAGATAGATAGATAGATAGATAGATAGATAGATAGATAGATTGATAGCAAGAAAGAAAGAGAGAGGGCATGAAAGTTACTGATAAAAAGAGAGCAGTAGATAGAAATAGTGGGAGAAAGAAATAGTGATAGTTTTTATACGTAAATAAAAATAGATTGATATAGAGAGAGAGGTTATTGAAAGAGAGATAGAGAGAGGAAGAAATACATCTAGAGGGGGTAGAGAAAGAGCAATGAGAAGAAAAAAGAGTGAAAGCAGGACAATAGAAAAAGGAAGAATTGACACAATTCTAATTCATATATAGTGAGACAAAGAAAGATTAAGAAAGAAACACACAAATGAAACTTACATTATTTACATTATTTGGACTGTTATCCTCATCTTCATTGCCCTATTCGCAACATTTTTAGTTCTACATAGCGCAGTGGATAAAGATCCAGTGACTAGACCCAAAGAGTTGAGAGTTCAATAACAGGCCACAGCAGTGTTGAACAAAACATGGAGAATTAAGTTAAAGGGAAATAACTGAGATATCAGGAAGAGGCAGGCACGTGGAATTAGAACAATCTAACCTGGTGGACAAAATAAAGAGTTCGGTTCAAAATTCCAATCACCTGCATATCGTACTTGCAAATGCTTAGTTTTGTTCAAGTGGCATCATCAAAGAATGGAAAAAAAAGGACAGTGAGTCTCCTTTTGAAGTATATCACACTTTATCTGATGAGCCCAGAAGAAACATTGTCAATTAAATTTGAAATGGAGTTGTATTTTTGTTTTGTAAATAACAAAGATTATGTGATGTCTGCTGGTTGAGGTCAAGTCAAGCGTAATGGTGTGTGGGAGAAGAAAAGGGTGAAGCAAAAAGACAGTATAGGTAGGGGAGTGTCTTGTTTGCCTACTGATGGACCAATGTCGCAGTAATTGAAAGGCAATTAGTGATTTTTTTGGAAGGGTCCTACATGTTGCAAAAATAAAATCTATCTGCTGAGTCGGACAACATCAGGTGTTGTAGATATGTTTTAGAGAATGAAATTTGTGATTTTGCACTTTCTTCAGATCTAATCACAAAATTTCTAGCTGTGTAAATTGTTTTTGCTATAAGTTTATAGTGTCCACACTGTGTAGTAGTGTAGGAAGAGAAGTTTGTCAATGTTTTTCTTCACTGGCTCTCAGTTTAAAAAAGGCGTGTAAATGTATATTTGGGTCTGCACATATATAGTCTTGTGTTTTTCTTATCAGGAGAAAAATAATTATCAAATCAGGCATCAACAACTTGTTGCAGGCTATTGTATTCATAAAGAGATAAACATGTGTGTCTCCTGAAATACCCACAAAAAACATGGCAGACTCAAGATGTGAGTCCATGTAAATAAATGTAAAGAAACAACAAGAACCACTATATATGTACAAACAAATGATAATATATTAACAATAAAGGGTTACAAGTGACAAAGAGAAAGATGTGTGGGTGAGTCAAATGAATGTGAAAACCTTTTAGGTCCAAAGTATGTGTAGTGAGTGTGCGTGTATGTGTGTCTATATATGTATTGTTCAAGGAAACCTGTTCTTCACGAGAAATTTACATGTTGATGAAAAAACGGATAAGATCAGAAGAGAGGATGAGAAAAAATATCACTGAGTATTTATAGTCCTGAGAGCATCCCCTAGGAGCAGTTTTGAAAATTAAGAGGAGATAACCCAACAAATACATAGCAGAGGTACCAACTGAGATGCGGTAGCAATATTCAATGAATGGACAAATAGAAGACTTATAAATCTGTAAGATAGATTCTGGTAAGAAAGAAAAATTGATCTAGCATGATCCAGCTTTCCTAGCAGCAGCCACAGCATTTGATTCAATATAATTGTTGCTATTTTGTCAGCAGAAAATGTTAGTACAAGGAGTCACTCCCCTGGAGTGTATTTCTTGTGGGCAACCCTGAAGCCAGATTATGCTTCAGTTTATTGGTTGAAAAACAATGAGATAGATAGGAAAATAGACAAATGAAATCAATGGCAATTTAAGCAAAATTATTGCCCTTGAACTTGTAGAATCTCCAGGGACCATGCTAGTTGAAGTTTCAGCAAGAAGTAGATTTTATAAGATGGAGTTGCTAGTTTAAATTCAAAATTGTCCTTTTAGACTGGTTTCCTACCAAGTCTAGAGTGCCAAGTGTACTGTGCTACTTTATCATTAGCTAGGAAGAAGAAGAGATAGAGTTATGTCTTCTCCAAGGACATTAATGCAAAGTGAAGACAACGGACTCAACTGGAATTTCAGCTTAGGTTGCCGATTTCATTTTCCGCATCAATGATCATTACACTTTGCATTCATCCAAGCAAAATTATGACGAGGGATAAAAGCTAATGGCCAGTTAAAGTGAAACACAGCCTGGAATGTCAATCAAATTCTGAGACCTGATTGAACGAAACTTTTGTGATTTGCCCTCAATCTACAGATAAATTATAAATAAGGATATCATCAGTGAATTATATAGATCAGTGAGTGATTTTAGAAGCATGGTGGAGTAATGGATAGCAGCTCGAACTGAGGAATTGGAGAGCCAAGTTCAAATTCCAGTCGAATCTATTACATTCACTTACGTACTAATACCCTTGGAAAAGGTAGGAATTCTCTTCTTCTTCCCCCAGCTATGGGTAAATAGCAGGGCAGACTGAGTTCTATAGTATAGCCTTGGATAGCAACTGGTCTACTGCAGAAAGAATTGGCAACCTATTGCAGGAAAAAATCTGCCTTTTTAGTCATGTACCCAAAGATACATGATCGTCTAAGTGTCTCTCACGCATGGCACATAACTGATTGAGTGATTTTGAGATTGCATTCTAAGACTTTTCTCTGCTTGCCTTTTAGAACACAGATTTCACAGTTGTTACTTTTATACAAAAGAGTATAACTGCTTCCATATTCACTTGTTGATCAAGTGGGCTGCCAGAGATATTTCTCTGCTTATCAGTGGTTTTCTCTTCCTAAGGTCGCTCTCTTCCTCCTCCAGCTTCTCCACTACCACCTCCTCTTCCCCTCCTCTAACTACTGCTCCTTTACTACCACCTCTACTTCACCTCTCCTGCTTCTCCACTCTCACCTCCACATCCTCCTCATCCACTACCACCACCTCCACCTCTTCTTCCACCTTCTCTACTACCACCACTTCCTTCCTTCCTCTACCTACTGCTCCTTCACTACCACCTCCACCTCACCTCTCCTGCTTCTCCATTATCACGTCTACAACCTCATCCTCTTGAACCACCCACTCCACCTCTTCCTCCAACTTCTCCTACTCTCCTTGTCTACCTACTGCTCATCCAATGCCACCTACACCTCACCCCTCCTTCTCCTCCATTATCACCTCCACTGCTTCCTCCTCCACTACTACCTCCAATTCCTCCTCCTCCTGCTCCTCCACTGCCATCACCACCTCCTTCCTCGCCCAATCCTCCACCTCTTCATCTCCTCCCACCCTCCATCCTTTACTTCACTGTGTAGTAATGGCACCGCAGTTCTCAAAAACACTAGATGTTCCTACTCTGGTTTCCAAGTAAGTTTTTATAGGAGGAAGTTACTAGTTGCTTTGTACCCGATTTTTGGTTACAGTAGCCAGTGTTTCCAAGTGGTTCCCCATCTAAGTACTGATAAGGCTTGACACTGCTTAACTTGAGTGATCAAATGAAAACCAGTGTTTCAGCATGATTTGACAATAAGCCAAGGCTGAAATGGATTATGATAAGTGTTCTATTTCAATTTCAAATCCTACAAAGGATAGGAAGTTGTGGAGAACCATGACCGTCCATGTATCAAAAGGACATACCACAAAAAAGAAGATTTCAATTTCCAACTGAGTACTTCATGGAAAATATTGTTTTCATAATTCTTTGTTGAGTGGGTAACTGAATGACAAAATGAAAAAATAATCAACAGTAACATGTTTCAACCCTAGAAGGGACTTCTTCTGGCTAATATTAGTTTTATCAATAGAGTGAGTTTTATATATATATAGAGAGAGAGGTAGGAAAGAAATACAACTATATAATTATATAGTTACAATTTACAGCTACAAGAAAACTAAGCTTAAATTTAAATTTTTGAGATTTGGTATATCTATTTGTATAAGTTAATTGATTTCATTCCACTTTCTATAATTGTTACTTTTATTTTCATTTTTACCATGAAGGATTTTAATTCTTCTACATGTAATTATGCATTTTAATTATCCTATATATACTGTATTTGTCAGCCTATTGGATGCACACATGTATAGGATGCACCCAAATTTTGACATGGAATATTTAGGAAAAAGAATGTGCATATCCCAACCCAAAAAATCAAAATTATAACTTTACCTTTATGTGAAATTCTCACTAACAATAAAGAAACAGTTACAGTATTAGCAGAAATTATATTACTGGTACTTTTTTTTTAATAGAAGTAAGGTAAGGTTTAATTGCCAGGACATTTTTTGGAAAAGAAGAATTTTAGTAAATTTCATGATGCATTTATTGAAAATTGTTTTAGCTGTTTTTCAGAGAGCAACATCTGTACGTACAGTAAATTCATAATAGCCACAAAGAAATCTACTTGTATCACTAAACACTGGTATACATGTACTAATTGGTAAATGAAGTCCCATTCCATATATGTAGTAAAGCAAATTCCAATACCTGTATCTCAACAAAAACACACATGAAGCAAACAGCAATAAACCAGTCAAATCAAATATTTCTGTAAAATCTGGTATTTCTACAAAACAAGTAGCAAAATATTGCACAGTTCCATAATTTTTTTTTCATTTCTTTTTCCTGTGTATATTTTTCAGGGATATTTTTATTGATATCATGTTTGTTCACTTCCAGGAATCCTAGTTTCAGAGTTAAGCTCTATGCAGGAACTGATTCCTGGTGAGCCCCTCTCAGACATGATACTGCTGTATTGGATGCAGGATAATTTTTTGGTGCATTTTTTTTGAAAAAGTCTGTCCCATTGTTGTAACCTAGAGAAGGTTACTGAATAGAATAATCAAACGAAGTTTGGTAAAGAATGATAATACTCAGGACAAGAACAACACATATAAAATTCACCAGTAGCATGTAGAAGTAGTCAACTGTTAGAAGTGAGTCAAGTGAATTCCACAATGAATCTCCAACTGTAGACCAACATACAATATTTAGTACAGTATTTATGTGAATGGGAATATACCTGTTATCATCCATAGGTATGCTACAACACCAATAGGCCAAAAAATATGGTGATTATAATCACTCTAGGGTTGTTTGAAAAATGTATATATTGTTTGAGTCTGGGTATGTAAATTTACTGTAGAAGATTTCAAAATTAATACACTTTAAATACATTTAACGTTAATAATGTACTTTCACTTTCAATGAAAACACCATTTTTAAGTCAAAACTATAGTCAAACATATGAATGAATAACTGAGTGTACTGATATTGATAATGACTAATTCATTTGTTTTTTACAGATTATCAACACTTTGCATGTTATGTAAAGCCAGAAAATATTTTTAGATGATAAGAAACAATTTTTTTTGAGAAAATGATTATTATTTAGTGATACAAATCTTACTAATTAAACTCCGTCTAGGAGAGAAGAAGTAGATGCATACATTTTCTAACAGTCTTTATATGTAAATGAATATAATGAACTCAACTGGAATTGAAACTTGGCTACCTGATTAACAATTCCAAGACATTATCCATTACACCACCCACACATCCAAGCTTACAGCACCTGGTATTTCCAGATAATCACCCATCTAGGCACTGACTAGAATCAATGTTGCTTAACTTTGGTGATCATACATGGACCAGTGTTTCCATGTTATATGACTGTAAGTCCCCGACTTACTGGTAGAAGATTTGATAAAAAGTATAAAATTTAAACAATGAAGGACCTGTTTCAGTATGATGCATCCGTAAGCTTGTATTGATTTATAAAGCACTCCTTTTTTTTATATGAAAGTTCACCCAATACAAGTTCAAGAGCCACTCAAGGTAGAGTGTTACTGATGAAGGTGGTAGAAAGTGAAGATTATTAGGATAAGAAGGATAAATAATGATCAAGCCTTGATTTGAAGAGGTTAAAATTGTCATGTTCAGAGAAGCATCCACAAAGGAGTCTGTTACTCAAATTTGCAGTTCTTGGAGAAAAACTGTTTAAGTGGAATTTTCTCTTTACAAATGGAATACAGAGGGACTGAGGGTGATTCAACTCTGTGGCAGTAGCATGGTATGTCCTTGCTGTAAAGGTCTGAAAAAGTTGAACTAAAGAATGGAGCTCATCTGGATATTTGCCATGGAAATAGTGACAGATTTAGAGCAGACATAAATACAGTATTGGAACCAGTAATATAATGCTTAAGAAAAACAACATTAACAAAATCTTGTAATATGAGCTCTAAAAAAAAAGGTTATTGAAATATTAGGTTTATAAGTCCCCAAAATTCACTCCCTGATATCATGAGGACCAGAGGGTAAAAGTATTGATTGAGTGATCCAATAAGTAACTTGACCCAGAAAGTTGTGAGTTCAATACCTGGCCACAGCAGAGGGAACAAAAACTTGGAGAGTTGAGTAACTAAAGGGAATTTATGAAACTGAGATATCTCAAAAAGTATTAGAAAAATCTACCCCCATGGACTAAATAAAGGGTTTGATTTGAGATTCCCATGAATATCTCCTGAAGAAGGCTGGAGTGTACAATGGCCAAAACATCATGAATATTGCAATAAAGATGAGGACAACAGTCTGAACAGTGTAAATAGTTACAATAACTCATCTCAGAAATAGAGACAGATCCTGAAGAAGGCCAAAGCGTAAAACAGCTGAAATGTTATGAATATGACAATAAAGATGAGAAGAACAGTCCAAACAATTTAAATAGTGTAAATAGTTACTATACTTCATCTCAGAAATGGAGACAGATCCTGAAGAAGGCCTGAGCGTAAAATGGCCGAAATGTTATGAATATGACAATAAATATGAGAACAACAGTCCAAACAATGTAAATAGTGTAAATAGTTACTATACTTCATCTCAGAAATATAGACAGATCCTGAAGAAAACCTGAGCGTAAAATGGCCGAAATGTCATGAATATGACAATAAAGATAACAACAATCTGAACAGTATATATACTGTAAATAGTTTGTGTTCATACAATCTTTTCATTTAAATTTATAGATGTTCTTTTACTGAATTTGCTATCTTCTCCTTTTGACCATGAGCAATCATGGCTCTTCATAATTTCCTATTCCTTTTAGCTCTTAGATAGGTTTGTCTCTTCATCATCCCTCTCATCCATTTACACAAACTTGTTAACTAGGTTATTTGTTACTTTTCTCTGTCCTTTTTGCCACAAGGATGCCCTATGATTATTAAAATTCTCCAAGATCTGTCTCTTTCTGATTCTAAGTATAAGCATCATTTTTGTTTCCATTTCCCTTAAAACTTACTCATTACTCACATGTTCAGTCCATGACATTCTCAGCACACTTCTACAGAACCACATTTCAGATGCTTTAAATGTCTTCTTCATCTTTTCTATTTCTTAATATTTTGCTTAGCTTTTCTAAGGCATCATTGTCTATTCCACTATGTCTCTTGATTTTGGTGTCACCTTTTCTATCCTCTGCTAAAATGGAGATATTTAAAGATATTTAAAATTTTTTACTAAAGTTTTTGAAAGATATTTAAATTTAAATTTATTTAAAGATATTTCAAAATATTTAAAATTAAAGATATTTGAATTTAATTAAAACTATTTAAATTTTCATATTGAAATATCCATAAAAAAGTATGATATATATATAGCAGTGCTACTCAAAGTGGTGGTCTGCAGATTGGCGCTGATATGCAAACCATCAGATACTGGTATGCGGCCTGTGCCCAGGCCATGCTAAGGAATCATTTTTTTTATTACTTTTTATGTTTTGATATTGAATTATTTTTTGCAAAATAAATGGAAGATAAAAAATAGTCAACTTTTATTATATTCATTATATAATCGTTTCCGGTATCAATTAATATTACCACAAAATGTTACAGGTATGTGACACATTGATAAAAAAAATTGCTGGTCTGCCATATCAGATAGTTTGAGAAACACTGATATATAGTGTGTTGATATATAGATTATTTATAAACACTAAGTGCATAGCTGAGTGGTTAGAATGTTTATCTTTCTGACCAGTTTTGAAGGTCACTATTGGTGATTCATTAGGAAGGTGACTTCTTGATTTTATTGACATGGGGAGGTGAAAAGTGTCTGAAAATCACACTACAGGTTGACCCATGCCTTTTGAGTGAAATTCGGTAGACGGACTTCTTCCTTGGTACGTGTGTTAGCATAAAGTCACAAGTCATCATGGCTGAGGGTTTGAATGTATTTGGCTTGTGCACACTAGTGATCACACCAAATGACCTGCTCAAAAACTGTAATTAATGTTACAGTATAAACCATTGGTGGGCTCTGTGGGTGTTGAACAAATCCAAATGTACCTGAGCAGGTGTCTGCTATAGGAATTCATTAGCCACCCTAACTGACAGGCATACTTGGATATGAGCAGCTAATCATTATTTATAGACATATGTTAGAAAAATCAAGAAGTTTATATTCATGGGACATCCAGTGTGAATCAAACTTACTTACTTCAAGTGATTTTTAAGATTATCTGATTAAATGTTCTATGATTGATAAATGTTTAGATGCTTGTAGATAATCTGTTCAAAAACTTAAATTGATTTTTATTCTACTTCCATTTTAATCCACATCAATTTTGACATTTTTCCATTACTGACTCATGTCACTTAAACCTGTTTCAAAGCAATCACTTTGTCCAGAAAGTCCAGAATTTTTTTTTTATTTTTTGCTTTCTAATTTTTCTCTTTCAAATATAATTTGTAAACAATATTTTACAACAGAGTACATCTTTAAGCTGCTCCATTTTAAAAAGTGCTCTGTTGTCTTTTAATATTTTTACTAAGTCTTGAGTTAAGCTATGTACACACATTTCACATGGAATCTCTTTTAGTAAGATACTTTTTCAGTTCTGAACTGTTATGCAGTATCTAATCTCATATATTGCATTGAATGCTGACAATCTTCTCACGCCTTTCAGAAACAAAGCTATGTATTAAGAGATAGGAAATAGGAAATGATTTCTGAACTTTTATGTAATATCTAATCTCCTCTATGACAGTGAATGCTGAACAATCTCACTTTTCAGAAATTAAACAAGGTATTAACAGATAGGAAAATTTCATGAGAAACAAAGAAAAGTGTGCTTAGAGGTGGGAAAGATAGAAAATAGTGGAGAGCCATGATCACTTGCATCCTGAAGGGTCCTAGAGTAACATTGAGTGATCTGTCTTATAAACTGGTACAAATGGATGACAGAAGAAGGACTGTGAATGATAGTAACGGGACAGATATTGCTGAGAGCTATGAAGGATAGGAAGTAGTGGGGAGCCACGATCACTTACATCCTGAAAGCACAGAGTGAATCACTGAGTGATCTATCTAACAAACTTGTGCAAATGGATGTTAGAAAAGGGAATGAAAGTGCTAGTAACAGGACAAACATTGCTTAAAGTTATGAAGGATAGGAAGTAGTGGGGAGCCACGATCACATAGAAAAAGAATAATGATCATTCATAATGTATTGCCTGAGGACAGAACTATGAAAACAGAAAAGAAAGTATAACATAAATAGCCATGAGAGGCAAACTGATCATAAATGTACCTTCGAAATATTAATTAGAATTCATCCAATGAATATTGATTACTGACCTTATGAATATTAATCAATCAGAATTTTGAATGACCACGCTTTTGCCTTTCACTGACAAAATATTGATCTTCAGTTTAACTATTGTGTTCAAGTAATGAGCTCATGCAAACAATATAGATAACAGTTACATGTGAATTCATTCATTTCTGCACACATAATCTTTCTTTGTTTCTTTGTTTTTTTCTTTCTTTCTTTCTTTCTTTCTGAGTGTTTCAAATTAATCATTTCTATCTATTCAGAATCGACATTGCTATCATGTCATTGATTTTATTCCTTGATAAATTCAGCATTGACCAACAACATAAGTCTACCATTTGTTCATGCTTAGAATATTGCTGCCATATATGGCCTGGTGCCCCTGCTATATAAGTGGGGTTCCTTGATAAAATCCAAAGAAGAATCAGCAATATTATTGGTTCTGATCTGGCGGTTTGGCTTCAGTCACTTGCCCACCGCTGTAAGGTTGCATCTCTATGCCTTTTATATAAATACCTTCATAGTAATTGTTTCGATGAGCTCTTTGCTATGGTACCTAGACCCTATGAATTTAAGTGCAGTACTAGAGTTGCAGTGAGATCTCATTAATTTATAGTTAATCTAGCTGGATGTAGCTGGAACTTCTATGCTAAAAGTCTCTTTTCTCGCACTTCTTGCTTGTGGAACTCCCTCCCAGCCCCATGCTTTCTAGCCAACTTTATCTGCAAAAATTTAAATGCAATGTCAATCATTATCTACTGTTCTCCTGATTGCACTTTCTACTCCTTAGTAATATTTCTGTTCCTAATTCCTCCACATCCTATAATCCCTTGCATGTTAGTGACTATACTACCTTGCTTGGGGTGATACCGATTAAAAAAAAAAAATAAATAAAATAAATGTTTTTGTGTGTTTTAATATTGAATAAAAAAAAAATATAAAAGAGAAACTTTCTCATGAATTATGTGAAGTAATAACAAGAAGACGCGAGACCTTTAGAAGGCTTTGATGAACTAACAAGGCAGCCATATTTTCTATTGAAGAGTCAACAAGAATGGGAGGTTATTTATCAGTCAGTCAGTTATATGCCATGCATGATACATGCTTAGGTGTTCATTTATCTTTCAATACATGACTGACGAGGCAAATTTTTTCCTGCAGTAGGTTGCCATTTTTTTCTGCAGTAGACCAGTTGCCATCCAAGGCTATAGAACCCGATCTGTTCTACTATTTGTCCTGTCATAGCTGGTGGGAGAAGAAGAGGTTTCATACCTCTCCCAAGGATATTAGCACGTAAGTGAATGTAATAGATTCGACTGGAATTTGAACTTGGCTCTCCAATTTCTCAATCCAAACCACTATCCATTACTCCACCGTGCCTCCTCATATAAGTTATTAATAGTAAGTCAAAAGGGAGATAACTAGGAAAAGTCCTGCTTCCAAAAGGAACAGGCACTATACATATTTTTATTCATTATATTTCAGTGTAAAACAAAACAAAAAAAAACTTGAAAGATAACAGATATTAATTCTGCCAAGTATTTTCTACCCTTTTATAAAATTGTAGCATTCGGTCTTATATTGTCTTCTTTGCATGGAATAGATAGATTTTTATCTCTGTAAACAGATTCATTACTGGAACAATGAATAAACTCAAATATTAATACTCTCTTTCATACGGTCAATAAGCATAATATTTTCTGTTCTATCCAAATTCACACCAGACCCCAAGGAAAGATGTAGCAGTAGAATCAATATAAAATATTTTGGAAATTTTTTTTTTTTACTAAATGTTTACCCAGTAAATGCCCAAAGCCACTCAAGGTAGGCCATCACTGATTTTGTTTCATGAATATAAGAGGAAGAAGTAAGAATCGAGCTGTTTCTATGACTTATCAACCTTTTGCAGGTTATTTAAAGCCAGAAAAGATTTTTCTTAGACTGTAAGAATTTTTTTTTTGAAGATAATGATGAATTAGTGATACAAGCACTACTAATTAACCCATAGCTAAGAGAAAAGGTAGATTCACACATTTCCCAAGTGTATTTGTACATAAGTGAATATAATGAACCCAACCAGAATTAGAACTTGGCTGTCTGATTAAAAATTCCAAGTCATTATACATTAATTCACCTGCACATACAAGCTTACAGCACCTGGTATTCCCAAATGATCATCCATCTTGGTACTGACCAGGTTCAACATTGCTTAACTTTGGTGATTGTATGGGGTCCAATGTTTCAACATGATATAGCCATAAGCTGGAAGATGTAAGTGCAAATTATAAGAATATAAAGGATAGATAACAGTTGACTCTAAACTTGAAATTATAGTGATTGGGTGAGGGAGCATCCTCTTAGAAGTCTGTTTTGCATAGTAGCAGTTCTTGTGAAGAAGCTGTCTGAATGGAACTTCCTCCTTACTAATGGAATAAAAGGGAATGTGAATGATTTGTCTCAATGTACATGATATGGTGGGTCTTTGCTGAAAATGTCAGAACTTAGGAATGTCGCTCATCTGAACATTTGCCATGGAAACAGCGATAACACAAAGATTGGGATGTCTTATCAGCAGGAAAGAGGATGTAGGCTTGAAAATAATTCCTGACCTGTATGGTTGCGTAAAAATCTTTTGACCATAGTCAATGTAGGAAAGTGAGAATTGGGCAACTCCAGCCCAGATATGGCAGTACTCTATTTTTGACCTGATCCTGTAAAGGAAGAGCCTGGCAGGAAGGGTCAGGTATTTTCTAAAACAGCACAAGGAACTGACCATTTTTCCAGTGACAAATCATATACCTGAGTTCCACTTAAGGTCTGGAGTGAACTGCGATCTGTATAGAAAACATTCTGCTTATTGCAGGTTCAAAAGAATGTATTAATAGATGGGTTTATTAAATAGCATAAGAAGAAAAGGAAATGCAAATAGCTTTGCAATAAATGTCATCCGATCCATCCCCATATTAGCCAGAATGTACAATATTGTTAAGTAACAGAAACAAATTTCAAAACTAGATTTATGTTTAAGAGTCATTTATTGTAATGTTTCATTTACATATGGATCAGTCTGACAGAATTTAAGAATCAACTTAATATTTTTAAAGAATTAAATAAATATAAATTTCAATATTGATCAAATAGCAGAGTTTAAAGATCAGCCTTGTTCTACTTTGGGTCAAACTGACATTAAAGAATCAATCAGATTTAAGATTCAACTATAAAATTATGGAATCTTATAAATTTATTTGAAATAAGAATGATGTTAAAAAAAGTCATTTTAAGGACTGGTTAAATTATTTTTAAGGATCAGCTAAATTGCTTTCAAGGATCAAGAATATTGCATTTTAGATTCAAGCTAATAATATTTAAAAATCTGTTTAATAAAATCAAAGGATCAGTTGATTGCACGTAAGAACCAACTTGAAAGTACTTCAGGTTTAAATCATTTTCCTCAAAGTATCTCAGTTGCATACAGAAAAAAAATGTTCAAAAGGATCATTACCATAACTATTTAATCAGATTAATCAGATAGCATTGATTAAACAATTTTACAGGATGTATGAATAATTAGATAATGCATAAGATTTCATCAGAGATTTTGAATAAAAAATGTTTTTTCTTTTGATTTGTTTTTTTAATAATTTCTATTAAGTAAATGAAAATATGTTATTTTAAGTTTTAACAGCATTTTTACATTTTAAATCAAGATACAAAAACAGAAATATTTTTAATAAAATTCTTTTTTTTTTTTTCCTGAAAACAAAGATACTTGACAATATCCTGTTATAAAAGATATCAGATAGTTATTTACAATATTTACATATGAACTATTATCCTCATCTTTGTTGTTGTTATATCAACGTTTTGGCCATTGACCACTCTGGCTTTCATTAAGTAAAATTGAAAAATACATTTGATAATTAAAAAAAGCATTTTTATTCATTTAACCCCAAACAACGCAATAAAGCCACTAAAACGTGAGAGAATATGAGAAAAAAAAAAAAACATTATTAAGGAGAGAGAAAATAAAAGAACAGGAATTAAGAAAACAATTGACATAGCATTTAAATTTTTGAAGATCAACGTTAGCTGGAAAACAAGAGGCCGGAAGAGAGTTCTATAAGTGGGAAGGGAGAGAGAAGAAACTTTTAGCATAAAACATAGTTACATCTCACAATTTCAACTGTAAAATGATGAGACCTAACTGCCAATCTAGTAATGTGCTTAAATCCATGAAATTAAAGTACCAAAGAGAGAAGCTTCTCAGAACAATAACCATGAGAATATTTATAGAAATGACATAAAGAAGCTACAATACAGCGGTGAGAAAGTGAGTGAATTTTAATTTTTAATTAAACAAGAGCCGTTTTTTAATTTAATTAAGTAATAAATTCTTAAATTGGAATAGCGAAGGAGCATATAAAACTAACTATTCTTTGTTTTCTGCAAAATAGTTCTGTTTAAAAGACAAAGCAATTTAACAAACGAAAGAACATGTTCTTTTCATTTCTTTAAATAAAACACTGCTTAGGTTTCAGCATGATATTTTCTTGGCCCTGCAGGCAATATTACATTTCTTATATACATTTTATCTAAAACTCAGCGAAAGTTCTTTTGTTCTGGCAAACATTTCACAGTGAAAGGAGAAAAGCAGCATTTTCATCATGCCATGAGTCAATTCATCTTTATTGACACAAAGACATTCGTTTCTGTTAACTTTATTCTTAAAACAAATCAAAGTCTCGGGGTAGCTTATTTCTTGTGGGCAATCCTCTGCAACCAACTGCATTCACTTCAGTTGGTACGTGGTTTGCTTACTGGGTTTATCTTGATGCAGACAGCAGCTTACATGTTATTTCTACTACCAATTCTCATAAATGTGATAATTTGAAGAGTGGTATTATATATATATATATATATATATATATATAGCATAATGAGAAGCCACGTATACTTTCTTAATATGTATATATAGAAAAAGTTTCAAATTAAAAATTATAATGTTTTATTTTATGAAAGTATTTATTTATTTATATATATATTTGATATTTCAAATTGTCCTCAATTTTTCATCAGAAATAACTGTTTGTTACAAATAAATTAAAATTACTGTTTGTTGGCAGCAATCCTTTGTTTATACAAGTTTCATTAAAAATGACTGACAAGTTATTGTCGTTAAATTTTTTATTTGATTTTTCATGTGTTCTTATAATTTTCTTTTCTGGATGTAAATTATATAGAAATTGTCAAAATGTTTTGTATGTCCAAGTGCATGCAGCTATACTTTTAGTCATTGTCAAGGATTAATTTTATTTTACTTTTAACTGAATGTATGAATTGTTTAATGTATGCATCTAGAACTATAGGAATGTTTTAATTTCCAAACATGGTCAGCACATTGTGACCATGTTCATAGTTGATATTATTAAGTGTTGGCTTTATTGTTTTTTATTAAATGATGTTACATTATTTTTAGCCTTTTTGGGTGAGGCTATTATATTTGTATTATCAACAAGTATGTTGCAGATAGAGTTTGGTAGGTCTCCAGGTGTATTTAAATATATGTTATATATATCTGAAAATAGCTCAATTAGGCCTCATTTAAGTACACCTGGAGACCTACCAAACATATAACATTAGTCTCCATGTCAGACATGTTGTAGTATATTCAATATAATTATTCATTATTTGAATTCATAAATAATATTGGTTCCACCCCTCTCTCAATCTCTCTGTATATATATATATATATATATATATATATATATATATATATATATATATATATGTATAAATGTATATTAAAATGAAGGAATATTAACCACTTATGTTACTATGATTTTTTACCAATAAGGTTTTGTCAGACTATCTGACAAAATCCTATCAGTGGAAACAATGATAGCATAAGTGGTTAATATTCCTTCATTTTAATATTTAACAGCCCTGCACTGTTAATTTTTTACATCATGCATCAAGCACTTTTTATACAAACATTTTCTGGTCAAATCTAGATTTGATGGATAAAACTCTTTTATATATATATATATATATATATATATATATATAAAAAACCAAGGTCACAAACTCATATCCATACAACTGAATAAACTTATATCTATATGAGTGAACATATATATATATATATATATATATATATATTATAAGAGATTATAATAAAAGCATGTTGAAATCACTACAGAAAAACTTTCATGTTTCGATACTTTGATTGTACTTCTTCAGGCAATAGTAAGTAACTGGTGATTAAATGATTTCTAAGAAAACTTAAAAACAAAGTGTTAGTGCTTTTCCAAAAGTTAAGGGCAGGGAAACATAAGGTCAGAATTAAATGTCTTGATTAACCAAATAAATGTCAAATCTATGATAAATAGAAAAGTAACCTCAGAGGATAGAGTGGGGTGAGTTATTCTTTCATCTCATGATAAACCGGAACATAGACAGGCCATCATTGACAATTGCGGAAACAGTGATAAATGTATCACTAGATTATTTTTAATTTTTGTTATACCCACTGAAATTTTGACTGGTTTAAGGAATTAGTTAAGGTCAAGGCCTTTGATGAGTCTAGAGACTTCTTGTGCTGTGATGGCAATATTACCGAGATTGTGATCAATGAATCTTGGGAACTTGGGGAGGGAATTGTCTTTGTCATCTAACATTTAGTTAGAGGCAAAGATGGAGGTGAAGAGGTTTGCCTTATCTGTCAAGTAAGAGATGACCTTGACGCCGTTTATAATTGTGGGCACAGCCGCTTTGCCTCTGTTCCTGATTTGGATCGAATTTGTTTCCTTTAAGCCTTGTTCTAGATTGCTTTTTTCATAGCTGCGCTTGATGTTTTCAAGAACTTTTTTGCAATGATTGGGGGTAGTTCTGAATGCCATATAGGTCAAACTACATCACTCCTTGTAATAAAAATTGAAATAGTGGTTTTGGTGAGTTATGGCTGCAGCAGATTCAGTCGGGACTGGTTTTTGCAGGAATTTTGGGGACATATAAAACACTCCATTCCAAATCAGTGATCCAATTGGTGACAAGGACAGCAGTTTTGGAGGCAGAAGAAGGTTGAGAAAGGAGCTTCCATCCATGCACTATCCCTGATATTGCATACCTTAATACTATACTTTTATATCTCTCTCCCTCTAGATGTTTGTATATATATATGTGTGTATGTGTGTGTATGTGTGTATGTGAATGTGTGTATACAGGTATATATATGTGTGTGTGTATGCATATATGTGTGTGTGTGTGTAATATATGTGTTTGTATGTGTGTATATATGTGTGCATGTGTGTGTGTATATAAGGTGCAATTAAGCAACAAAAATTCTTTGAGACATGTTTTATTAATTTATTATGTTAATTTATTAACTTTGGAAAAATAATTCTGCCATAAAACAACTTAGTTGGAAGCTTAATATGAATATTAAAAATATTATATATTAAAAATTAAAATATTAAAAAGTCATTCGACTTTTTGATATTTTAATTTTTGGAAATCATCTTCGAATACGTCTTAACAACATCGCCCACGAGACGACTACGTGATCATATTTAAACAGAACGCTGATCTGTATAAAATTTCAGTTATCTGTCTGAATTAGTTGGGCTCTTATGTCCATCGTCTTTTGTGTTAAATTGTTATAAGTTTTAATGTTAATTATGTTTAAATGAAAATGTCCATGAAGATGGTCTTAAATAGACCGAAACGTCCGACGTCGACTTTATTTTAACATTAATAATGCTTATTCAGAATTTTGTTTTTTTTTTCTGTATTTTTCTTTCATACTGTCGGATTTATATCCATATATTTGCTTACATACTGTCTACTGAAAATATACAAACCTGAATTTACTTTATAACATGGAAGATTTCAAGCTTGGACGAGGGAATCTATTGATCAAGTAAAGAATGGAATTTTTATCGAACTGTTTTTTAGAACTGTTCCATCGTTTTTAAAATCACTTTTGGATTTGCATTGTAACGTGAAAGACTTTCAAGCTTGTTGAAGATATAAGAACCAATTTGATCACTACGTATTCCAACATCAACGGAAGAGATTTCTTTAATTGTTTATAAAAATTTTTCATTCGACTTTTTGATATTTTAATTTTTGGAAATCATCTTCGAATACGTCTTAACAACATCGCCCACGAGACGACTACGTGATCATATTTAAACAGAACGCTGATCTGTATAAAATTTCAGTTATCTGTCTGAATTAGTTGGGCTCTTATGTCCATCGTCTTTTGTGTTAAATTGTTATAAGTTTTAATGTTAATTATGTTTAAATGAAAATGTCCATGAAGATGGTCTTAAATAGACCGAAACGTCCGACGTCAACTTTATTTTAACATTAATAATGCTTATTCAGAATTTTGTTTTTTTCTGTATTTTTCTTTCATATATATATATATATATATATATATATACATAATGATAAATCATGATAATCATGAATATTGTTAAATTCATCACTTCAGACTGAAAGTTTTCAAGAAAATCATTGGCGTAATGTCCTCCTTCTAATTATCCCTACCAATTACAAATAGTTTTCATATATATATATATATATATATATATATATATATATATATATTGAGACAAACTTAATAAAAAAATATCCAAATGTTGGGCAATTTTTGTCTTTATTTTCACCAGAAATTGAAGCAAATATTTGAACATTGGAATGGCTCATAATCAAATATAACAGACATTCATTGTTTGTTAGATTTAATAGTATATGTTTAAATATATAAAAATATATATATGTATATCTATCTATCTATCTATCTATCTATCTATCTATCTATATATATATATATATATATATATATATGTGTGTGTGTGTGTGTGTGTGTGTAAAAATTCAGATATAAATAAAATATATCTGTAAAAGATCTTTTATTCATATATATATATATATATATATATATATATATATATATATATATATATATGTTTTGAACAATAAAAATATTGCAAAATTTTCAGACATACTGGGATGTATATTGGTATTTTTTTGTTTTAATATTTCAATTACGTTCCTCAACTAGTTTCAGCCAGCATGGTCATCATCAGGAGAAAAAAGTTCCTTCTTGTTAGTAGCAGTGAACTTTATCTGTAGTTTTCATTTGATTTTTTATCGTTAATTTTGGTCAGTCCTTGTTGTGGTCAAACGAACTCTTTTAATTTGTTTTTAAGGTAGAGGCTGGATAGATTCATGTGACTTTGAATTCCCTTGGTCATTTTGACAGTTTTATTAGCTCCTGGGAAGGGGATGTGTTTGTGTTAAATGTATGTTATCATTTAGTTCTTCGGGAGTATATTAATTTTATTTATCATTGCATATTTTATTATTATTAATATCACTACTTATATTAAGTTTATTAATATTAATATTAATAATATAATTAATTTCTTTATTGATTTTCAGGAAAAATTAGAGTTATTTATGATTTATCAAAATGTTTTTTTCCTTTTGATAAAAACAGTGTCTGTTTTCAAATTAGAATTTATAATATATATATAGGTAACTATACTCGTTTCAAAAAACTTTTGAATTTTTGATTTGCCAATAATCAAATCAATCATGAAGGAAAAAAGGTTTTAAAAAAAGAAAGAGCTAGAAACATGAAAGTCTATCGAAAAAAATCGCACAGATACAGGTTTAAAGCCCAAAGAAAAAACCCCAACATGAGTAAACAACTAACTAAAAGAGCTCAATACAACTGTAGAGCAGACCTAGATAAACCTGGTCAGCCAGACAAACCTACCCAGGTTTCACCTAAGCAGATCGTCAGGGAAAGCTGGCTTGGTTATTGAATTAGGTCTAATCTCCCTGTTTGTATTGTCATTCCAACTTTATTGTTCATGTTTTAATTATCCCCTCCCCTTTTAGTCATTTGAATAAATCTTTACCCCCACCCCCGGTGTTGTTTTCCTTGTGTTTTTTCTTTTCTTTTTCTTTTTCTTTGGTCACGTCATATGATTTTGATTATCGCCTATAAATAAGCTGTTTCTCTTTTGCCTCTTTAGCCAGCTTTCCCTGACGATCCGCTTAGGTGAAACCTGGGTAGGTTTGTCTGGCTCACCAGGTCTATCTATCTATCTATCTATCTATATATATATATATATATATATATATATATATATATTTAAATATTTAAATAAAAAGGATATTATTTAAAGTGAATAAAAATTATTTTTATTCACTTTAAATAATATCCTTTTTATTTATTATTATAACCTGTAAAGAAAGATATTTTCAAAGTGTTGTAACCTAGAAAGAGTTATTGAATGAGGAATAACCAAAACGGAGGCTTGGAATGAAATGGTAATCTTTATAACATCAACAAAATACAATACTCGCCAGTGGCATGAAGTAGGTAAACCACTGCTAGTGGTGGACTACTTAGATCGCATACCCCCACTTACAATAGTGTCCAACATATTTATGAGGATTAGGACATCCCCATTAGTGTTCATATGTATGGTATATAACAGAAAGTAATATATTTTTTGGAAAAAAATCTTTATATCATTTTTCTCACATATTATTGTATTATTTTTTTAAAAAATACAAATGTGTCAAGGGTGTGAAAGACTACATGCATTAGACAGAAAATTTATCCAAATTTATACAAAGATTATTTCTGGTTTCAAGCCATATCTCTAGTTTCCCTTTCTTTCTTTTTTTCCCTTCCTTCTTTTTTTTTCGCTCTCTTTGTCTCTTTCCTCTATTCCCATTTAATGACACCGGATGTGCACAGTGAAGTTCTACTTCACAGTGCACATCCGGTATAAATAGGTCAACAAAAAAGCAAATCCCTCTTCTTCTCCTCTCTCGATTCCCTACCCCCATTTTGGATACATATCCTCCCCCCTAATCTACATATTTAAACATAATTTATGTTTTTGTGCCTGGTAAAATTTTTATCCATTTATTTTTGTGAAAATGTTTGGTCTGATGAGTTAAAACCGTAATATCAGTTTTAATGAAATAAAATATTACCATGATCTTTTAAAGTTTCCATTTTCATAATAATTATAATATATATATATATATATATATATATATATATATATATATATATATATATATATAGTGCTTTGCAAAAAGTAAGTAAAACCCTGAGATAATATTTTCAAAAATTATCTCTTTTTTCCAGATGATCAACAAATCTTAATTAAACTGTATATTCATGAAGAAAAACCATTATTAAAGGAATTACAACCACTTTCAAAAATTTGTATCAAAATGGAATGAAAATATTAATTCAAAATTCAAAATTAAGATACACAAAAATAAGTGACCCCTTACATTTAATATTTGGGACTCCTTCTTTCGAAATTAGAATGTCAACCAATCTTTTTCTATAAGTTTTAAGAAGTTTCTGGCACTGGTGAGTGCCAATTTTTGACCTTTCTTCTTGTCAAAACTCCCACAACTGCTCAATTTTACGTAGGTTGCTTGCAAGAACTGCCTTCTTTAAATTAGGTTGAGATCAAGACTTTGACTAGGCCATTCCAAGACTTGAAATTTCTTTTCATGAACCCATTGTTTTGTGGATTTGCTTTGATGCTTCAGATCATTGTCCTGTTGGAAGCTCCAGCCTCAACCTAAACCAACTTTTAAACTGAGCACAAGACAATTTCATTCAAAATTGCTTGGTATCTTGCAGAGTTTATTGTGCCATCAATGCATACTATTCTGCCTGTTCCAGCTTCATCAAAGTATCCCCAAATCATAATGTTGTTACAACCATGTTTAATGGTTGGTATCAAATTCTTCTCTTCAAAAGCCATATTAGGAGCTCGCCAGGGATACCACTTATTGTTCCTCACAAAAAGTTCTAGTTTGGTCTCATTCGACTATAACACCTTTTACCAGAAGGATACTAGTTTTTTAATATAAGCTTTGTTATAGTTGAGGAAAGCATTTTGTAAGCAGTGGATTTTTCTAGGCATTCAACCATGTAGATCAGCAATGTTTCAGATTGCATTGCACTGGAGATGAGATGCACATTGATTCTGACATTGGCCAGTGAGCATTGGAGAACCTCAAAGACATGGCAGGATTTGCCTGGGTTTGCCAAACGAGATGTCTACTTGCTCTTGTTGTTATTTTTTTGCAAACTGCCACTTCTTAATTGTGATGCCATCATACCAAAAGCCTTCCATTTATAAATAATTTGTTGCACAGTGGCATAGTGTACTCCAAATCATTTTGATATATTTTTGTAGCTTTCTCCATCATTATAGATTTCAAATATATGATCATTTAAAGCTTCAGGAGGTTCTTTTGATCCTTGCATATATATTTTTTTAAATTTACTCTTTAACTGCAAACTCTTGCATACAGAATGAGTTATATTGTTTGACTGCAGTATACACAGCTTACCAAAAAAATGAACACATACCATTTTAATTTTTACATGGGCACAAAAATTATTTTCATTGGCAACCATTTAAAACAAAAATGCAGAGTGTAAATGTAAGTGTACACTTGTTATTTTTAATTAATATTTTTTATTCCACTTTGATAAAAATCTTTGAAAGTGGTTGTAATTCATTTAATAAAGATTTTTCTTTAAGATTTGTTGATTATCTGGAAAAAAGAGACAATTATTTAAAATATTATCTTAGGGGTTCACTTATTTTTGCACAGCACTGTATATACATACATACATACATACATATATATATATATATATATATATATATATATATATATATATATATTTTTGCCTTGATAAATTCCATCAGAGGACAAAATGCATTGGCTAAGAATAGTGTTTCCTCTTGTTTTTGATTCATTTTGTTCCTTCACAGATACATTATCTGAAAACAATTTACACACACACACACACACACACACACACACACACACACACACACACACATATATATATATATATATATATATATATATATATATTCTTCAAATACATTTGAAAAGGAAACAGTGGAGGTCATCATAAACTCGCACTGGCTTCATTATGTATTTTGGGTATTGCAACATCAGATCTGTTCTGCCAGGTACTTTCACCTGTTGACAGGCCACCTCCCTGCATAATTCACTCCACAATATATTTTTAAAAAATCATTAAATATATCAGGAGGTAGGTCTTAATTTTATAATGGAATCGAGATTTGCATTAGCCAATCAGATATTGTTTTGTATGCTATCTGCAGGTTTGGCAGCACGATTTTCATGCACTTTCTGGTTTTGCCTTTTTTGCACATGCATTGACATTATAGTAAGTTCCTTCACATTTAATTTAAAAAAAAAACTCCATGCAACATTAATTGTCATATTAGATTACATTCTCCTTAACCTACTTCCATGCATTCACTTACTAACCTGTCAGCCAGTCTTAATGTAAAAAAAAACAAAAAAAATGAAAACAAAACAAAGTGTAATGCTATACTGCAGGCCTTTAATGTTACAGAAAACCAAAATCAACAGGGTAAGCTTCGATGTTCCATCATGGAGAGATCATATTAAACTAGATTAACATTAAATCCATTGGCTTTGTGGGTTTGAAAGCTATTTGAGGACAATTTTCTTGGTAAACAAGGTAAAAAAAACAAAAATGACATCAGTGTGGCAGGGATCAGTTGGTTCAACTATTTAAAAGTCTTTTGGCTCCTAACCCACGAATGCTTAACTATGGTGTTTAAAGCTAAAACACACCATAGGTTTCAATGGTATCCAAGCCAAAAAATGCAAGCTAACTTGCTTAACAAAAGGGAGAAAGAAAAGAATGCAGTTTCATTCATCATAATGGTTTATTCATACTTTAATCCATGGATCATTCCTTTTTAACCAGATCCATTGGGATCCTTTTTCAGATGTGTCTGAGCTTTCTTTCAGGACTTTCTTTTTTGCTGCTCCTATGATTCCAATTTTCACTAGTGCCTTGCTTAATGAGAGTCCCACAAAATATCAGCACTCCAACTTGATCGAAGTAGGTTTTCCAACCTTTTTGCTGGCACCTTTTGACCTGCTCCAGTTATTTCTCATGCTTTCTTTCATTAGCAAGTGTGATGTTCTCCCATAAAACCGATAATTCCCAAATTATTAATTTCTTGATTCTGTTGAAATATATTAAAAGGTCTGGACAAAATATAGTCTGCAATATGTAACCTGGGAATTTCAGTTGTTTTTGCAGGTCCAGGATCAGCTGCCAATCAGATGCTGTTGAAAGCATATTTAAGGTATTTCTTTTATTATTTTTACCTGCTTTCCTTTTATTCCCTCTGGCCTTAATAAAATGTATTAATGGCTCTTTAAATTTGCTTTAAATTTGCACAACCTGATGGCTGTCATGCCTGCATTCACTATGGTTCTAAGGACCTGATCATGGTGCCAATGATACCGACCATCTCCTAAAACCTTGGGACAGCTACTTAAGATGCATTGCAACAAACCTCTCTTTCCACATAGAACAAAGTTGGGCATTTCATTTATACCCTATATATTTAGATTTGCTGGACTTGGGAGAATGCCGTAGACTGATTTTATTAGGAACTGTATTCTACTAAAGTCAGCAAACTAGCAGTCTGACCAATTAATCTTCTAATGTTCAATTCCTTTCCATTTTTTTTCTTTGTTAGCAAAGCCCAGCCATTCTACAGTAATGGTTTTCCTCAGTGCCTGCTCAGACTTAATTTTGTAGTAACTAGTGTCTTTCTTTACCTTGGGATTTATTGTATTGTATTCTGACAAAGTAGCCCAATCCTGTCTTCTCTTTTGCCTTGATTCCTATTAAGGCCTTTTGTCTTAGCCTCTCTTCTGCCACAGATAATTCTTTAATGGCACTCAATTTTCTCTCTGTCTCAGTCTCCATTCCTGCTCCTTTCACTTTCAAGTCTTTAGATTCTCTGAATTGGAGGACCTCCCTAGCCTAGCTTACTAGGAATTCCTCTTTGAGGTTGCTTGAGCTTTAGCATATATGTGATACTATACAGTGCCACACTGCTTAAGATTTTTAAGCCATTTTCTCAAGCATGTTATTATTTTCCTCTCCAAAGCTTCCAATGTAGTGAGCGGGACTTCATATAGCTGAAGTTGCCATAGTACTCTGGGTAATAATGAGTGTTGGAATACCCACACTTTAAATCGACCTGGTAGGCCTGATTTATCAATTTTTAATAGATAAATCTGATGGATAGAGGTGGTATCTTTCAGACTACTATCGAATGTCTTGCCTAAATTCAAGATTGATTTCTCTGAGAGCATTTGAATATTTGTACCCACAACAGTAAATCTGTATTTGTTGGTGACTCAACCTTTTTTAATCACTAGAGACCTTGATTTAGCTTGTTTGAATTTCATCTTTGCTCAATTCATGTTCCTTTCAAGACCCCCTCATAAATCACCTGCCACCTGTTACAGAGTTTGTTGTGACTGTAAGGTCATCCATGTATGCTCTTACTGGTGGTTGCTGGACCCCTGACTCTGACTGAGGTCCTCGGCACTCCTTCTCTGCAGCCTTGACAATCATATTCATAGATAAGACAAGGAGTGTTGCCAATATTGTACAGCCAGTTAATTTACCTCTTTCAAGTCTGTGCCACACAGACATAGTGGTTCTTGATGTTACTCTCACCTGAAAGTAGTTATAATAGTCCATTATTAAGTTTACAATGATACTAGGAATGTGGTGCCATTCTAGAGCTTCACTCATGAGCTTGTGTGGGATCAAACCATAAGCGTTTGCAAGGTTCAACCATAAGATTGTTAAGCCACTCTTGTTCTTTCTGGCTTCTCTCAGAAGTTGTGTTATGTGTTCCAGGCAGTCTGGCATTCTATTGATGCCTCCTTTCTGGACTGATGTGTCTATATAGCCATTATTGACACAGTAGTTAAACATTTGGCCAAAATTCCAAGGAACTTGCACTCGGTGTTAAGTAGAAAAATGATGTTAATTGTTCTTTTGAGTATTCTTAACAATTACAGAAATTGAAGTATTCCCATGCATTGCTTGTATACAATGTAAGGGACTCCTCTAGGACCTAGTGACGTTGCAGATATTGATGCTCTGACCATCTCTTGAAGTTCTTTCCAGGTTAAATTCCCTGAATTAAATTCATGCTTCAAGGACTTTTGAGTAATCAACAAATCATTTGGGCCTAGTTCCTGATCTCTTACCAGGCCACAGACAGAGTTTCGAAGATAACTGTTAATCTCTTCCTCTGATGTCACTAAATTGCCACTCCTCTTATCTCCAAGGAGAGACCTAGCGAAGCCAAATGGATTCTATATGAAACTAGCTCGTTTCCTTGTTCTTTCTTTACTCCTCCTTCTGTGTCACTCCATTCTGCATATGTTCTTCAATTTATTTCTCAGTATGTTCCATAACTCCATTAGAGCAAGCCTTTCTTCAGTACAAGCCGATTTAAATTTGAGTGCACACTACTGTATATATATTTGCCTTGATAAAGTCTCTCAGAAGACGAAATGTGTTGGGTAAGAGTAGTGTAGCATTTCCTCTTGTTTTTTATTCATTTTGTTCCTTCACACACATATATATATATATATATATATATATATTGTCATCCACAGACCAACTGTTTCACTGTACCACAGCTCACCAGTATAAATAGACATCTGATTGCCTCAAGCCAGGATTGAAACTCAACTGATTTGGCATCAGTGTGCATGTCTGTATGTGTGGTATATGTGTGTGTGTGTGTGTGGATGGCAAGAAAGTCAGCAGCTCAGAAAGAGAAAATTGGTGTACCAAGTTTGAATTCTGAGCTGCTAATTACAATGAAGAGATGTATTTATATCCTTTGTGCAAAAGTAAATGCAACAAACCCAATTGGAAATCAAATTCAGCTCACAGAGTTCTCATTCTAAGTCTATGACACCATGACTTCATCTGCTCATCCTCTTCATTGTCAACCTAACATGCTACCAACTTCTTAAATGTATTTTGATCTGAATTCGTGATAATCAGTAATGGAAATGTACCAGCAGAGGACATAGAATACAAACAAAAAAACACACAGATGCATATTGTTGTAACCTAGGGAAGGTTACTGAATAGAATAATCAAATGAAGTTTGGTAATGAATGATAATACTTAGGACAAGAACAACACATATAAGATTCACTAGTAGCATGGAGAAGAATTATTCAACTGGTAGAAGTGAGTCAAGTGAATTCCACAATGAATCTTCAACTGCAAACCATCATACAGTAATTACTACTGTATTTATATGAATGAGGACATACCCATTATCATCCATAGGTATGCTATGACAAGTATGAACACTAAATTAACTGTTTAACTCAGGCTAGAGCATAGAAAACTCATATAAAGTTAGCAGTCAAGCAGAATTCAAAAGCCACTAGCTGGGGGTGACATGACGAAAACATAAAAATATGGTACCACCTAATGGTCAAAATTTACCAATATCAAAATGGAGGCAAAGTTTGAAAAAGTCTGGGGGGAGAATCATGGTCTGATCAGCCATGATTAGGTTACTTTGGGGCAAGAATACAGTGTTGAGGGATCCAAAATTCTTGAGGAATCCAGGAATATCACATCCCTGATGACTCCCTCCTGCTTATCAAAAAGATATATTTTGCAAAAATTGTATTAACAATTTGTTTATTTTGACATTTGCTTTTATTTATAACTAATGAGGATTATATATTTTGCAAATATATTTTATTCTGCCAAAGATTTCTCTAGTAACAGATACTAATATTTTAGAACTGCAGAATGAACCTTCCGTACAAACATGTGTTCCCCTTTGTAGAGGTTCTGCATCCTCATATTTTACCATTTTCTTTATAGACCTTTGTTAGTATCACTGACTCAACTCTGCAGATATAAATAGACATTTCAGTTACTGGCCCTTTATAATTATAAAACAAATCAGTTTTTGTAAATGGCCACCATTTTAAAATTACAACACCCTGCTTTGTTTAAATTTAATTACTCAAGCTAAAGTGGTTCTTACTCAAGGAACAACAATGTTAGCAAACAAAAAATGCAGGTAAACTGAAGAATCAAAATACTAGACAGTGGTGCACAGGGTGGTTTCACCAGAGCAAAAATTAAGGAGAAAAAAAATCAGCACAGTGTCTATAACATTAGTCTGGGGTTGTATAGTTTTTAGTCACTGTGTACTTTTTTGTACTCAATTTTTGCTGTAATGAATGATAAATCAATAAGCCGGTTTAGTTATTTTTGATCATTGTTATATTTTGATATTACAAACTAACAATAATATAATTTTTTGTTACTCTTCTTTTTTCTTATGAATTCTTTTTAACATGTCTGCTTTTATTGCTCTAATAATATATATATACAGAGAGATAGAAATCTAACTAGGTAGATAGATAGATAGATAGATAGATAGATAGGAACAGAATGATATAGATAGATAGGAACAGAATGATATAGATAGATAGGAACAAATTGCTATAGACACATAAAAACAGACTAGCATAGATAGATAGATAGATAGATAGATAGATAGATAGATAGATAGATAGATAGGAACTGAATGATATAGAACAGAACAAACTGACATAGACACGTAAGAACCGATTGGCTTAGATAGATAGATAGATAGATAGATAGATAGATAGAGAGAGAGAGAGAGAGAGAGAGTACGCACTGAGTTAGATAGATAGATAGATAGATAGATAGATAGATAGATAGATAGATAGATAGATAGGAACTAAATGATATAGAATGGAACAAACTGACATAGACATGTAAGAACAGATTGGCTTAGATAGATAGGAACATACTGACATAGATAGATAGATAGATAGATAGATAGATAGATAGATAGATAGATAGATAGATAGAAAGTTAACTAGATAGATAGGGAGTGGACGAGAGAGAAAGATAGACAGATAGATAGGTAGATAAATAGATAGAGAGGGACTGTTAGGTAGATAGAGACAGACAGACAGATAGAAAGATAGAAAGAAAAAATATGCAAAAGAAAAATATATTGAACAAATAAAATAAATAAGTGAAATATATTGAAATAAATTCATAAATAAAAGAGGTCATGATCCTAAGCATTAACCCCCAAGCAAAAGAACTGAGAAGGGCTGGTATCCTTATTCTATGTATCCGTAATGCTTCAGCAACCTATATATAGAACCTCTTAAGGCAGTAGTGGTACTTGGTCTGAAGATCATCATTGAGGTGCAAAACAAAACTTCTGTCATATATTTTTCAAACCGATAAGAATATGTGATAAGAATATAAAAACTTTACTGATGTCCTGAAAATAGTCAATCTTAACAATATTAAAAATAGCAATTTTCAAACAGTAAGACTGACATTCATGAATACAGTTACTGCATAGAAATGATCTATTAGGTCCTGTACTTGGCATGCTTTATAAATGAGAATTTCTCAAATTGGAGAGGGTTTTTTTTTTAGATTTTGGCCATTTTCAGGTCCTTATAAAAATAAAAGTATATAAGATACACCTAGGCTGTTTATATTTTTGGTATTTACAGCAAATATTAACTATTGTCACCAAGTTTCAAATGTGTACATGCAATATCCTTGGAGATATGAATGTCAGAATTTCATTGAAAACCTTATTTATCAAAGCACAAAAAGTACAGTGGAATCAAAGATGCTCTAATTTTAAAACTATTAAGAATATTGATCTAATATTTGGAATTTATCAATAATTTTGCCAGATTTTTCTGAGAAGGTCACCTGTTGCTGTTGGTATAAGATGGCTTGACCTATATAAATAGCCAGTAATGTCACTGCCCAACTGTAAAAAAAAATTAAAAGTTGCAAATCTGAGTTGTAGCAAAAGAACGGACAGTCACAACCACAAATCCAAGGTGTTGCAAAATAAACAGCTGCAAATTTGAGGCATAGTGAAAAACAAACAGTCACAAATCTTAGTAATGCTATCCCAACTGTCAGTGCCAGCCAACCTACAAAATGACACTAAGAAACATTAATGTTATATATGCGTAGCCACGGGTACAGATTGGCTACAATTTGTCGGCAACCAAGCATCACTATTTCCTGCAAATTAGCGCAATGATTGGCATGCAAATTTAACAGCGATACTATCTATGTTGAGAGACTGCTTTCTTCAAACAGCCAATCATTCAACAGAACAAAACTCTTGCCTACACATCTAAGTCAAGGTCATTTTTGTATCTGTCTGATTCTCTTCTCAATTAATGACTGTCCATCAGTTTCAGATAAAAATTACAATTTGTCTTGAGTTGAAGCTAATTATATATTTTATTGCTCTATATGATAGTTGGTGAATCATACCTTAATATTTGTTTTTTGTTTTATAAAATATTCTCTATGGAACATTTTTTATTAATTTTTTACTATTACACCTGTCTTACCTTTAGAAGTGAACTTTGTTTTTCACATGGTTTTTGATATGTTTTCATTGAATCTTCAAACCCATCAGAAATTACTCATTTTTTTAGTTACCTGCCTGCAGCTTCAGCCATCAATATGGGGGATCCTGTTGGGAACTGGGAGTCCTCAGGTAGGAGGATCATAGAAAAGAAGTAACAATGTGTGAATACTAGCTTTGATAAGATGTTGTCTTGTAATTATATTCTATAATAAACCAATATTATATAATTTCTAAACATATTTCTCATTGTCACATCATGCCATGGATCCATAACCCATTAGAGTCATAAGAACATCACATTTACTTCAGTCATAGCAGCAGTGGTTATATTTTGGGCAAGATGGAGCCCTTCTGTTTTCAGGTCACTTCTGAATTCAGCATTTTCTTTCAAGATTTATTGCCACTCAAGATAAGTGAAGCCAACTTACCCTGCTATCTAACACATAGTTGGAGGAATATGGATTGTACCTTTTCTCACAGGAGCAGTCAGACTCAAGTTTAAAATGAAATTCACACATAGAATACACATTCTGCAGTGGTAACTGATACACTGCTTGCACTTCCGTTATGTTAAACCCTCTTACAGTAGAATGAACTCTTCTTCGTCTCACAAATACTAACTGCGAGACTTCCTAGGTGAGAGTTGTAGAGCAGTCAAGATGCAGTGTAACCTGACCATTCAGGCGTACACTTCTAACTGCTTATTGCTAACACTATTGCTTTGTATATATCTGTTTTTTAAATACACTTGTTCAACCTACCTTCATCTTCTGTGTCCTTCTTTCTGGCCTCTAAACAGGCTACAACAACTTTATAGTACAAGATTGGCAGTTAGCGCTCATTATTTTAATGTTGGAATTGCTAAGTGAAACTGTAAATTCTATTCTAATAGTTTCTTCTCTCATACTTCTTGCCTATGGACATCTCTTCCATATTCTTGCTTTCTTATTAACTACAATCTTCAAAAATTTAGATGCCATATCAAATGTCATCTTTTGTCTCCATAAATTCTGTCCTTTTTATTGTCCTTTCTCCTTAGCAACATTTTCTTAGTTTCATTCCACCATACTTTGCATCTCAGTGGATTTATTGCCATGCTTAGGACAAAATGATTAATTATATATATATATATATATATATATATATATATATATATAGAGAGAGAGAGAGAGAGAGAGAGAGCTTAATCATTTGTCAGTCCATTTCATATAATATATATATATATATATATATATATATATATATATATATATATATATATAAACATATATATATATATTATGAAATGGACTAAATGTGACAATTATTTTAATATATTTTCTGGTTATACATTATTTTTATAGATGCAATGATTTAAGTAAATGCTCTGTTTATAACAGTATTAATTACATTTACTGGCCTGAATGTCCAAGAAATTTCATAGGAATAAAACTTGTGTCCTACATGAAACAGTCATTTATACTGATGTGCTATACCATTTAGCTACAGAGGAAGCATCTGGTTAGCAAAGTTAAATTACTCATAATACATTGGGGAAACGTGCTGAAATATAAATGTATCTATGAACACAAAAAGGGATCTTATACACAACAATTGATCAAATGCATTAGTTATACATAGAAATAAATTCAACCACAACTTTGATCTAAAGAATGCCATGCTTATCAAAAGCAAAATTAACAGAAGGAAAATGCTTGAGAGTGCTGCTATCGAAGCATATCAAAATATAAATCCTTCCAATATCTTCATTCCTGAAAGAATTACTCTTTTCCCAAGCCAAGATACATTACTACAAAAATATCAAAAAATTAAAAGGAAACAGTTAAACCCACAATCACATGTTATTCAAAATATATAAGAAATACATTAATCCCAAACTAAATTAATTTACACTGTTTACATTATTCGAACTATTGTTCTCAACTTTGTTGCCATATTTATTACAATGTTTTGGCCTTTGTACGCTCCAGCCTTCTTCAGGTGGTTGGATGTCAAACTGAACCCTTTATTTTGCTCACTGGGGTAAACTGTTCTAGTTCCACGTGCCATGTTTAATGGATGTCAGTTATCAGTTATCTCCTGTTAATTCCCCTCTCCAAGTTCTCCACTGCCTTAACCTTGAACTCACACTCTTTGGGTCCTGTCACTGGATCTAACCAATATCTTTATCCACTGTGCCATGTGTCCTAGCATTAAAAAATGTAAAGCATCGCTTACTCACTTTCGTTCATTAGACATTGAATTCTATCACTTAGTGTCCCCCGTAGCTTGCCTGACATTTCAGCTAAACTGATGAATATTTATGAATGTTTCTGAACTCAAAATCTTTGAAGAAACCATAGCATTGACAATCTTCAAAAATTTAGATGCTGTATCAATTGTCATCTTTTGTCTTCTTGAATCCTGTCCTTTTTATTGTCCTTTCTCCTTAGTAACATTTTCTCAGTTTTCTTGATTCTGTTGTTTATCATTTTCATTAATTTTATTAACCCCTTGTGTCTTAGTGGCTTTATCATCTTCCTTGAAGTGTAATGATTAAAAAACATTAAATATGGTACTGAAATGAATTGAAAATTCTCTTTACAAAATTTGCATTATGCAGGTAAAATGTGTTGATTATTTTATTGGACACCCGGAAAACAAAAAATCATTTTATTCAAGAATCTTTGCAGGAATCAAAGAAACAATTTGTGAATGGGACCTTGTGAGAGACTATTAGATGCACTGAGTGGCTTTGGCGGGAAATGTATGCACGTTAGAAAATATAGATTTGTCTCTGAGAACATAATGTGTGCAAGGCATCACTTCCGAAGAAATAATCTGACTTGGTCATCTGGACTAGTGCCAAGAACAATTGGCAGTAAGCCATGAAGACATACCTTAAATATTGATTGATTTAGAATTGTTGAGAAAAAAAAAGGAGGTGACTTAATATAGGAGTATAAAGAGGATACACTAGAACAAGGAGTCATCTTAGCCTATGATATTATGCTTATATATATATATATATATATATATATATATATATATATATATATATACCAGACTCTATTAGAAACATACTACTAGAAAACAGACATATAATAACTTCATCCACTTGTAAAAAAAGATTTTAAAAAATGGAAGCTTTAATAATAAAAAAGAAAAAGCTAACTCTTAACAATATTAACAATGAACAAGGCCACAATGTGCTAACCATATTCGGAAATTAAAAACAGCTCTACAACACACTAAAACATACACATAATGCACACACTCAGTTACACTGAAAAATTGAATCATCCTTGATAATGGCTAAAGGTATAGCCGAAAGCGCTGGGAACTATAAAACATTTGGACAGTTTTTACACACTCTTTGTCTAGAAAAGAAAGCTCTTGTTCGAACATAAGAAAAATTAAATAAAAATCTTAACCGTAGTACCTTGGCTGTTGTTTTTAATGAAACATGCATATATATATATACATATATATGTGTGAGTGTGTATGTGTATTGATAATATTAGTGGTCAATATATATATATATATATATATATATATACAAGAGGATAGAATCCAGGTAGAGCTCAATGTACAAGACAGAGCAATAATATAATATAAAAGGCTCAAACACTAATATTCCATGGTTATAATTTATTACATTGGAATCATAATCATGATCCAATTCATCAGACCTACAAATTCTAAAAGCTTTTCATATTTGTAGGTCTGAAGAGTTGAATCTTAAAGCCTTTTCCTTTGCTTCAAGTTCTCAACTTAGTTACATTTTCAACAGCCTTCTTTATTGTTCAATGATCTCTGCAAAGTTCCTTTGACATCTCCAATGTGGACATTCCCTCACTCAATCACTTTGTTATTTTCTGTTTTTTCAGCAGTTGTTAGACCCTTCCCTTTACCTATGTTTCAAGATATATTATGAACAAAAAAAAATAGTTTTTATTATATTTCAGAGGTCTTAATCTAATATTAGTTTAATCTGCACGCTAACTTCAGTCAGTTCATTTTTGTAAATTCCAAATATCTTAAAAACTAACCATTAAAAATGGCAGAAAAATTTATTTAAATATTTTACTAAGAGTGGAAATTTATGAGTTTAAATTTGACAAATATTGGTTCAGAACTTTTTGAGATATTGAGGTTTATTTGATTTGAATAACAACTTCAAACTGGCTGTAGATTATTTGAGCCCTTCTTGTTGGCATGGGTCTTTTAAATTTGATTTGAATAATAGAATTTCAGTCTTTATTTTATATACATTTCTGTAGGATGTAAAGTTTGGATAAAAAAAAATGTTACTAATGAAATAAGTTGAATGAATTCCAAAATCATTAAATATTTTAATTGAAGTATTTTATGTTTTAGCATTATCTAAAAATATATCTATTTTTTTAATAGACACAGGTGAGAGTGTGAGCATATGTAATGAAGGGGGCCCCCAAATTCTATTAGCCCAGAGGCCTCATAAGGCTTAATTCCATCCCTGTCCATAGTGCTAACATTCTGGCAATATATATATATATATATATATATATATATATATATATATATATATATATATATATATTTATTTATTTATACATTTATTTATTTTTGATTTTAATAATTTAAAACAAATGTTAGAATAAGTTTTAATTTTTTGAACTAAAATAAAAAACGAAAATATTGAATATTCTTTTAAAACAAATGGAGAAAAGCATTTATGTGTATTCTTATATTATTTCCTTTGGGAGAATATGATTAATTTATATGATTTAATTAAAAGAGAAAGCAATTTACTGAGATGAAAGTGTAGAGAAACTGTTTTAATTATCAGATCATCCATAGTAATTTGCATCCAGTTTATTACAACATTTCACCATTCTTGGCAAATGTAGGATACTTAATAAAAGTGACAAAAAGAAACTGTATAAAAGAAACTGTTGCCATATCAAAGGTTGCTTTGATTCTTGCCAGATCATCAAAAGCATAAAGAAACTGTAAATCTTTCCACATCCTGGTTAGTACAACATTTCACCATTCTTGGCAGATGTAGGATACTTAATAATAAAAGTGACAAAAGCATAAAGAAACTGTATAGAAAGTGCTTTGATTGCCAGATCATCAACAGTAAATCTTTCCACATCCTGGTTAGTACAACATTTCACCATTCTTGGCAGATGTAGGATACTTAATAATAAAAGTGACAAAAGCATAAAGAAACTGTATAGAAAGTGCTTTGATTGCCAGATCATCAACAGTAAATCTTTCCACATCCTGGTGTATTAATAATAAAAGTGACAAAAGCATTTCAAACATTCTTTGATTGCAGATCATCAACAGTAAATCTTTCCACATCCTGGTTATTACAACATTTCAATTCTTGGCAATGTAGGATACAAAATAAAAGTGACAAAAGAAAAGAAACTGTATAGAAAGTGCTTTGATTGCCAGATCATCAACAGTAAATCTTTCCACATCCTGGTTATTACAACATTTCACCATTCTTGGCAGATGTAGGATACTTAATAATAAAAGTGACAAAAGCATAAAGAAACTGTATAAAAGAAAGTGCTTTGATTGCCATTGCCAGATCATCAACAGTAAATCTTTCCACATCCTGGTTATTACAACATTTCACCATTCTTGGCAGATGTAGGATACTTAATAATAAAAGTGACAAAAGCATAAAGAAACTGTATAGAAAGTGCTTTGATTGCCAGATCATCAACAGTAAATCTTTCCACATCCTGGTTATTACAACATTTCACCATTCTTGGCAGATGTAGGATACTTAATAAAAAAAGACAAAAAGCATAAAGAAACTGTATAGAAAGTGCTTTGATTGCCAGATCATCAACAGTAAATCTTTCCACATCCTGGTTATTACAACATTTCACCATTCTTGGCAGATGTAGGATACTTAATAATAAAAAGTGACAAAAGCATAAAAAAACTGTATAGAAAGTGCTTTGAAATCATCAACAGTAAATCTTTCCACATCCTGGTTATTACAACATTTCACCATTCTTGGCAGATGTAGGATACTTAATAAAAAAGTGACAAAAATAAAAAAGAAACTGTATAGAAAGTGCTTTGATTGCCAGATCATCAACAGTAAATCTTTCCACATCCTGGTTATTACATTTCACCATTCTTGGCAGATGTACATTTCAAAAGCCATTCTTGATTGCCAGATCATCAGGATAAATCTTTCCAATCCTGGTTTTTCAATTCTTGGCAAAAGGATGACAAAAAAGTGACAAAAGAAAAGAAACTGTATAGAAAGTGCTTTGATTGCCAGATCATCAACAGTAAATCTTTCCACATCCTGGTTATTCTTGGCAACATTTCACCATTCTTGGCAGATGTAGGATACTTAATAATAAAAGTGACAAAAAAGCATAAAGAAACTGTATAGAAAGTGCTTTGATTGCCAGATCATCAACAGTAAATCTTTCCACATCCTGGTTATTACAACATTTCACCATTCTTGGCAGATGTAGGATACTTAATAAAAGTGACAAAAGCATAAAGAAACTGTATAGAAAGTGCTTTGATTGCCAGATCATCAACAGTAAATCTTTCCACATCCTGGTTATTACAACATTTCACCATTCTTGGCAGATGTAGGATACTTAATAATAAAAGTGACAAAAGCATAAAGAAACTGGAAAGTGCTTAATCATCAACAGTAAATCTTTCCAAATTACAACATTTCACCATTCTTGGCAGATGACAAAATAAAAAGTGACAAAAGCATAAAGAAACTGTATAGAAAGTGCTTTGATTGCCAGATCATCAACAGTAAATCTTTCCACATCCTGGTTATTACAACATTTCACCATTCTTGGCAGATGTAGGATACTTAATAATAAAAACAAAAGTGACAAAAAAGCATAAAGAAACTGTATAGAAAGTGCTTTGAAAGTGCTTTGCCAGATCATCAACAGTAAATCTTTCCACATCCTGGTTATTACAACATTTCACCATTCTTGGCAGATGTAGGATACTTAATAAAAGTGACAAAAGCATAAAGAAACTGTATAGAAAGTGCTTTGATTGCCAGATCATCAACAGTAAATCTTTCCACATCCTGGTTATTACAACATTTCACCATTCTTGGCAGATGTAGGATACTTAATAAAAGTAAAAAAAGCATAAAAAACTGTATAAAAGTGCTTTGATTGCCAGATCATCAAAGAAACTTTCCACATCCTGTATTCTTGGCAGATCATCAAGTAAAAAAGTGACAAAAGCATAAAAGAAACTGTATAGAAAGTGCTTTGATTGCCAGATCATCAACAGTAAATCTTTCCACATCCTGGTTAGTACAACATTTCACCATTCTTGGCAGATGTAGGATACTTAATAATAAAAGTGACAAAAGCATTTGCTTGCCAATCATCAACAGAAACTGTATAGAGATGTAGGATACTTAATAAAAAAGACTTTATAGATTTTGCCAGATCATCAACAGTAAATCTTTCCACATCCTGGTTAGTACAACATTTCACCATTCTTGGCAGATGTAGGATACTTAATAAAAAAGTGACAAAAGCATAAAGAAACTGTATAGAAAGTGCTTTGATTGCCAGATCATCAACAGTAAATCTTTCCACATCCTGGTTATTACAACATTTCACCATTCTTGGCAGATGTAGGATACTTAATAATAAAAGTAAAAAGCATAAAGAAAACTAAAAAGTGACAAATCAACAGTAAATCTTTCCACATCCTGGTTAGTACAACATTTCACCATTCTTGGCAGATGTAGGATACTTAAAAAAAGAAAAAAGCTGTAACTAGAAAGTGCTTTGATTGCCAGATCATCAACAGTAAATCTTTCCACATCCTGGTTAGTACAACATTTCACCATTCTTGGCAGATGTAGGATACTTAATAATAAAAGTGACAAAAGCATAAAGAAACTGTATAGAAAGTGCTTTGATTGCCAGATCATCAACAGTAAATCTTTCCACATCCTGGTTATTACAACATTTCACCATTCTTGGCAGATGTAGGATACTTAATAATAAAAGTGACAAAAGGAAATTGAATGAAATTAGCAGACACTACATGACGAGACAGATCGGAGAAGAAAAGTAATAATTTCAATTTAAAAGTTTTAACTTTCATTGTTATCACATCTTGAACATTTCTTACCAGTGAATAATTATAACCAACACTTTTATTCATCCTCTCCTCCTATACATAAATAATTCCATTAACAAAAACATTACTTTAGTCCAATGAAGTCCTGATGGATGAAATGTGCTACACAGAATTTTTTTCAATTTAGTCATTTATTTGTCTAACATTATTTCCTTTCAAATTGTTTCTACAATAAATATTTGATTAATAAGGAGTAATAAAAAACATCTCAGTTATCTTGAATGAATGGTACTACTAATATTCAAGTAACCATAGTTTTTATGTCATAAATTCCTTATCTCTAATCATAGGTGATATACCATTTTCTTAGGTTTGCTGTTTTGTTCTTTTTATTAGAAGGTAGATAGTTATGAACAGCACATACATATATATCCGTGAAATGTTACATAAAGTAGATATATAAAGAGAGAGATGGTTGTGAAAAAAGAGAGCTTAAAATATATAGTTTTATAAAAAAGAAAGAGTGGAGTAAAGGAAAGAGAAGAGGAAAGAGAAAAGAAAAAAGAAGAGAAAAAAGAAGAGAAAAGAGAAGAGGATAGAGAAGAGAAAAGAGAAATACAATAAGCATAATATCCTCATCTATATCAGAGAAATCATAACTTGTGATTGTTTTTGAGTAAGTAAGCTGAAATTGATTATGGGTAAGGTTATAAATTAGAAAGTTAATGGATAGGAAATCAGGTGGGTCAGGAAAGAAAGATATAGGTAGAAAAGTAGATAAGGAGAGAAATTCTTTGAAAGACAATGAGTGCCTCTTTAGAAATATTAAATCTGAAAAGAGGAAATCACATAAAAATTTGGTAATAAACAGTAAAACTATAAATTATTCTAGATACATTCTTCCTTGTGGGTCATGCTTGGGTGATCATGTCTCTTTTCAATTCATGATTGAATTAGCAGAAGAATTCCTGCAATATGTTGCCATTACTTTCTACAGTAGACTAGTTTCCAACCAAGGCTATTTGACCAAGTATAAGAAAAAACATCCTTCTCTGACCACTGCAATGACTACCACATATTATGAAAACATTTCAAAGCCAAGTTACTGTGCACCAAAGCAAAACCTCCTTTACATTGACCAGCTACAAACAGTACCATTATGTTATTCATCGAGTTTTAAGACAATGTTTGGTTAAACATCAGTCACATAATAAAGCTTCTAATATATATTCACTTGCCTCCCAATCACCTATATATATTTTTATTGCCACATGCCTCAAAATCCATGGCTCTCCACGAGTTCCTTTTCTTCATTAACTGTGAACTTTTATAATTGCTCCTGAAGAAAACAGTAGAGTCGTTTCCTGTTGTTTTGTCCATGGTTTTGAATTCAGAATTGTCCTACTTCTAGACTAGTTGCCAAATGAGGCTAGAGAGCTCAGTCTATCCTATTTAACCCATAGCTGGAGAATGGATTCATGCCATTCCCAAAATAAATGAGTGCAAAATAAACACAGCACATTAGGCCAGAACTTGGATATGACTTGCCAATTCTTTTCTTTGCCAATAACTGTTAGCTTGCAAGAGTGTGGGCATTGTTTGCCTAGATGCCTGCTTCATAGTTCTGATTCAGGACTATAAAAGGACAAACATAACTCTTTTTCTTTCTCTTTTCTTCTCATATGTTATAGCTGTAATATTGGAACTCTTCCCTGCTAGAGAGACATTCCCTAAGCAGCAGACTTCTTAACTGTTTAGCAGCTTCTTTGAGTGGTAGACACTGCAAGTGATAAGAACAAGCAAAAACACAAATGCAAAACAAAATAACCCACTTGTAGAAGGTTTGAGAACTTTCAAAGAAATTCAATTCAACATTCTCACCATTATCATCATAATTATCATCATCGTCATCATCATCATCATCATAATTATCATCATCATCACCATCATCATCATCATCATCATCATCACCCCCTTGACTTTTTTAATTGTAGGTGGGGATCCAAATGCAGGAAGCCAAACTGAATCTCTTCCACAATGGCAGCTATCAATGGCATCTATCAACAATTCTGGTAGTCATACTTGTTCATTATTTCACATTGTCCAGCCAGTTTTTGCATTGGCATCTTCTCCTATGTCAACATTGGCTTGCATGACAGTCTTGCACAGGCTGTCATACCCTGTGACGTATCCAAACCAAGCCATTTTTCTCTGTTCAACAGGGACAAGAAGAGGTTCCTAGTGGCCCACAAAACTTTCAACTCTTTTCCGCACAATCTCATTGGTTTTATATTCCCGAAAGAAGATGCCAAGGAGTTTTCTCATGCATTTGTTCTCAAACACTTGGATGTTTCTCTCTGTTTCTGCCAATAGTGTCTATGTTTCATATTCAAATAGGAAAATGGAGACTACCAACAATTTGTACAATCTGTACTTCATTTGAAAACTGATTTTGCTCCCCCATATTCTTACCAATTTAGCCATCACTGTCATGGCTGCAGCAATCTCTGTGCAGATTCCTGAGTTGCATGTACTGTCTTTAGTCAAAATTTCTCCTAACATTTTCAGAAGGCATGAATTTCAATACCTGAAGGAATTTTCTATATATATATATTTGCATAATGACTAAGAATACAAGAAAATAAAAATATACCTCAGTGTACATAGGTAGCTGACAAGGAAGGAAAACATTTAAAGCTTTGCCAATGGGAAATGTGCATGTGTAATGTATATACACATGATGACCACGTGGCTTCTTTAAGATTAAGTAGGCTGCTGCCCAGTGTGTGTCTACCAGGCAGAGAAGTGTCTTGTTATTATCCCTACTACATGCTGAAGGAAAAGTAGAGAAAAAGTTGTCTTTTCTTTTATAGACCTGAAATAGCACCATCTAGTGGGTGTCTTGGTAGACAAGGTGGTGGTAATACTCACAAGAGTCAGATCAGACCAAAAATTGATTACTGCTGTCATATTTGAACTGGAGCTACTAAATGCTCCATTTCCAGCTTTGGTTGAGTTCAAGATCATTAACATAGTCATATAGGAGATAACTTATTCTCCACTCTGCAGTCTCTTTCCCAAAGACACAATGTCACAAGCCTATTGATACTCTTGATATTTCCAGGGCAAACGTTCAGATTTGATCCACTCTTTAGTACCACCAGTTCAGATCTTTACAGATAGGACATATGCTATGTCCACACAGTTAATTCACCCTCATTTCCTCTGTACTGCAACTGTAAAAAGGAAGTTCAACTCAGACAGCTTTTCCCCAAGAACTGCTACTTTTGTGACTCATACATGGATGCTTCCTTGAACATTTCAATCTTAACTTCTTCAAGTCAAGGGTCAATCATTATCTATCTTCCTCATCCTCATAATCTTCACTTCCTACCACCTCCTCTTTCATTCATACAACACACTTGATTCATCATAACAATTTTAACGGTGACACTCTACCTTGAGTGGTTCTTGAACCTTATATTGGGCTAACTTTAATATAAACATAACAATCAAAAACATCTATACTTATGCATTTAGTTTCAATAAAAATGAGTTATAAGAACTTAGCAGTGATATTAACCTAACCTGGTTTTCAAAGTTGTTTATAGAAAAGACCCAATGTAACATTATTTAATATTTGCACAACCTATATATATATATATATATATATATATATATATATATATATATTATCATATTATTATTTAAATAAATATAAAAATAATAAAAAAAATAAATATGCCAATATATTGTAGTGTATCTTATGTATGCCCCTAAATAAAAAAAAGCAGTGATATGGAAGCCAGTATCGACAGACAGAAATTACAAACCCACACCTAACCCTTAACCTATATTTACTTTGCCATCTTATAATTATACTTGTATTCTGATTCATAAAAAAGCTAACACCCTCTTAGGATTTTGTAATTACATTCCCTCACCAACTTAAACTATATAATACTATTTAGTTTAAAAAAAGTAAATTGTTTTTTTTAAACTTATTCAACATTGCTTGAGAATGGAACAAAAATTTTTAGGTTTTGGTTCTGAAACATGGTAATTTTTGTGAATACATATTTTGAAATAATAATATTATGCTCTACTGTGTATCAAATACCAGTTTTAAAAATAAATCCTAAAAAAACTGTGGATTATAAATCTGACTATTTTTTTTTTTTATATATATATATATATATATATATATATATGTTGACTATTTTACTTTAAGTTCATATTTTCTTGATTTTGGAAGAAAATTTGGAAATTTTCCAACTTTCAGTGAAATTTTCACTTTCCAAAATTATTTATAATCATAGGTTAGATATATGAAAAAAAGTATATGGATCATTTGAATAATTCATTGTAGTAAATAATTATTAAATGTTTCCCTAGAATGTATCTTTTCTATCTAACTGAACAATGTTACAAGTAGGATCCAAAAATTTATTAAAAGAAGAAACTATTTCACTTTATTTCAATCAGGCCAAATCACAAATTAAAAAGAAAAGGAATTTATGGATAGTCATGGCTGTCTATGAAGTGATATGGCAATAAAAGATAAGGGTTAAAAAAAATTCAGTTGGTTGGTCATTTGGTCAGATTTTGGGAAGTGTCTAGGGATGAGAACTTTTTAACCTCCCCACCTCATTCATGACAAAGCAAAATAACATAAAAAAACAATGAAGAGCATCAATAAAAGCATTGTTTAGTATTTTTGTATAAATATCTATTGGCAACAGAATTAATTTAGGTTTTAAATGAATTGTGGGAAAATGAAGTAAAATCAATAAATAAAATAATAATAATGAATAATAAAAAAATAAAAAAGAAAGACATTTTCCCATGATGCTAGTAAAAAAGGAAACAGAAATTTTATTACCCCAACTTGGTTTTATCAAATGCACATTAGGCAGCACTGTTTAATCTATAAATAGACAAACATTTTCTTTTCTCTTCCTCTTTATTGCTCCAAAAAGTGGCAACACATGGAAAAGGATGGCCCAGCTAGTGTATGTTCATTTCCCTAGTCTACTGATGACTGAATTCTCCTTTCCACATTCCAACACATGGCATACATATGTGTCTTCCAAAACCTTGACCTATGAAGTAAATCAATATTTTCTTTGGCTGTTCCAACTCAGTGCAAGGCTGACTTGAGCTTGACCATTATAATCATGCTTAAACCTTTCAGTGATGAAGTACAAACTTTTCTTTGGTCATTCTAACTCAGTGCAAGGTTGAAGAGCTTGATCATTATAACCATGCCTAAATCTTTCAAAAATGAAGTAGATATAAACTTTTCTTTGATCATTCCATCCTATCCAAACTTCTGAACCAGAAAAGAAATGAAAATATCCAAGAGACATTCAGAACTTTGTTTCACTATAGTTTATATATAAAAAAGAGAATAAAAGTCCATAGTAGAAACCTTAGTTTTTTCTATGCTTCTTCATTAAGTGTTTACACATGAACACGCAAACACACCTAAAGTACACACAAACACGCAACCTTAAATTCCATAGAATCTTGGAAAGAAAACTCATTCCCTAATTTGTTTGTTAGTGCCATTTTTTCTGCACCTTCAATCTACAAATAATATACAGTTAAAATATAAACTAAACTAATGAACATAAAGAATTAATTTTACAGTTTTGACATTATTAAATAATCTGTGGAGATTATCTCTACTATGTCTGCAAAGACCCCTGCTAGGTAGCACTGTTTGGAAGTATAAAAGAATAGATAGAACCCACTCCACAATCTCTCTCTCTCTCTCTCTCTTTTGTTCTCTTGCTCCAGAATATGGCAGCAAAAATGACAAGAATCCTCTATTTCAGCAAAGAGTTCCTCCCCTGGCAGGTCATCTTAATTTCAGCCAGCCACACGTCATATATATACAAATGATATTGGAGAAATTGGAGAATTGAATTCCAGTCGGTTCATTATATTCACTTATATGCAAATATCATTGGGAAAATTATGAATCCATCTCCTTTCCCCCAGCTGTGGGTTAAATAGTAATAAAACTTGCATTTATAAAAAGAAAATAATTTTTCTTACAATCCTACATATGCTTCAGTTTACAAAACCTATAAATGTTTTTCTTCCTATTTCAACCATCTGTGGATACACAAGTTGATTTTATCTCTTCTTTAATAATGTTACTCTTTATATAAAAATATATATCCACCACATGTTGAATTTGTATCCTTTGAAAATGTTAAATTCATTTACTTTGAAAATGTTCATCCTACTCAGAAAAATTTCATAACTCTTTCTCTTACAAGTTGGTGACCAACAGCAACCTAGTCCGTTAAAACCCTGTATAGTATTAAATCATTTTATTGACATTTTTTTTTTAATCATTTCACCCCAGCTTATGGCCATATCCCATTTAAACACCAGTTCTCATACAATCACCAAAATTAAGTAATATCAAGTCTGGTCAATACCTAGATAGATGACCACTTAGTAATACCAGGTGCTGTAAATGTGGATGTGTGGGTGGTGTAATTGATAATAGCTCTGAATTGCAAATTGGAGAGCAGAGTTCCATTTCCAGTTGGGTTCATTATATTTAATGATGTAAATATAATGAACCCAAATGGAATTGGAACTCAGCTCTCCAATTTCTAATTCCAATTGGGTTTGTTATATTTGCTTACATGTAAATACCCTTGGGAATGGTATGAATCCACCTCTTCTCTCCTAATCTATGGGTTAATTAGTAGGATTTTTATAAGTAAATCATTGTTATCTCAAAAAAAAACTTGTATAGTCTAAAAATTGTTGGCTTGCAAAAGATTGATAAGCTGTAAAATCAAACAAACAATTGTTTCACCCCAAACAAGATAATAATGCTACTAAGACGCCAGCGGTTACCGAGAGTGAAAAAAGTGAGAAGACATTAATGAGGAGACAGGACATTAAAAGAACAGGGTTCAAGAAGACAGTAGATGGTAACTGACATTGCATTTACATCTTTTGAAAATTGTAGTTATCAGGGAAGCAAGAAATCAGAAGGGAGTTTTGTAGGTGATAAGTGCAAAAAAAGAAACTGTTAGAATAGAAGTATCGGTTGCATCCAGCTAGTTTAACAGTAAAACAGTGAGACCTAGTTACTAATCTAGTAGTACGATTAAATTCATGTAGTAGAAGCACTAGGGAAAAAACTGCATCAGAACAGTTGTAATGAAAGTATTTATAGAAATGTCAGAGGAAAGCAGTGGTGAGAAAGTGATTGAAGTTGAGATGCCAGTTGAGGACTGATTACATTACAGATCCTTCTTTGGATTTTACCAATAATCTGGGGATATTTAGCAGCAACATCAGACTAGATATCGCAGGAGTAGAAAGTGTGGAACCAAAAAGATGAAGTGAGTTGTTCTTCTGGAGGTTAGTATCAGCCATGCTGATGGAAGGCAAAAATGGTTCTCTATAAGGATTAAAAGATATCAGTTTAATTCTGGAGGCATTAAAATTTTCAAGTCATTTCTTGCTCTAGTTAACAACTGACTGGAAGTCATTTTTGAGAGCAGCTGCCAATTTTACTTTGTCAGACCAATCAAACTTACAATTAAAACAGGAGTAAATAGTTATGCTATCAAGATAAATAACTAATTGAAGATAATAAACAATGTATGATCAAAGATACAGTAATGTTAATTATCTAGAAGTCTGGACCTTCAACACAACTTCCATTACATGGTTTGTTAAAAATGAAAGGATTAAATGAAATATTCAACCAGAGACATCATAACACTTGGCCATATGAATTCAATATAGTCATTCCACTTCATGTCAGCTGAGAATGTTAGCCTGAGAGAGTGCAACGAATCATTTTACTGGAGGTTAGTATCAGCCATACTGATGAAAGGCAAAAATGGTTCTCTATTAGGATTATAAGATATCAGTTTCATTCTGGCGGCATTCAAATTTTCAAGTCATTTCTTGCCCCAGTTCTCCTGATGGAAGGCAGAAACGGTTCTCTCAGATGATTCTTTTCCTTGCTTTTTTTATATAGCAATTTGTTTCAATCGTTATACTCTCCAGCTCCCCCAAAAACATGAAAAAAGAATGAGAAAATTAATCCAAATTGACTAAAATATAATAATTTTTTATTCATCAAACTTTTAAAATTACAATGGTTTGATTAATAATTTATGATTTTCATCTTGTGGACATATTTGCATCTTATTTCAGTGATTAATTGCAAAATTATGTCAGTAACTGCTACTATAATTGCATGCAATTTAACATTTATTTTTTGAATTGGAAGTAAAAGAAAAAAGAGAGAGATAAAAAGAAGAAAAAAAAATGAGAAGAAAGGAATAAAGACATTCTACATGTTGTCTTTGCACTCTTTTTGTTTTTTTGTTCTTTTTTATAAAAATAAAATGATTTAATTCATCATGCACATAGACAGACAAACAGCCTGTGAGAAAGACAGACAAAGAGAAAGAAAGAGAAAGTGATTAATGAAATAATAAGTATATAAAAATGAATTTAAATTTATAATTTAATAATATATTTATTTACTCAGATGATGACAGAATGATATACAGATATAATAATACAAAGAAACCATTATGAAGTAACCACTTATTTTTTTTCCATTAACTACAACTTTTAGGATAAGAAACATTTTCAATGTGAGTTTTTTATTCTATTGTTTACCAAATACAATGCCCAAGAGCCACTAACGATAGAGGGCTACTGAATGAGGTTGTTTTAAGGTGATATGTCCCGAAAAGGGATATATTTGAATGAACTAAGTGGTTTTGGCTACTATAACCAAGTAGGATATGGTAGCAGTAATCAACTGGTATGCATCGTAGTTGAAGGTAAGAAGTGTAGATCAATGGCGTAGTCCAGTGGGTGTCGTTATAGACTTAGCTCTCAGACTAAGGCTCTTTGACTCTCCTACACGTCCGTCGGTATTTATGACGGATGCCAGCCAATCATATTCCAGTGAGTTGGGAACACAGGTGTACACATATTCCATTATATCATAAGGGTTACTGAATGAGCTTGTTTTAAGGGCTACTGAATGACATAAAAGATATAATATGAGGATATGTGGGATATATAATAATTAATTTTTTGTAACAGGTTGAGACACATCTCCTCCCCAAAATTGATTGCTACCTTTCTCAAGGTATTTGTGTGCAAATGAATATAATGAACCCAACCGGAATTGGAACTAAGCTCTCTGATTAAAAATTCTAAGCCATTATCAATTACACCACCTGCACATCCAAGCTTACAGCACCTGGTATTCCCAAGTGGTCACCCATTTAGGTACTGACCATGCTCGATGTTGCTTAAATCTGGTTATCATATGGGAACGGATGTTTCAACATGATATGGCTGTAAACAAATCTTAGCTATGGATGTTTCTATAGTGTAATGGATATCAACATGGAAGGTTGAATCAGTGAGCTGTGTTTAAATTCCGACTTTGTCTGACAAATGCTCTTAGGTTAAATTTATCTCTTCTCCCACTATAGTTGACTGTCTAGCCTTGGCTGGAAACCAGTCTAAGAGAAAGAAAACTCTAAATTCAAGTCATGTTAACCACTTCAGTTGAATCCATTGCTAGGTCAGCTGCTAAGAAAGTTGGTTCACTGTGTTGTGCAAGACAATTTCTTACATATCTATAAGTCTAACATTCATCCATGCTTAGAATATTGCTGCCACATATGGTCTGGTGACCTGGCTATTTATCTTGAGCTCTGTGATAAAATCAAAAAAAGGATTCAGCAATATTATTGGTCCTCATCTGGCAGCTTGGTTTCACTCACTTTTGCTCTGCTGTAAGGTTAGCTCTCTGTAACTTTTCTATAAATACTTTCATGGTAATTTTTCAGATGAGTCCTTGCTTTGGTACCCAGACTTTTTGAATTTAAGCACTGTACTAGACTGGTGTCAAGATCTCATCAATTTACAGTTGAGCTGGCTAGATGTAGCCACAAATTCCATGCTAACTGTTTCTTTTCTCACACTTCTTGCTTGTGGAATTCCCTTCCGGCTCCATGCTTTCCAGCTAACTTTAATCTTCAGGAATTTAAATGCAATGTCAATTGCTATCCACTGTCCTCTTGATTACTCTTTTCTCTTCCTGTTCGTTAGTAATGTTTCTGTTCCTAATTCTTCCACACCCTGTAACTTCTTGCGTCGTTGTGGCTTTACTGCCTTGCTTGGGGTAAAGCCAATTAAAAAAAATGGAATCTGTGAAGAGTTATGATTGCTTATGTCCTAAAAGGACATGTCATTGTGGGAAAAGGAAATAAAATTAATAAATAAAATAATAAAACAAAAAGAAAAGAAATACATTTTCCTATGATGTTCGTAATAAAGGAAATGGAAATTTTATTACTCCTCTTTGGCTTCATCAAACACCCATTAGGTGGTGGTCTTTTAAGTCTATAGAAAAACAAACATTTCTTTCCTCTCTTTTTCTTACTCCAAGATATACTAGCACATGGGGAAAGACGGCTATGCTGGGTCATGTTCATTTCCCAATTTATGAACAGATGCACTCTCTTTCTACAGGCATGTGCAAATGCCATGCATTTTCCAAAGCATGGTATTTGCACATGCCTTCCAAAACCTCCACCTACAAAGTAAATCAACCTTTTCTTTGGTCGTTCCAACTCAGCACAAGGCTGACTTCAGCTCAACCATTTTAATGATGCTTATCCTTACTTATTCTAACTTCTGAACAAAAAAAAAAATGTACATCCCCAAGAAATTTTGTTTTACTTCCATTTATATTAAAAATAAGAGAATGGTCCATAGTAGGAAACCAAGTTTTTGTATGCTTTTTTTGTTACATAATTACATATGAACACATACACTCTTACCAGTACACCAACACACCAACCTTTTAATTCCATAGTATTCTTTTTTAACCAAATATTAATAGGGCATTTGATTTGCAAAACTGAACAAAACACACTTATAAAAATAAACTCTAATAAAGAATATTTAAATTGATGGTTAGTAATAATAAGATTCTCTTTGGATGAATTGATTTGTGCTTTTTTAAGTTAATGATATTAAAATCAATTTTTTCTATATTACCTAAAAAAATAGCAAATATATCTTCATAATGAATGCAGAAATATATTTTGAAAACCCATAGTGTAAAATCAACTTTTGAAAAGAAATATGAGCAACATTTATATTACCACATAAACAAATTGAATCGTTTTCAACAATGATTAATGAAGAGATCAATGAGATTCTATTTTGAAAATGAATTGAAAAAAAGCTAAGGCAATTTATTTTCATTTTTAAATGTGATTTACAGTGTAACCCGGATATAAGAGAAACCTGGATATAAGAGAGATTTTCTCTGGTCCCAAATTAGAGCCTGTGTTACCTAAACAAAATAGACCAAACCCGGATATAAGAGACTTCTTCTCCGGTCCCGACAACTCTCTTATATCCAGGTTACACTGTATAAGGTTAATTTCTTATGGTGTCAAAACCTTTTCAGCCTTGCAATATTATATCAATAATAATTAAATACAAAATATAAATTTGTATGCATATATACGTACATGTACATTCCTAAGAATATATATATATATCATACATATTTTTCCTAGTATATATATATATATATATATATATGTAAGCAAATATATGGATATAGATCCGACAGTATGAAGAAAAATATACTGAAAAAACAAACAAAAATCCTAATATGCTATTATGCTGTTTTAATGTTTAATAACAATGTCAGACGTTTTCGTCTAATAGACCATCTTCAGGACATATTCATAATTACATAAAAGCAATACCAATCCAAACAGATAACTTATGAGTTATCTGTTTGGATTGGTATTGCTTTTATGTCCATCGTCTTTTTCATGTTGAATTGTATATGGTCTATGTTAATTATGTTTTATGAATATGTCTTGAAGATGGTCTATTAGACCGAAACTTCCGACGTTGACATTAAACATTAAAACAGCATAATTGCATATTAGGATTTTTGTTTGTTTTTTCAGTATATTTTTCTTCATATATATATATATATATATATATATATATATATATATATATATATATACGCTAATGCAAAGCTCTTCAGTAAAATGAATTTGAGCACTCTGACTGATTGACGTTTGTTTATATTCGTAAAAACAGTATGCTAGAATTAGCTGTTTCTTTCTAATGATGATAGCTTAGTGGTAGAAACTCTGACTGACTCCAAATCAGTCAGGTTTCAGACCTGGCTTAAGGCGTTCAGATGTTTAGTGTTTTCTATTGCCATAATGTAGCTTCCCTGTGCCTTTTCTATAACTACTTACATGATAATTGTTCAGATGAACTTTTCACTATGGTACCTAGAAGTGCAGTATGAGATTTGTGACAAGGCATCATCAATTCACAGTTGAATTGGCTAGATGAAAGTTCTATGCTGTTTCTTTTCTCGCACTTCTCACTTGTGGAACTCTCTTCCAGTTCTATGCTTTCCAGCCACCTTTGATCTTCAAAAATTTAAATGCAATGTCAATTGTTATCTTTCACATTCAGTAATCCCTTGTGCATTAGTGACTTTACTGCCTTGCCTGGGATGATTTGATTTGAAAAAAAATACATACTTAAAAACTTGGTATATGTTTTAAATCCTGCGTAGTTTACATCTTCCTTCACAATTTATAAGTTAATTAAATTTCATTTATATTGGTGTGCACTAAGTTAGGACATTGTAGCTTATGATAATTTTTTAACAGAAAATATGTGTCATTAAAGTACCTACTATAATTTGAATGTGTTTAATTTGATGATTTTGCCAAATTTTAATTTATATAGATTTTTACAGTTTTTCTTCACAAATCCTTGGAAAAGAAATTCTGATCTTTGGTCATGTAATCAGATTTTGGTAAGAAACTCAAGACAAGTACTGGAAGATCGATAGAATATAATGGAACATTTGAAATTAAATTTGTTAAGTTATAGATTTTCACTAAGCTTGACCACATATCATTGAGTATTCATGAAATAAGTTTAAAACCTAAGAGAAAGAAAGCGAAAAGAGAGGAAGAAAGAGTATCATCTGCTTCAACTTCAATATGGCTTCTCTCCCTTTACTCTACTGGATGAGATACAACAGAGATTTTTGTTTTTGTAATTAACAGAAAACATTTTTGCGACAAATAATCCGATAAGAATAATAATTAATTGTGGAAATTTAGTAGGAAAACATCCTCATTACTTTATTAATGAGATATCTTTGTCATGAATAGAATGAGCATTTCCGCTTTTGTATGTTTGTGATAAACAAGGTCCAAAAAGTAAGAGCAGCCATCAACATACATACATCATACACATGCATTTATAATGTCATTTTTAGCTTAAAATAAATTTGTATGTTTACAATACATACATGCCTGAGAAATAGTAATTAAATATCGGGCATACATTTTGTGTTTGGAAGGTTGGATGTGTTATTTGCGACTGCTAACAGCACAGAAAGAAAATGGAATCATAAAAAAATCAGTTAATAAATCAATGAATCATTGAATTTCAGCTGTGGTGGCTTATTTTCAATTTACTCAATTAACCTTCAGGGAAGGCATAAATCCACTCTACCCTGTGGTCTGCTTCCTCTTCATAATTTGTCACTGACATGGCACAAGTTAGATGTGAGTGGGTGTGTCAGCAATTCAGAAAATTTATGTAGTGGGAAAAAGCTGTTACCTCATAGTCATCATTAACAGAGCATATATATATATATATATATATATATATATATATATATATATATATATATATAGAGAGAGAGAGAGAGAGAGAGAAAGAGCTGGTTAAATCAAATAACTGGATGTTAGCAACTGTATAATCACATGTTAGCATGCATACACAGGTAAGGAAATAAATATTTACTAAATTTACTTTAAGGTATAAACAAAACAATGCTCAATGTGGTTAGACAGAGTTAAGAAATATATATTAATAAATATACAAATACCTACATTTGGGTTGCAACTTAAGTTTTGTTGTTCTACCAACTCATCAGGCACAAATTATTATTAATATTAATATTATTAATAAATATTTTGTGCCTGATGAGTTGGTAGAACAGATAAACTTAAGTCGCACTCCAAACGTAGGTATATGTGTATGTATTAATATAGGTATAGGGTTAGGTAAATGAGATAACTAGATATTAGCAACCATATGCACATGTGCTGGCATGCATATACTGGTAAGCAAATGAATAATTACCAAATTTAGCCAAGAGGTGTAGACATAATAGTGCTCAATGTGATTAGACAGAGCTAAGAAATATATGTTAATAAATACACATATACCTACGTTTGATGTGCGACTCAAGTTTCATTGGTTATATGTGAATAATACCAATGTGTGACTGGTAGGGATAATTCCAAGAATATTAATCCAAAGAGAACTCAATGTAAACTACAGAGCATTGTAATAATAATAATAATAATAATAACTCAAGAAAATACCTAAAAGATCCATTTCAGTTATAATTTATTGTTTATTTTGTGAATATTTTGAATTGAGAAATAAATAAATAATAAATGAAGGTTTCCATTTATTAAGAACCTTTGGTCCGAAGAAATGAATATAAATTATATATATATATATATATATATATATATATATATATATATATATATATAATAAGAGTGAACATTGAGTTAACACTCAGAGGTGACAAATTGTTTTATGCTAAATGAAATCATCAGGCCTGATGATTGTGTTTAGCATGAAACAGTCTGTTGCCTCTGAGTATTGACTTTAATGTTCACTTTTTATATTTACATACACTCTGTCTCTGTTATTGAGCACTTTATCCCATGAATAGAGCACACCTTAAACTAAATTTCTTCATATATATATATATATATATATATATATATATATATATATATATAAAATATATATATATATATATATATATAATTATTGATTTGAAAATTATAACATAAATATGTTATAAAATCACTACAAAATAGCCATTTTGTTTCAACACTCCTGGTATCCTATCAAGTGATGACGTTGAATGTAGAATAAAGGGTTTTAAAAGGTTCAAATCAATCAAACACCCCTCGCTAGGGGAAACGCTGTTACATAAGCTGGAATGACCAATCAGAATTTGTTGGTTATTGGTATTTATTCCATATACACCAATCCTATACTTGTGTATATATGTATATATATATATATATATATATATATATATATATATATATATTCATTTCATCCCCAGCAATAAGAAAGTGCTTACTGAGTGTTAGAGAATATGAGCAAAAAAATACTATTAATGAGAGAGAACAATAAAAGAACAGAAATTAAGAAGACAAAAGATAATGATTGACATTGCATTTAAATTTTTGAAAATCAATGTCAATTGAGAAATGAGAAATGTGTAAGAAGAAGCAATTAGCATAGAATAGTTCAGTTGTAAAATGATGAGACTTAACTGCCAATCCAGTACTGCACTTAAATTCATAAATCTAGGCATTATAGAGGAAAGTTCATCAGAACTATTACCATGAAAGGCAAAGCAAAACTATGTTAAGGTGCTGGGAAAGTGACTGAAGCCAAGATACCAAATCAGGACCAATAACATTGCAGATTCTTCTATGTATCAAGAACCTCTAAATAAATAGCAGGACCATATATATGTAATTTATAATTGCTGACCACCCACCAACATTTATATATACAAAAGTAATCATAAAAATGAGAACCAACAAGATGTAGGAACAATAAAAATGGGTATTATTTATTATCTGGTTATGTGGTGTTGGAGACGTAAGAGAGAGACGAAAATATTGATTAAAATTGGGGTCAAATGGAGATCAAATATAGATTGAAATCTGACAGAAAGATAAAGTAAAGAATAAGCAAAGTGGATAAATTCTTTCTCATATGCTTTTTTTTAGAGATATGTGTATTCAGTGTCCAGATAATTTAGTTGGAAAATACAAGAAATGTCTGGGGTTTTCTTACCTCAAATTTTTGTTGAGTGCTAAAAGATAACTGTTATTATTATGGCCTGGAAAAGGAAAAGAAGATAAAATTTTCATTGTCACACATGTTAACAACCTGTCCATGTGAACTGCTTGTCCAATAATGTGAATGTCACATTTGTGTGTGTAGAGGAGAACAGTGAGGTCAGTTCTCATTGGTTTACAATTATTGAATTAATGATAATTAAAATTGTTATAATTATTTTATTATGATTATTCTTTACTCTTGTAATGGTCCGGTTCCTTGTACCATGGTGATAGTCCAAGGTCGAACCAATAAAGAAGAACTTGAGTACAGATATGGAATAACACAGATATATTACAAACAGGAATATATACAGAGAAGTAAAAAGTGTTAGTACAAACAATCAGGTTTAGTAGTAATTGTCTGAACGCAACTCTGTTTCGGACTGCCTCTGACTCGACTGACTCACTTGCTCGCCCTGACTAACTGACAGACTCCTGACGGACCTCACTCCAGACGGACCTCACTCCAGACTTCAGACTGAACTCCCTGCTTCTTCTTGAAGTGCACTATTTATTACGTATGACATAGTCCATTATGTTATTATGGGTAAGGACCCATAACAACACTATAATTAATTTGTATGGACACCACACCATGACAATATAATTAATTTTTTATTTATGTATTTCTTTGTGAACACAACACTCTTCATGAGTGGACGGAATGATTAAAAAAAGTTTGATCTATGAAACTCTGGAGTCAAGGTGCTGAATATAACATCAATCAGCAATGTTACACATTTTGTTTTATTCATCCTTTATATATATATATGTTACAATAAAGAGTAAGAACAGTAAGATATATAATCTGGTGTTCTTATTAATATTTTTATTTTTACAAAACAGTGATAAATGCAAATCTACAGAGCGTAAATATTATAAATTTACTAATTTAAAAATATGGTTCCATCGCTACACAGGAATTACTATGTTTCAAAAACAGAACCTAAAAACTTCAAATTCAGTTATAGAATTAAATTAAAGTCCCTAGCCCTGTTTCATTTTCAAGTGAATTTTGGAATAACTTATTTTGAAATCTACTGAGTTTTATAAGTACATACATCCTTAATATTAGTTTCTAAGGATATGAGGAAATCCAATCATTTTAACAAGGGGTGGTAGGATATTCATTTTCACTGACAACTATTGTATCAAAATATGAGTTACTTTCAAAAAGAGGTTAAGTCAAGGTAGGGTAGGGGGGGCCTTTTCCAACAAATGATGACATCCGTTCAACACATGTCGTCTGGTCTTTTTCAACGACAAAAAGTTTTTCAGCACTTGTTTCACTGTTAAATTTGTACTTGTATACATAAAGATTTTTTCTAAAAGGGTTGTTTGTATATCAATACGTCATATTGAACTACAATTTTAAAATATTATTCTTAATTTTAATTAATAATAGACTATACTTCCTTTTAAAACAAATAAATGTCATAGAATTACTTAAATTATTTAAAAATTATTATTAAATATCAAATATAAATATTGGGGGACCTTGTGGCACATATTGCACCAGGTTTTTGTATTCAGTCCTTCAAAAACTGTGGTTGATCCTGCACAAATCCTTCACCACTATAATCAAATTAAATGTGCTGGTGTCTGGGCTGTTGGTTCCTAGGAATACGACAGGAGAGTCCATGATGCATATATATATATATATATATATATATATATATATATATATATATATATATATGAAGAAATATACTCTTAAGGTGTGCTATATTTATGGGATAAAGTGCTCAATACCAGAGATAGAGCATGTGTAAATATCATATTTATATATATATATATGTGTGTGTGTGTGTGTGTGTGTGTGTGTGTGTGTGTGTTTATAATTTTTAATCAATTAATGTACATTTTTAATCTAACATTATTTCTTATTGCTATGAAGTTAAATAATATAATTGTGCCCTGCTATGCTGTATTGGCTTCTTGTAGCCTGATGGTAAAAGCATTCTTGTCTTGAATATGATTTCCCAGGTTATAAAGCGAATACATTTGGGAGGCATATAAAAAGAATAGAAGACATTTTCTAAATCCCTAAATATTAATTTCACTGTTTAAAAAACTGGATTTTATATTCATATAATATATATATATATATATATATAAATATATATATTATTTATTATAATTTTATCATATAGGCAAAATCATTTTACTCACTACAAAAATGCAACTTGGTTTCAGTGCATTTCATCTGTACTTCGATAAATAAATAATTATCGCTCTACTATCGGTATCAAGCCTTCTTTTGGATTAATGCTGTGAATGTTAGAATTTATATATTACTTTCATTCTCATCACATCGGATATATATATATATATATATATATATATATATATATATATATATATAATAAAATATATTTTTTAGGCATGCTATATTTATGGGTAAAATGCTCAGTATCAGAAATAGAGCATATTTAGATATAAAATTATAAATGTAGTTACTGGTGTCAACACCAAGTGGTGACAGAGTCTAAAGTGACCTTTCCAGGAAACAGACCTAGGCAATGATATAATGAGGTTGTGTATTGCCCAGACCACATGGCTTCTCTCTCAGCATTACCAACACCATTCAAAGGAATACAGGGCTCAACACCAAGTGGCAACAGCGTCTAAAGTGACCTTTCCAGGAAACAGACCTAGGCAATGATATAATGAGGTTGTGCATTGCCCAGACCACGTGGCACCACTCTCAGCATTACCAACACCATTCAAAGGTATACAGAGCATTACATCTGGGGGCTGTCTTAGCTCGAGTATTTGATGGAAAATTGTTTGTTAACAGTCAATCCCATTCAAGGCTCCACTTTAGATTTTCTGTATTAGTTTACTTCCATAGCCTTTTCTGTTTTTGGATATGACCACAAGGCAATAGAGGTTTAAAATCAAGATTTTCCTTCCCTTAAATGCATTTCTTCCCTGAGCTGAAGTGTTCCATCTATCTGAAGCAGTTGTTTATGAGATAACAGTGGTCTGCCTTCACCCCTTTTCTGACTTGTTGTGGGACTTTGTTGTCAGAGGCTATTTGAAACACACATCATGGAGTCTTTTATAAACAGTGGGAGCTCGTCTTCACTACCACACCCAACTATGACAATCTTTGGAACATTTACAATGTACATATATAAACTTTACCTGTTTACTTGTTTTAGAAGCTCCCTAAAAATGAATATTTTTTGTTAATATATATATATATACATATGGTTAGAGAGAATCTCAGTTGAGTTCCACCACGGAATATGTGAGTGAGTGGCACTATATTGAGTCTGATTTGCTACCTCTTCATCACTGAGGCCCATTGGAACAGTTGGTATGATGTTTGCTTGATAACCTAACTGTCAGGGTTTCAATTCTCGGTAGTGGATGCGCACTGCTGATGAGTCCCAAATATAGGACGAAACGGCCGTCCAGTGCTTTCTGCAGTCTGTTGAGGTTTATTTCAGACTCGATGAATTACTTAATTATATATATATATATATATATAAATATATATATGTGTGTGTGTGTGCGTGCATGTGTGTGCAAATTATTTTCAGATTGAGTGTATCTGTAAAGGAATAAAAAGTCAAGAGGAGAAACTATTTTTAGCCAATGCATTTCATCCTCTAAGCGTCCATAGCAGACAAAATGATTTGAATAAAGGCAAAAGGAAAACTTAACATCTACTTACAAACACATCCAAAACTATTATAGATATAACCAGAACCAAAAATAAATTTAAATTTAAAGAATTAGTTATTCCAAAATAAATTTCACTTGAAGATGGAACAGAGCTTGGTACTTTAATTCAATTTAATTCAAATAATTATATTGAAGTTTTCGGCTCTTGTTTTGGAACACGAGAACTCTTATGTAGCGATGGAATCATATTTTTAAATAGATAATTATATATATATATATGCAAATATATATATATATATGATATGAGATAACGATATATATTTTTATATATAAAGAACAGTATTGACAAAATTGTAAGACAAAATGGAAAAAGTTTATTTTTGACGTATTTCATCCATTAGGACTTCATCAGACTGGGTTTGTTGATGTTGTTTTGTCTACACATGTGCATGAACGAGAGATGCTGGTAGTTTCAAAATTTTTTAAAATAATTTTTTCAGTCTAGCCAAATTCATCTATATTCTTTTTCTTTTACTTTCTGTCATCTTTGTTTTTAATAGCCCACATTGTGATAACAGAAAATCTGCCAAGAATGGTGATAAGTTGTAAGAACCTGGACATAAATTTACTGTAATTGAATTTTCTGTTATGCACATGTGTAGTCACAAAAATGTCAACAAACTCAGTCCTAACAGATGAAATGCATCACAAATAAACTTTTTCATTTTGTCTTACAATATATATGGTGAGATTTGAACCAGGGTCTCATGGTCATAGTGAACATTCTAGCCACTCAACCACATGCTCATATTTTATATATATATATATATATATATATATATATATATATATATATTTATATATATAGTGGTATTCACTTGGAAAAACCTTAGGTATTTTGGCTTGTAGTTGAACAAACCAGTACCCAAGGAAAAATGATGAATAAAAAAAGAAAGAACTAAGAACATGAAATTGAGGCAAAAACAATCGTCCAGAATTCAAGCTCAGAGTCCAAAGAAAAAACCCTCCAAAACAAGTAAAGTAACTACATAAAGTGCTCAACACACGAAGTAGAGCAAACCTAATACACACCTAATTAGCCAGGTAAACCTACCTAGGTTTCACCTAAATGGATCATCAGGGTACAACTGGCCAGTTGTACACTGATGATCTATTTTGGTGAAACATAGGTAGGTTTACCTGGTTTTTAGGTTTATATATATATATATATATATATATATATATATATATATATATATATATATATATATATATATATTGTGTTTATATATATTTTAGCAGTGTGTTTTTCATTAAGACATGCTTCATTGAATAATTTAGAGAAATCTTGTCTACTTATTTTCAATAGAATCCTCTTATATTCACAGACAAGCTTTTTAGTATCCTTATTAAAGGAATGGAGAAAATTACCATGCAGGGCCATATAATTTAAATGAGGTGTATTTAAGCAGCAATAACTCTGAAAAACTAAATAATTTACATTAAGGTAAAATATATACATTTATTCATATATATGATAAAAATATAGTTCTTCTTAAAGGCATGCTATATTTATGGGTAAAAGTGCTCAATATCAGTATGTCCTGAACAACTGGAAGCCTTATAAAAAAATGTACCCATTGATAGGAATCAAACCTGCATTTGACCTGCATCAGTCAGCTAGATTATTGGGTGCTGCTATTATGTATCTTCTCTACAGCCATTCAGCTGTGTTGAGGCTTAAACCCATTACATTTTGAGCATGATGGAGCATGAATTAAAATAGTTATTATTCATCTTTTCTGATTTTAATTTAATTTTACCTAACTACAAATATCTTCTTTGCATTCAAAAAACTGTCCTGGTTATTTTTTGACATTTCTCTCTTTATTCTGCCTATTATTTTTAATCATTACCAACACCATTATTATTTTACAATTAATGGCATCATTGCCATTACTATCGCAATAATAAAGTCTGCTGTCAAAATCATAATCTATCCATATAATTATTGGTCACTTCTGTAATGATGGTCATTAATTAACTGCCACATCAACTCATAGGCTTAGTAGATTAATGAAAGTCTTTCATTCAAATACTTGACCTTTGCCATTCTCAACCTGACAGTAACAAACTGTCATGATGAGATAGTCTCTCTAGCTGCTGTCAGTGCATTAATATCTTCAAATAATTGAAAGCATTGAAATATATTGATGAAATATATTCATGGTCTGTCTATTAAAATCCTTTGTCTTGATCTGAATCAAAAGTCAAGAGAATGATACAAATTAAGAAAGTTATGAGAAAGTGGAAATAAATTAAACTTTATCAAAATGCAACAGATAATAAATTAGGTTTTCTGTTCTTAAATAAAGTTCTGAATGACAGTTTCTTTCTGACTGACCAGAAAGAGAGAGATAGAGGGCAATCCTCAAGGTTATACATAAACAAGATTGCCAGACATCACACATTATGAAATGGACAAAGTCCGACAATTATTTTAAGGCATTTCTTATGTTTATACATTCTTTTTATAGATACAAATATTTAAGTAAATGCTCTGTTTATAATAAACAGTATTAAACAACATATACTGGCCTGAATGTCCGAGAAATTTGAAATTGAATTGAAATGGTATCCTATATGGAACCATCATATAGCCTAACGTGCTGTATAGGATACAGGTTTGATTCCTGTCGAAGGATGCATATTTTCTATGAAAATAATTTAAATAGTTTATATTACCCATACCATTACCATTTATCTGTGTGAGGATGAGAATGTATGCATGAATTGGTATTTATGTGTGTGTGTGTGTGTTTACCCCAAAATGCTTGTACATTTAAATAATTTGCAGGTATACATTTTAAAGACATACTCTTTTGTTTTGTATTGCCTACTGTCTTTATATATGTAAGTTTTCAAGGTATTTGTCTTTACAAAACTTGCATTGCCTGCTGTTGACATATATAAATGTTTTCAAGATGCATTCATACATTTATACAAGTGGTTACTTCATACAACTTATACTACCTGCTGTTGATGCATATATATATATATATATATATATATATATATATATATATATATATATATATACTAACATTAATAGACCTACATATATGAAATTAACAAAAATGTACATGTAAACAACCTCAGTCTGTATAGAGATGATGGTCTGATGATATATAAATGTTTTCATAAATAAGAATAGATGCCCATTAGATAGAGCTTGTAAGACCGAAGTAATAATCTATAAAGCAGAAGTTATAGATATTAATGGTCAAAATAAAATGCACATAGGATGTACTGAAGATACTTTCAAACATAGATGGTATAATCATAGGTCATCAATCAAGCTAGTAAGTCTTAGGAGCTCTACCAAACTAGCTAACCATATGAGGAATTTAAAAGAAAAAAACAGCAGGGATGCGATTGTAAAAGAGAAAGTTTTTTAAAAGGCAAAGCCTTACAACAACTACAATAACATTTGCAACATCTGCCAACAGGAAAAATTAGCAATAATGACATTTCTAGATCCTGAAATCCTTTTGAACCAGAGATCCAAAGTCATACAAAAAATTCCTCTTAAGCTCATATGAGGCTGGTTAAAAAAGTATATACATTTCAATTACGTCCCCCACCACTGATACATTTATAATACCCTTGGTTTTCTTCTTCTCTTTCCTTCTTCACATCCTCCTCCTCCCCCTTCTTCTTTTTTTCCTTCTTCACATCCTCCTCCTCCCCTTCTTCTCTTTCCTTCTTCACATCCTCCTCCTCCCCCCTTCTTCTTTTTCCTTCTTCACATCCTCCTCCTCCCCCTTCTTCTTTTTCCTTCTTCACATCCTCCTCCTCCCCCCTTCTTCTTTTCCTTCTTCACATCCTCCTCCTCCCCTTCTTCTCTTTCCTTCTTCACATCCTCCTCCTCCCCCTTCTTCTTTTCCTTCTTCACATCCTCCTCCTCCCCCCTTCTTCTTCTTTCCTTCTTCACATCCTCCTCCTCCCCCCTTCTTCTCTTTCCTTCTTCACATCCTCCTCCTCCTTCCTTTCTATCACACCCAACACTCTGCATTTGTTTATTTATTTTTAAAAATAATATAGCACTCATTTTTTTTTTAAAATAAAGTGTTAGATCAACTGATAAAAAAATCACCTACGGATACCATAAGAATGAAACAAAGATAGAGGAATCAACTGATCTCCTAATTTTTTAAAGTAAAAGCTCTACATGTTATTTTTTATTTTTATTTTTTCACACATGTATTGAGCACTTTTTAATACCACTGTTTCCTGGCTCAATTCAACTCTGACCATTAACCTTTTATGTATTATATATTGTCCAAATGGTGTAACAGCAAAATTGTCTAATTGTTAGATTAAGATTTGTACTATTGTATCATAGAAATGATTAAAGATATCCTACTGAAATTCTCTGAGGTTTTATAACACTATTGGAGTGTTAAGAATGTATAATTACTCTCCTAGCTTAACAGAAGAATCGTGATAAAATCGATCATAACCCAAAATGACATGTTCATCATTGATTAATTATAGCTAAGTATTGGAAGCTCATGAAGTATTGAAATAAAGTTCAAATATATAGAGATCATTTTCCAAATTATTCAAGATGATCTTCGCCCTCTCTAAACTTCTAACTTTCTGTCCTGGTGTAACAACGTGCTTCACAGGCTTCATTTTCAAGTCTTTTTTCATTGCTCTTTGAGCACTCATAGCTGAAATTCCTCTCTCATGTGTGAAACGTCTTATGGATTGAGTTGGATCTTTTCTCATTTAACTCTAAGTTGAAATGATGATCTCTCTTCCTGTTGTGACCTCCTGATCCAGTTTTCCTCTCTACTGTTCCCTCTTTTTTAAAATTGATGGTTCTTGAATGAACTTTGAAGCCAGAGTATGAATGTTGGTACCATTACTGAAGGTCTGAATGATCTTTTTCCTCTCATCATTGCTCACTGATTCTTATGATAAATGGCATCAAGAGGGTTAAATGTCTTATCTGAAAACTTGGAAAAAAGAAACAATTACTTTTGTGGTTTTTTTTATATATTAAACATTTTATGGGATGGACAATTATGCTGTCCATTATTATATATATATATATATATATATTATGAAATGGATTAAGTTTGACATTTATTTTAATATATTGATTGTTTATATGTTATTTTACTAGATACAAATATTTAAGTAAATACTCTATTTATAATAAACAGTATTAACAACATATACTGAATTGAATATCTGAGAAATTTCATAGAAAATATGTGCCCTCCAACAGGAATCAAACCTGTATCCTACACAGAACCATCATATAGCCTGACATGCTATACCATTTAGCTACAGAGGAAGTGTCTGGTTAGCAAGGTCAAATTACTGCTTTTAAACTGCAAATTTTTCATGATTTCTTTGGAACGCTCATATCTGCTTGAAGCATATCTTAATGTAAACAAATGATGTCATATATTATGAAATGGACTAAATCCAACAATTATTTTAATATATTTATTGTTTATACGTTATTTTTATAGATACAAATTCTATGAAATTTCTCAGACATTCAGGCCAGTAAATGTTGTTAATACTGTTTATTATAAAGAGAGCATTTACTTAAATATTTGTATATATAAAGTAACATATAAACAATAAATCTATTAAAATAATTTTTGGACTTAATCCATTTCATAAAATATGATGTCATTTGTATAAAAATAACATATAAAACAATAAATATACATATATATATATATATATATATATATATATATATATATCATATGCATATGTAGATGTGGCAGCATCAACAAACCCCAGTTCAATGAAATCCTAACAGATGAAACATGCCACAAAAAATTTTCCAGTTTTTCATATTTTTATATATATATATATATATGTGTGTGTGTGTGTGTGTGTGTGTGTGTATTTAGGCAGCAAATTCTCTTTTAGTTATGTCTGACTGAACAAATTACAAAAATTATGTCTGCTTATTTTTATCATAATCCTTTCATATTTACAAATATTTTTCCATATATTACAATCAAGTGAGGCAAGAAATGCACTGTAACAATGAAAATCACTTTTATTCTCAAGTAATGGACAGCTATACATAGTTTTTGCTTTACCAGTTGCACCCCTGATGATGATCTCAGAGAGATGGAAAGTAAATGTCAGATGTAAGGGGTGATGTAGTTGCAGAAATTGTATGACTTGTGTGGCATGGTGCAGAGTCCTATTGCCATACATAGGACATTTCAGCAGCTCCCCTCTTGAGTCAGGGCAGCACTATCTTCTCAAGGCACTGGATGTAGGCCTCTGTGTTGAGTCTAAGGCCCTCACAAACAGATTTGGTAGTTCTTTTCTCATCAAAATGGTCTGGGTGAGATTTCCGAACTGCTTTTTACCTTCTTTCTGAAGCTTTTACACACAAACACTCTGAAATGTTTGTATTGGAACTTCCAGCATAAATGCCACGCAGTACAGCATACCATTTCCAAATTATTGACCGAGTGAATTGCAGTTAATATAACAATGAAATAGAAATGTTCAAGACGCAAACTAGCAAAGAAATAATTTTACCAATCAAGAAGATAATTTTACAACCTGAGAAACAAGAAAATAAACAGATGAAACCTGTTATAATAAAATAAGCAAATCCCATCTCCCCTCTCACTTGTAACCATCCATTACATTAAATATGACGTTTTTCAGCACTAAAGCTGAATTAATTCTAATAAAGATTCATAAGCTTCTACCTAGTGCTGTCATTAAATTACAAAGTCAAAAATGCCAATATAGATGTAGATTAATCAAGAAGTTGTAATAAAAGGAAAAGTGAAGTGTAATATTGGCCATCATCATATTTGACTGGTATGAAAATACCCATCATGCAATTGTTGACTTCCTCAGGTCTTGACTAGGCTCCAGAAATCAATGGGAAATGAATTGTTCCTGATAAAAGCAGGCAAAGTGAAGGCTTTGACATTTGTGCCTTTCATGTCTTTCTTAAACTCAAATAGCTTTTAGAGCCAAGATGCCAATATTCTGTGTAAACTGACATCACAGTTATTCTGAATGAAGAAAGTTTATGATGTAAATATGAAAAATGCACATTTCAGCCAATGAGACACAGAATAGTCTTACTATACAGGGTGCGATGTTGCCATTTTATATTTTTAATTTCACATTTTTTGTTTTTGATTTTGTTGACTGCACAGTATAGGAGGGTCAGTTGGGCACTGTCTGTGAGCAAAACAGCACCATGACACAATTTACTGCACTGCTTGGATTTGCACTGGAAGCTCCAATACAAACATCTCAAAGTGTTTGGGTATCAATCTGAGGACAGTGCAGAGGATTCAGAAAGAGTTGGATGAGTTTAATAGTGATTACCAAGGTGTTTGGTGTGATCACTAGTGATGGCAACATTATGCATCTATTCATCTTCCCTCAGGGCCTCAGACTCAACATGGAGGCTTGTATCAAGTGCCTTGGGAGGTAGTGCTGCCCTGTTCAAAGGGGTGGCTGCTGGAAGACCCTATTCCTGGCAATTGGACTCTGCACCATGCCACACAAGCATGAAAACCCAGACATGGCTGTCAGACAATTTCTGCAACCATATAACCACTTACCTCTGGCCACCTAACTCCTCAAACTTCAGCTCCTTTGATTATTATGTGTAAGGCGGAGTTCAGTTAGACCAACAAAACTCCCTGAAACACCAAAGATGAACTGAAGGCATGGATTATGGCAGCATTCACCAACTTACACAAGGAGACCATCCAGAAGAATTGTTAGAGATTCTGAAGTTGTCTGGAGTTCATGGTTGAAGCCAATCACGATTTTATTGAATAAATTTACTATTTAGTATTTTATGTTAATTTTGTGTCATTTTGGTAAATATATCTGTTAAAATGAGATGTTAGTGTTATTTTCATTTTTGCGTAATTTAGACATCAGTTTATCCATTGCCCCCTGTATATAAAGATATAGACAATTAAATTTGCAGTAATAATTGCATGGAATAGTTATACCTGCTTTTTTGGTACATTAGGTATAGATAGATAATGGTAATGGTAATATTAGCTATTTTCTTATAAGGAAACATTTAGTATCCATTAACTAAGCAGCCAATGCTACTTTTGGTTGAAATTTATAAAGTCATTCTCTTAAAACAATTTTTCAGGAAAATAGGTTTTTCAAGTCCAGTAGCTGTTATTGCTCTTTCCAGTATTGATGAGGACTTAATGGGTCACATTTTTATTCCAGGTAGCTTGGAATGTCAGTGTCTTAATTATGTCATTATTTTCACTCCATGTTACATATGCTGCTGATTTTAATTTTTGTCAAAAATCCCCAACTCATGTGGTTTCTGTTATTTGTTACAGTTCTTACATAAAATCAATAGATAGATAGATAGATAGATAGATAGATAGGAGCTGACTGGAATAGATAGATAGATAGATAGATAGATAGATAGATAGATAGATAGATAGATAGGAGCTGACTGGAATAGATAGATAGATAGATAGATAGATAGATAGATAGATAGATAGATAGATAATGGCATAGGGAAATTGAAGAATAGATAGAGAGATAGAAAGATAGATATGAACATACTGACATAGATAGATAGATAGATAGATAGATAGATAGATAGATAGATAGATAGATAGATAGATAGAATGATAGAGAGATAGAAATAGATAGATAGATAGATAGATAGATAGATAGATAGATAGATAGATAGATAGATAGATAGATAGGAGCTGACTGGAATAGATAGATAGATAGATAGATAGATAGATAGAGATAGATAGATAGATAGAATAGATAGATAGATAGATAATGGATATAGATAGGAAATTGAAGAATAGATAGAGAGATAGAAAGATAGATATGAACATACTGACATAGATAGATAGATAGATAGATAGATAGATAGATAGATAGATAGATAGATAGATAGAAACTAACATAGAAAAGAGATGTAATGGATATAAAAGATAGTCTTGTGAAGGATAAGTAATATTTAATTGATTGAAAGGCCATCAAGTAATGAAAGAATCATTCATTAGATTGGAATTAAAAATGAAAATATATCACAACTAAAACTGCCTTGAGCAACAGACAGAAGCCTAGCAACCATTGATTCCTGCTTTCACAGAAATTGCTCAATTCTATTTTTGTCAAAACAGAGATTGCAAACTCTGTTAAGTCTAAACATCCTAGGTTAGGATTCATTGGAATTATTGTACAAAACAAAATTTATTTAATAATGTTATCCTTTTAATGAATGATCTATGAAGTTATTATTTAAATCACCAAGAACATTTCATGGAACTTGGATTGAACTGTGAATTTTAATGTAGGATGAACCTATTAACTTATTAAGAAAGTATATAAAGAAAGATACAGGAAACATTTAAAGAGAAAAAATTCATTTTCAAGGTTATCATTTAGCTAAACAGGATTTGAAACAAGTGCATAAGCCTAGAAAAAATGTATTAATTAAGAATTCATTTTAGACATTTGAGCGAAAAAAATATTATGCCATGTTTGAGTTTACCTGAGTAAATTTTCTTGATGGTTTCTCAAATCCAGTAGCTGTTATTGCTCTTTCCAGTATTGATGAGGACTTGATTCCTAACATTTTTATTCCAGTAGCTTGGAATGTCATTGTCTTAATTATGTCATGATTTTCTCTTCTGTAGAATAGAGAGACCCATGGGGAAGGCAGGATGAACTAAAAGTGGTCACTGGTAGAAGACTGGTTTGGTTTGGTTTGTTTTACGGCATATCAACCATGATGATTTATTTAATGCCGATAAAATTTCCTTTTTTTTTCAAAAAATGTATAGCTGGTAATTTTTTCAGAAATGTATAGCTGGTAGGTAATATTTTTTTAAAAAAAATGTATAGTTTTGTTTATTTTGTTTTGTGGCATATTAACCTCAATGGGTTATTTAATGCTGACAAGATTTTTATTGCTGGTATTATTTTCTTTTTTCAAATATTTATTGCTGATACTAATTTTTTTAAAAGTATTTCTGGTATCAAAATCTGTTTTTACACTTTCATAGTGTTTTGAGTCAGGTTGTGGGGTCAACTATTTGCCAATAGCTGGGACCCTAACAGGTGCTACCACCCTGGGTCAGGGTGAACCTGGGAACACCAGCAATTAAGAGGTGGTTCCATGCTCCTCAAAACCTCCTGATCAGAGGCCTTTCTGTTGGATGTAGTCTATCATCTTACCCAGGACGCGGATGCAGTTTATTATCATACCCAGGACGACAGTAGAAGACTGGTGAAGATGAGAGAAATGTTACATGGTGTTGTGAACAAGGTTTACCTACCAACAAATTTAGGATGGACACACATGCTCTTACACTGAAAACATCTCGGAAAAGGATGTTGTAAATCTCCAATATTTACAATTTGTTCAGCAACTAGTAGAACTGTAGGAGGAGAACATTGAACTTCACTGAGGAAATGTTCAAAGGAGGTCAGTCTCAGAAAACCTAGAAAGACTGACTATTGAACAGGATTCTACTGATGGTGATTGGGCACTATTTGTTGATTCATAGAATCGATACAAGGAAACGTGTGGGCTAACAAACCCAGCTAAAAGCCGAAATGAGCTAAGAACTGCATGTTCCACCAAAGTGAATAGGTTATTGTTCGACTTGGTCAGGGTAGAAACCTTCATCACAACCACAAAACAACAGCTCCTTTGTCAGATATGAATCTTTGCCATTAAAGGTCTGCACAAGGAGGTACATAGTCAGACATTCTACAACATGAGACAACAAGAGGGGTAAGGTGTCAGACATTTCTTAATGAGGTTACAGTTGCAGGAAAAGTTCTATGAATTTACGATCCAGTGTCCGAATAAAATTGTAACCAGTGAGTCAATTATTCAGAGGATATAGTGGGTGGTTAATTTGTAGTGAGACTCACTAACCCTGAACACCAAGGTAAGATACTAGTTGAAGCTAATACTCTCACTATACTGAAATAGAAATTTAACAGGTTGGCCAACCTTGAAACAATGGACAATCCAGGTCCCCACTTACAGCATTTAATACCATGAGTTCAGAGCAGAGATGGCCCCAGGGTGATGATACTCCTAAAAGTTCACCCGGGATGGCATGCAAAGGTTGTGGAAAGATATCACATCCAAACAGATTGAGAAGATGGAAGAACTGTCCTGCAGTTAAGCTGTGGTGCTTCAAGTGTGGAATAATAGAAAAAGTTTGTCAAAAACCAAAGAAGGTACCCACCATGGAATCAACAAGTAGTTCGATGAAGCACCACTCAATGATATTCAGGCATAGGGGAAAAGAAAAACAGTAAGACATCCTGTTTACGGAGACAGATGTCACGAATGGTACAACACCTCACTTAGGAGGATAAAGACCAGTTTCGGGGTGGGGGTCTATGGAACCCCCACCATCCCTGGAAATAGAGGTTTCTCTAATAGCTGAATCCCATGACAAATTTGGACATACCCTGAATAATCCAACCAATGGTTAAGTGTACTGCATCCACATCATAGCAGACACTGGTGTGCAGACCTGTTCCAGTGGATAACTCCTGTTATGCATCAGTGATCACCTGGTACAAACTAATCATAGGATATGCAGTACAAACAATCAGCTGCATATTAAAGGCATACTCTTTATGTGCATTAGTGTCGACCACAGAGAAACAAAGCAAGTTGTTTATGCATCAGAGAACATATCTGGGTTCTACCTGTCGGAGTTGGCACTAAAAACCTGGATTTGATACATTACAATTTCCCAAACCAAATGTACAAAATTAACATGTCAGCCACCATCAACAAAAAGGTGTTGTGTGGGTGTCCCTGAAAAACAATGGTCCCAAATGTACAAAATTAACATGTCAGCCACCATCAACAAAAAGGTGTTGTGTGGGTGTCCCCGAAAAACAATGGTCCCAAATGAACCAACCAACATCCTATTCCCTCCTGTCAAGAGCAATAGGAACTGTTTAGAGTGATGGTTACAAGATCATTTTTGATCGAACACATTTAACACATGCCCATACTAACCATTACAGGTGATGATGGGGAGGCTATTGAGCATAACTTTTGTCCAAGGAGCAGAACCATCAGTAGTACAAACACCAATTCTGGTCCCTCACCACTGGAAAAAAAGGGTAAAACAGGACCTCGACTGAGACGTTGCACTTAATATCATCAAACTTGTACCAGCAGGCACCCTGACAATTTGTTGCTCTAAAATGGTAGTTGCACCAAAAATGATGGGTTACCCAGAAGCACAATGGATCTGCAAAAGCTAAATGCTGCTATGATGTGAGAGACCCACAACACTCCATCCTTATTCAATCAAGTATCCACTGTACCAGCCTGAACCAAAAAAACAGTTCTGAATTTTTGGAATTGGTACCACAGCCTACCACTCTCCCCAGCTGCATAAGACATAAAAACATTCATAATGTAATGGGGCCAGTGCTGGTACCTTAGAACACCACAAGGGTCCCGTGCATCGAGGGATGGGTATACCCACTGATTTGATGACATCATAATAAATACACCCTGAAAAACCTGTTGCATTGACGACACATTTCACTGGGACAAGTCTATAGAATCTGCGTTCTGGCACTCATTGGAATACATAACCCACTATGGCAGGAATGGAATAGTTTTCAACACCAACAAGTCTCAATTTGCAGAAGATGAAGTAGATTTTTCCTGCATCTTCATAATGGCTGATGGTATAAAGCTAACCAAAAGAATAACAGAAGCCATTCTCAACTTCCCTACTCCTACAAATATCACAAGTTTCAGGTACTGATTAAGAGTAGTGAATCAAGTATTGTACGCAATCTCACAGGCTGAGGCAACAGCCCCCTTCCAAGAACTGTTACGTATGAAAGACCAAAAATTTTACTGGAACGCAACACAAAACAAACTTTTTGAAGAGTCAAAATGAAATATTGTACAGAAGATCAAAAAAGGGTCCCAAATTTTGAGATGGATAGGGTGACATGTCTCTCAACGAACATTAGTAAGACTGGCATTGGGTACTTCCTTTTTCAAATATACTGCCAATGTCCAGCAGAATCATGTCCTAACTGTGGTGAGAACTACTGAAAAATAATCCTAGCTGGGTCATAGTTTACACCAGGCACAGAATCCTGCAACTTCCCCATAGAAAGGGAAACCCTAGCCCTCGTGTATGGTCTGGAGTCCTGTAAAATGTTCATATTTGGGATGTCTAGAATTACTGGTCACAGTGGATCACCAGCCACTGGTTAAAATATTTTCAGAACAGGTCCTAGAGAATATAAAAAACTCTGCCTGTTTGCTTTCGAAGAATGGTTGCTGATGTACAAGTTCTGCATTAAACACATTCCAGAGAAGTGTAACACTGCACCTGATTGCACCTCCAGATATCTAGCATCACCAAAATACATCGACCAATAACACAATCCAGCATATTGACAGTGCCATGAAAGCATCAATTGCATCTGCATATACACACAACCCTAAATTGATAGCTATAACCTGGGGTAGGATTGTGACTGCTGCAGCCACTGACAATGAATGCTGTATGTTAGTAGAGTATATTCAAAACAGATTTTCTGAGTCACACCATGAATTACCACCAAAAATCTGATAAGTTTGGCAGATGGGAGACCGATTGTATTGCCTGGAAGGTGTGCCTATAAAGAACAAAATCTTTATACCAAGGCAGCTTTGTGCTAAGGTACTCAAGGCCCTCCACTCCATGCACCAGAGTGTCAATGGAATTATGGCGAATACATGACAATGGATGTTTTGGCCAAGCTTGAATGCCAGTGTTTGACAAACAAAAGCCCAGTGCTGGATATGTAACACAATCACTTCGTCTCAGCCCAGAGAACCCCTGATGCTACCACCAAACCCAGAATTTCTTTTCCAAAAGAGGGTCATGGACCTTTTCAACTTGCATGAGAAGGGTTATATGATGTATGCAAACCTGTACACTGGCTGGGTAGAAGTAGCTTCACTACTATGGAGAAAGGCAAATGCAATATGCAAGGTCATGCAAGATTAGTTTTGTACATTTGGCACACCGAAAGAGATATCTTTGAATGATGGAACATCAATCAACTCCCAGGAGTAAGATTAATTCCTTAAGGACTGGGCTATATGGAAATGAACATCCTCAGCACGTTACCCTCAGACTAATGGACAAACAGAACTAGCTGTAAAAACAGCCAAACAAACGTTAATGGATTACACTAACGGATATGGTCACCTGCAACTTGATTGTATTGCATGGGCCATGCTGAACCATCAGAACACATCCAATCAGGATATCACCAGCTGAGATACTATACAGCTGCACAATAAGAGATCACCTTCCCATACTTCACAAGATGTACAAAATACACAAGTTTTGGAAGGAGATCAAGGAATTGAGGAAAACAGTGATGGTAAAAAGTTACCTACTAAACCAGAAGCAGTACAAGACATCCAGAATGAACAAATGGTTGTAAATAGAATATTCAGGTTTTCTGAGATTTTCCTAAAACTTTAACCTTCATTCAAGAGCTTAACAATCAGTTCCTTTTGAAAATATCTCAATTCTTTACCTCTTGCCATGATGATAACCTAGAATTTCGACTTGAATAATCTAGAATATTAAAGAAATTTAAAAGTTTTAAAATCTGAAAGTTGCATTGTACAAATATTTTCACCCATTAAAATGGATAAATGAGATTTATTTCTATTAAATCAATTTCATTTTCTGTTTTCTCTGCCTATTTAATGATGTATCTGTGTACAGTTAATTATATAAAAAGTATATTTATTCATTAGTTGGAAATACAATAAATTAAAAATGTGTATGAATATTTGTTTCCCCCCACTGTAGAGAGATAGGAACAAACTGACATAGACATGTAAGAACAGACTGACATAGATAGATAGATAGATAGATAGATAGATAGATAGATAGGAACTAAATGATATAGAACAGAACAAACTGACATAGACACATAAGAAAAGACTGGCTTAGATAGATAGATAGGAACATACTGACACAGATTGTTAGATAGATAGATAGATAGATAGATAGATAGATAGGAACTAAATGATATAGAATGGAACAAACTGACATAGACATGTAAGAACCGATTGGCTTAGATAGATAGATAGATAGATAGAGAGAGAGAGAGAGAGAGAGAGTACGCACTGAGTTAGATAGATAGATAGATAGATAGATAGATAGATAGATAGATAGATAGATAGATAGATAGGAACTAAATGATATAGAACAGAACAAACTGACATAGACACGTAAGAACCGATTGGCTTAGATAGATAGATAGATAGATAGATAGATAGATAGGAACATACTGACACAGATAGATAGATAGATAGATAGATAGATAGATAGATAGGGACAGAATGGCATAATTATGTTGAGAATAAATATTATTGTGCCATGACTTCTATGTATTAATGTACCTGAGTAAATTTTGTTGATGGTTGTTATCTGCTCAGTGCTTCATGGTTCATATGGCCTCTTGGTGAGCTTTCTGCAATTGAATTGTTCCACTAAGTTGGCTGATTAGCTTCATACCTAGCATCTCTATTCTGAGGAAGTTTAGGTTTTTTGTTGGGGGGGGGGTTCATTCCCTTCGCTGACCATGTGTTTTCATGCTGGCAAGTTTCATCTACTTGAATCTTAGAATTCTGAGTTTCCTTCTCCTAGACTGGTTGCTAACCAAAGCTGAAGAGCAAAACCTTCTCCACTATTTGACCTATAGCTGGAGGGAGAAGAGATGGATTTATACTTTTCCTAAGGATATTTACATGAAAGTGAATGAAACAAACACAATGAATACAGACTCAAACCACCAATTTCTTGTCCTATGCCACTAACCATTGCACCACCACACATCCATGAAGTTTTACTGATATAAAGTGTTTTTTTTTTAAATTACATTATTTGGTAATTAATATTCAAAGAATCAGTTTGAGTTGCCATTTCAGATTAACTCTTATTGATATAATTGATTTTCTTGAACCTGAAGGACTATCAAAATTAACCTTTGAGGTACTTGTCAGCATTTATCATGATTGATTATATGCACAACAGTTAGATGACTCTGAAAGAAAAATCAAATTAATTAAAATTGAATTCTGTAGTATTTACACTACATTGCTCTGTTGCTAATACTATTGTAGCCATAATAAAACTATTGCTATGGTGACCACCAAGGTTGGTTAGAGTCCCACTTTTAGTAATATTCTAATTTAAATATATAAAGAGTGGAGACTATAAATAGTCTCCTTTTCTCAAGGACTTAAAATTTCTCCATATTCAGTTTGTTTGACTATTTACTTGAGTATCAACCACAAGGATATATGACTTTATTACACACATTTTTTCAAAAATAATAACAGACGATAAAAAATGTGACAAAGAAATTAGAAATAGCAAAAGGTGCCTTCCAAAAGCTAAGTAAAGTATTAAGAAACAGAAAAATGTTTTTAGAGACAAAGAAAAGACTAGTGAAATCATATGTAATATTATTTCTTCTATATGGAAGCAAATGCTGGACAATTTCCTCATAGATGAAGAGAAGACATGGAGCAACAGAGATGTGGTTCTACTGAAGGATACTGAGAATACCACGGATGGAACATGTGAACAATGGGGAAGGGAAATGGGAATTAAAAGGATGCATGTGCTTAGAATCAGAAAGAGTCATTTGAAAGTTTTGGGATACATAATGAGGAAAGAGGGTTTGGAGAATTTGACACAGGCAAGAGAGGCAGGAGATAATGATCTTATGCAAATGGATGGCAAAACAGAGACTGGAATGGAATGGAAGGAGACAAATATTACTTAGAGCTGCAAAGGATAAGAAGTTGTGGAGAGTAATCCTCCCCCACATCCTAAAGGAACATGGCTCATAAAAGAAAAACATTAAAATAATAATTATGGCTATGAAGGCAGAATTTGAATTTGAATTTGAATTTACTACCTCCAACTGCAATAATTTTATTTTCTCATGTGAATAAATTAATTTACACCAAATCAAAACTATTTTAGTTTGAAACTTTAATGCATATGATTAAATAAGGAACAAGTCAGAGAACTTTTATAAATTTGACATGTTTCACTATTTATGTAGCTTCATCAGAAATTTTGGGGAATGAGGATAAAATACAGAGTTGTTTTTAAATTTTGAATTCATATGCTATTTGTATTTCATTGATTGTGTTCATGTATTGTGTTGTCAGTATGCATGTGTGTGTAAAAATATTAACTCATCCACAAAGAAGAAAATGAAAGGGAGATAATAAAGCAGATAAAGTGAAAATCCAACAAATTATTGGCATGTTTGAACACCTCCACCCCGACCCCAAAGTTCCCCAGTTTCATTTTAAGGGTATTTATGCATAAGTGAATATAACAAGAATGGATCTCAGTTCTCCTGTTTCAAATTCCAAGCCATTATACATTATACCAGCTGCACATCAAAACCTTGTATTCACAAGTGGTCAACCATCTAAGTACTAATCAGCTTCGATATTGCTTAACCCTGGTGATCAGATGAGAACTGGTGTTTCAACATGTTATGGCCATAAGCCTAAAAAGAATAAGAAAGAAAAAGAAAAATAGGAAGACAGAATAAAAAAAAAAAAAGAAAAAGAGAGAAAGAATTAAAATTGTGAAGAAGATAAAATAGAGAAATTATAAATAAATCTGACAGACTTGGATGCAGGAAGGTTGAGTGTTGAAAAAGAAAAAGAAGAAGAAGAACCGTTTAGACATGATGAAGAAATAAAAGAAAAAAAAAACAAAAGCGGCAAAGAATTATTTCTAAAGCAATTAAGTTAATGCTTTCAGTGTTTTCAGAAATGCTTTTGTTTGCTGAATAAGTCTGCTTTGCTTATTTATTTCTTTTGTGTCTTCTTTTCTTTATAGTTCGGTGTTTCAATAGGATTGTGAAAAGACTAATGTCCACTTGGCATCAGAATCCCTTAAGACTTGTACAAATCTAACATTCCAATTTCAATTTCAACAAACAAGTTACCAAACTTGTACTGATGCCAGAACCACTTACACTGTAAATCTCTCTAGCACAAATTAATATTAATAGAAATAATTATTACAATTGCCACTATGGTATAACATAGAACAATATGACCATTATAACTGCCACTATTTAGAAGTAATGTGTTACGACATCATTATCAAAAAATGTCCGTTTTTCTTGACAATTTTCTATAGTATTCATGAAGATTTAGTTATAAACTTCTAAGCAAAAAAATAAATAAAAAGTGGGGCCAAAAAACAACTGGTACAATATTGGTCAGGAAATAACCAATGATAAACCTTTTCATTTCTTTTAAATATTTAAGCCTTGTTGGTAAACATGGGGACAGTTTTTATAGAAAGGAGAATCAATGTTGTTCCATTCAATGTTGTAATATAGCATAAAAACAAATAAGTAACTTATTATGGGATAGATTTTCCCTTTGATCTCTTGAAATGTTGTGGGTAAACTTGTGGACAGCTTTTTATAGAAAGAAGAGTCAATGTTGTTCCATTATAAGCTTCAAACAGTTGATTCCTTGTTAATTTGTGTTTCATATGAGATGAATTATTCTATATAGGGTCCAAATCTGAACTCCAACAAGACAGAAATATAAGCCTGATGTTTTCAAACCATATTTTTTTGTTTTATCTTGGTGAAAAATATATGATTATGCATGTTTAGAAAACAATTTTCAATTGTGGGAAGCAGATCTTTCTGACCTATTTATTTCAAAATATTAAGTGAATATCTGTCTATATTTTTGGGATGAGGTATTATGTACATTATTTACATTATTTGGACTATTGTCCTCATCTTTGTCACCATATTTATTACAACGTTTCGGCCGTTGTATGCTCCGGCCTTCTTCAGGTGATTGGAATGTCGAACTTAACCCTTTATTTTGCTCACTGGGGTAGACTGTTCTAGTTCCACGTGCCATGTTTAATGGATGTCAGTTATCAGTTATCTCCTGTTAATTCCCTTCTGAAAGTTCTCCACTGCTTTAACTGGGTATTGAACTCACACTCTTTGGATCCTGTTACTGGATCCAACCAACACCTTTATCCACTGTGCCATGTGTCCTTGATGATAAAGGCGTTGTAATATGAGATGTGGTAAAAATTCTGCAATGATAACAGTAAAAATTGCAATATGAGCACTGGTAAAAATGGTTGCTGAAGACATTACATTTATAATACCCAGAAATTCACACACAGATGTCCTTAAGGAAACATGGCACAGTGGATAAAAGTGTTAGATCCAGTGACAAGACCCAAAGAGTTGTGAGTTCAATACCTGATTATGGTGGTGGAGAACTTGGAGAGGGGAATTAACAGGAGATAACTGATACCTGACATCCATTACACATGGCTTGTGGAACTAGAATAATCTACCCCAGTGAGCGAAATAAAGGGTTCAGTTTGACATTTCAACCAGAGTGTACAACGGCCAAAATGTTGTGATAAATATGGCAACAAAGATGAGGATGATAGTCTGAGCAATGTAAATAGTGTACATAATACCTTATCTCAGAAATATAGGCAGATCTATTTTTAGATATAGTGAAATTTTGGTTTACTTGTTATTATTTATTTATTTTTATATCCCTACAGAGCCACATCTCTCACATCAACTCTTTTCTGCATTTGTGGAGAGATTGAGATTTGCCACTCTATAGGAGATTTGACATTACATTACAGTCGCTAATTTGATTTGAAGGACATTTCTTGGTTCGTTAATATCATTCTCAATTTCTGAAAAGTGTCCTTTATTATTCATATGCATCTTTGAATTCCTGTGTTACACTGACTATTATCTGTTACTATCATCTCCTTGTAGTTAAATTATGTATTCCATCATTTTGGAGTTAATGCTTAGTCATGTCTTATTTTCATTGTATTATTGGATTATCATGTTTGAAGTTTTTGGTGTGTGCATATTTATTAAAGTATAAAATTACAATGTAATTAGGAAAAACATTTAGCATGATAGAACACAAGGAAAGTTGGTTCTCGATGTTGTGCCAGAAAATTTTTCTCACCCGAGTCCATCCTTCACATTTATAAATCAACCATTCACCCTTGCATGAAATACTGCTGCCATATATGGTCTGGAGCCCCTGATGTTCATCTTAAGGTCCTCAACAAAATCCAGAGACAGATATGCAATGTGACTGGCCCTGACCTGGCATCTTGTTTACAGTTGCTCTCACAGATGTGCCATCACTTCCCTCTGTCTTTTCTACAAATACTTTCACGGTAACTGCTCCAGCAAGCTACTTTCGCTAGTTCCCAAACTGCATGAATTTAAACGTATAGATATAGGTTGGCATCTCAGTCCCACCCTTTCACTGTCAAAACGGTTAAATGTAGCTATCTCTTCTACTCAAATATCTTCATGCCTTGCACTTATCATCTGTGGAACTCTCTTCCTCTTACTTGCTTCCCTCATAGCTATAATCTCCAACTATTCAAATGCAATATCAATCGACATCTCCAGATGCCTTGATCTATTCCCTGTTCTGCTCTTCATTCTTTCCTCCATCACATCTCTTTACTGTTGCTCCCATTCTCTGTAATCCCTTGCCTGCTAGAGATACTAGTGCCTTGCTTGGGGTAAAATGCTTAAAAAAATGATATTCACATACAAAAATGAAGTCAAAGAATGTTATTCAATTTGACACAAAATAAATTTAATTGTTAGAAAAATACAATAATTTTATATGCCAAGGAGGCTAATGTGAAAGTATTTTTTTTAAGTGTTTCAGTGTTCATAAGTTCTTTCTTCTTTAATTTGCCATGTCCTCTCTGGACATCGGCGGTCATGACTCTCCACAACTTTCTGTCCCTTGTAGCTCTTAGAAAACTATCTTTCCTTCATTTCTCCAAAGCCCCATTCCATCATCCATTTACCCAAGCTCATCAAGTATGTTGTGCGCTGTTTTCATCTGTCTGTCTTGCCCTCTATCTGTTCCATGAATGTTAGATTTTCCAAATCTCCTTCCTTATTATGTACCCCAGAAAACTTAACTGTCTCTTCCTATTAGTTTCCTTTTTCTTTAATTTTCTCCAAAACTTTGACGTTACTCACATTTTCGGTTCACGGAATCCTGAGCATTCTTCTGTAAAACCAAATTTCTGTGCTTCAAGTCTCCTTTTCGTCTGTGAGGAGATTATCTAGTACTCACTGCCATACAGGAGGACAGATATCATGTAGCAGTTTAGTACTCGTTTCTTTGTTTCTTGCAAATTTTCCCTATTTCTTAGTATTCCACTTAGCTTTTGGGATGCTATCCCAGTATATCTTTGGATCTCAGTGTTGCTCTTTCTGCCATCTATTAAAACACTTCCCAAATATTTAAATTTCACACTTGTTTGATTTTGGTACCTCCGATTTGCAATTTGCACTTTGGGCTCATCCATTTGCTAACAACCATGCATCCTGTTTTCTTGCGGTTGATGTTTAATCCTTTTACTTGCTTTCCTTCATTACCTTCTGTAGGAGTTTTTGTAGCTTTCTTTCTGTCTCTGCTATCAACACTGTGTCATCTGCATACCTTATATTGTAAAGAATGTGGCTGCCAATAATAAATCCTGGTAGGACTTCTATTTCTCTCAAAATTGCCTCACTGTATAGTTTGAATAAGTCTGGTAAGAAGACATATCCTTGTCTTACAACCTTTTCTATTTTTGTATATCTGCTGAACTCATTTTCTATCCATATGCAAGCAGTTTTCTGCCAGTATAGAATATCGATTATTCTAATATCCTTCCCAAATATATCATGGTTGCTGAGCGGTTCCAACATTTCTTTGTAGCATAACATTAAATTAAATTACATTATTCTTGAAAGAAAAGTTATTAATTCTTTTCTTTATTTTTTCCTTTTACAAAATATGAAAGTGATTAAAGTTCTACAAGATACAGGAGGCAAACTAACATTCAGATATTGTGTTGATAAGGAATATTTATGTTAGCATGTGTACTCGCTCTGTAAATGTATGACAGAAGGACAAAGAAGGATAGTAAAGGGTAAGAAATTTCTTAAAACAACAAAAGATAGCAAACTGGCATGGTGGAGTAATGGATAGTGGCTCAGATTGAGAAATCGGAGAGCTGAGTTCAAGTTCCAGTTGGATCCATTACATTCACTTTCATGCTAATATCTTTGGGAAAGGTGTGAATACTCTTCTTCTCACCTCAGCAAGACAGTCTGAGTTCTTTAGCCTTGGGTGGCAACTGGTCTAGGAGAAAGTAACTCTGAATTCCAAACTGTATCTAACCCTGGCATAACACATATTATACAGTTAAAAAAAAGGATTGTTCATATTGTCTCAATGATCCCGACTATGGTCGAATGATGATAATGGTTATGATTGTCCCTGTTCTGATAGGATGTAGGACATAAAATAAAACATTATTATTATTATGCTCTGCAAAAACTTACATCAATAAAATAGATTCTTATAAAGTAAAATAAAATTACATGATTTATGTAAGAAATAAATGAAAGAAAGAAGATAAAAAAAGTATGAATCGATAAATAAATATAGAACGGAAAAGTAACAGAAATTGAAGACTGTCTCAGTACTGATAAACAGCATTTTTTTTTCATTATATATAGCTATTAAACAAATAATAAACATTATGAATTTGGAAAACCCCAACTAAAATGTTATAAATCAGAATCAACAAACTAATAAAAAAAATCTTTTATGCAAAATTGATTCATGGTTTATTACAGATAAAATATTTGCATACAAACCTTTTTTGGAAATTAAAAAAAATATGGAAATCTATATTTCAGGAAAAAAGAAAAAGTAACATTCAGTTATGGAATTCAAAGTTGTGTTTATCATTTGTACCTTTGTGATGTCAAGGGAAATGTATTTTGATGCAGACAGAGTTTATTGCAAGGTGGGATGGCAGGTTGCAATTGTTGGTTTTAACACTTTTTTTAGCATCTCCTCTGACAAGTTTTTTTTCATCTTTACTAGTATGTAATAAAACAAAAATATCAGAGACAGCTTTAATGTTTATGAACATATAAATATTTGTATATATAGATGTATATGTTATTGAATAAATAAATATCTGTGTGTGTTCTTTGAAATGTGTTATATTTATTCGTATTCAGTACCAGAGATAGAGCATTTGTCAATATAGACAATGAGAATATAGGTATCTATATTGGATGGTGACTGTCAGTTTCATGTCTCAAGCGATCTTCAGACCATGTGTCACTACTAGCTTTATAAATAAGCCACTGGGGGATTAAGGGAAGTGAATGGAGGAAGAAACTAGTACTTCTTAGGTTATGACATTTAGTATATTTATTTTATTTATTTATCATTTTATTTACTGTATTTTATTTATTTATTTATTATTTGTTTATTTCATTTATGTTTTTAATCTTTCTTTTGTTTTTAAATTTTTATATTTAAAATAAAGTTTATTTAGTTTATGGTATTTTATTTCATCTTAAAGATCAAGATGTGATTGTTGGTAGCCTATTAAGAATTTATTTCTAGTCAGCCTTTGAAAATGAGCTCCAATCCTTTCTTTAGGATTCTATAAACTACATTTGCATCCTGAGTAAGACGATAAACTACATCCAACAGCAAGGCCACTGATTAGTAGGATTTAAGTAGCGTGAAACCACCTCTTAATTGCTGGTGTTCCCAGGTCCACCATGACCTGGGGTGGTAGCACCTGTTAGGGTCCCAACTATGGGTAAATACTTAGCCCCCAAACTGGGGTCAAAACACTATGTAAGTGCAAAAATAGTTTTTAATACCAGAAATACTTTGTAAAAAATATTTATCACCAGCAATACATTTTTGAAAAAAAAAAAAAAGATATTACCAGCTATACATCTGTATCTGTCTATATTTCTGAGATGAGGTATTATGTACACTATTTACATTATTCAGACTATTGTCCTCATCTTTGTTGCCATATTTATCACCCTTCAGTATCCGTCTATATTAGTCTGACTAATATGAATAGTGTACATAATACCTCATTTCAGAAATATAGACAGATACTGAAGGGTGATAAATATTCTATGTTTGAAGAAAAAATATTACCAGAAATAAAAAATTTGTCGGCATTAAATAACCCATTGTGGTTGATATGCTGTAAAACAAACCAAACCAAACATTTAGGATTCCATCTTGTTCTAAAAAGGTAATTGCTATTTTTTCCTCTATGAAAAGTTTACATAATTCTGAGGTGTTGTTGTAGGCTGGTGCTGTTTTTCTTATTTTCCATGTTATTTCCACTGTCTTTTGTTCTATGTTTTTTTTTTCCCATTTTTGCATTGAGAATCTTTCTTATCAAATTGCAAAGATTTTTTTTTGTATTAATACAGGTGTGTCCCTCTCAGGGAACTATCCTTGGACATACGTTGTTCCTAATTTTCTTCCTGATACCCTTCCTGATGTCATCAGTTCTCAACTTAGGGTCTCTACTGATGATACAACTATTTACTCCTGTGTTAATGGTAATTCTGATCAGTTCAATAAGGTCATATTGGAGGCGGATCTCATAAATGACCTACAATCTGTTGTTAACTGAGGAAAGAAATGGCTTGCTAATTTTAATGCCTCCAAAATGAAACTGCGCTTTTTTATCATCTGAGAATTGGTTGGTTGGTTGGTTGTTTTGTTTTATGGCATATCAAAACCTCAGTGGGTCATTTAATGCCAACAAAACTTTTGAAATAGATTCATAGCAATAGTTTGGTAAAAAAAGGTGTGTATTTATACCTATATATTTGAACCATTTTTCAATTAGTCATATTTTTTAGTACAATCCAACTTCTTTTAAGAAATTTACAATCTTGGATGGTTTTATTTTCATAAAAAGGTTTTTTTTTTTTTTAAATTACTCACTTGGTAATATTTTTTTCACACTAGATCAAAATCTACACACTCTAACAGTATATGTTTCACTCTAAATTTTAATTATTGCTGATAATAATTTTTCCTTCAAAAATTATTGCTGGTAATAAATTTTTTTATTACAAAGTATTTATGGTATTAAAACCTATTTTTACACAAGTTTGGATTTTAACTATTTGCCCATAGCTGGGACCCTAACAGGTGCTACCACCCCAGGTCAGGGTGAACCTGGGTACACCAACAATTAAGAGGTGGTTCCACACTCCTCAAAACCTCCTGCTCAGAGGCCTTGATGCTGGACGTAGTTTATCATCTTACCCAGGATGCGGATGTAGTTTATTGTCATACCTGTGACAGCCATCTTAGAGACCTCTTTCGACCTTCCATCAGTATGAATGATGCTAACTTCCAAGTGTGTGACTCTTTGTGCTTTTCAGGCTAATGTTCTTCACTGACATGAAGTGGAAAGATTATATTGAATCAATTACTAGGATTACTCCAAAGAAAGTTCATTCACTGTGTTATGCTAGACATTTTTTCTTGCTGAATCTATTTTACAAATTTATAAGTCAGCTATTGGTCCAGGCATTGAATATTGTTGCTACATCAGATCTGGTGCTTCTGCTATGTATTTAGACATTCTTGATAAAATCCAAAGAAGAATCTGCAATATTATTGGTCCTGACCTAGCATCTCAGCTTCAGTCACTTTCCCACCACCATAATATAGCTACCCTGTGCCGTTTCTATTAAAATATTTCCATGGTAATTGTTCTGATGAGCTTTCCTCTTTGGTATCTAAACTTTATGAATTTATTTGTACTACTAGATTGGCAGTGAGGTCTCATCATTTTATGGTTGAAATGGTTAGATGTAACCATAACTTCTATGCTAACAGTTTCTTCTCTCATGCTTTTTACTTGTGGAACTTTATTCTGGCCTCTTGCTTTCCATTCAACTTTGATCCTCAACAAATTTAAATGCAATATCAACTGTCATCTTTCATTTTCTTAATTCCTGTTCTTTTACTATTCTCCCTCCTTAACAATATTTTCTTTTTACTTATATTCATTCACACTCAGTAACCACTTGCATCTTAGTGTCTTTATTGCCTTGGTTGGAGTGAAAGGATTAAAAAAAGATTTTTAACGAAATGTATTCAAGATTCTGAATAAAAAAACAACATCTACATCAAAGTACCACACCTGTAATGTCTTGGTAAGTGGTAAATCTTGGCTATTACTGATAATACTATTACTATCAGGAAAATTGGCTATTACTAATAATACTATTACTATAGGAAAAATTGACAGATCTGGAGATCAAGAACCCACCCCCTTTAAAACAAGATCCAGATCTTCAACATCAATGTCAAGTCAGTCCTACTTTACGACTCAGAAACCTGGTGGGTAACCAAGACCAACACCCACAAACTTCAGACATTTACCAAACAATGACTCAGGAACATCCTCAATATCACGTGGCCAGAAGTTGTCCCAAATGACCAATTGTGGGACAGGTCCAAACAATCGAGACTGACATCAAGAAATGGAAATGGAGATGGATTAGCCACACACTTCACATGCCTCCCTCTTGCATCACCAGACAGGTCCATGATTGGAATCCACAAGGGAAGCGAAAAGTGGGTCATCCAAAACAGACTTGGCAAAGAAGTGGAGGTGAAGGCACCCGGCACAATATGGGCCAAGCTGAAAAGAATTGCCTGGAGCTGCATCTGTTGGAGAGGTGTTGTTGAGGCCATATGTTCCCCAAGTAATCAAGAGGCATAGAGAGAGAGATAAGGAAATAAGACAGCCAATGTAAAAATGGCCTTGATTTGGTCAATAAAAAAAAGAGAATGCTGAGGAATGACAATGTAAGTTAAAAAATCAAGAAACTAAACTCAAAAGATCAAATCATTGACTTACGGAGACAGAAAAACATTTTAAAAATGAAAGGTTTCAACACCATGAGATTTCTTTCCATTTAGATACCATTTTCTTTTAGTAAAAAATAAATGAATAAGTGTCAAAATGGTCTTTAGACATTGTGGCACTACTTCAGGAAACTGGTCCACTCATATAAAATAGCAAAAAATTGATCGGGGGATGAATTTTTGTAGATTAGCATTCAGTCAAGACATTTGACAAAAATAAAAAATATTGATTTTTTTTTATTAATTTAGAAGTTGGGGTCCTGTACAGGATATAAATACAGACACAAATCAATTCTTGATTTTTACAGAGTTATCTGAACTTAGTTTGTTATATCCAAATATCATTGATATTTGCAATTCTTTTTTTCAAAGTTTTTAAACATTTTCTAAAAGCTTTTTTTAAATAATTGCAAAACATTAGAGAGGTGATAATTATTTATCTTAAATGAAGAATAAGTGGATAGATACATTTATTAATTTATGTAAATTTTTTTTCTTTAATTAAAAATTTACATATTCATTTGTTCTTTATTTAAATGAAATATTTTGTAAAAAAAAATAATTTTTTTTTACATAGAATTGCTACATCCAGGTAGCTCTTTTAAGTCAAGGATCAATTTTTCACTGTATCAATATTAAAACCAAGATCTTCCCCCTCTCCCATCTTCTAAATTGATAAAAAATATTTTTTTATTCTGGCATATATTGTACCTTGTGAAAGGCTAATCTACAAAAATCATTCAATATTTTTACAAGTGGATCAGCCTACTTAAGTTGCACCATTATTCAAAATAAAGATGATTATACACTTGAGAAATTCAATAGATGTGTAGCGATTTTCCAAGTGTAGGAAAGTATGGGGCACCCAGTGAGGATCGAACTCACTACTCAGTCGTAATTGTTCTAGCGAGACAAGCTTGCTAACCATTACACCACCTTGAGGTGCCCAATTCATTAGATGTATATGTTGAACATGACACTTCAGTCTCACAAAAGACTTATAGACAAGACCACATTGGGTACAAGATTGTGAGCTTCTGATATTAATGAAGATTTTTTTTTTAGTCCTTTCTCTTGCCTTCCTGGGGTGTTCAAATGCTTAAGAATTGTGTCAGCATACACTCCACACTTTTTGGTCCGGGAACATCTGAACAAATGTTTTATCTGGTTTTAAAATTGCTCTTAAGCTTGTCTTTGTACCTGAGCCATAGGGTCTGCCTACATTTCTTTTGCTATTGTATAATTCACTGTACATGAAAAATTTTGGTATTTGATTGTCATTCATTCTGATGATATAAGTAGCTAACTGAAATAGAGTTTACATGAGAATGGTCTTAACACATCCAATTTTGCATTTTGCAAGCAGATCAGCATTTGGTATTATATATTGACAGATGGAGTGAAGGCAGCCCTTGTGGATAACATCTAGCTGATTTATGTGTGTGTGATATAGAGGTAAAAATTCAGATCTATACAAAAGTTGGAGTGGGGGAAGTCAACAGTTTTGTAGATGTTGATTTTCATTTCTAGTTTAATCCCTCTTATATATTAAAGATGATGATGATTGAGTTTACGAAATGCATTAGAGACCTCGATAGAAAATTTAGCTGTGATGGACAAATTTGTTGTCAAGGAAAGTATAAGAGTTCATTTTACTTCCTAGGTAAGTGAAATACATCACATATATCATGTTTTTTCTCTCTTCTTGTAGAAACCATAAAATGATAGCTAATAAAGAAAAGGAATTTGTGGAGAGCCATGATCATCTATATCCTGAAGGAACAGGGCATTAAAAAATTTTATATTAGAAGAAGGACAACTCTGAATTCAAAACCATGCAACTGGAAAAACATTCTATCTTTCTCAAAAAGTCATGGCAATTCCCAGATAATAAAGAAAAGGAATCTGTGGAGAGCCATGCCCATCTACTTCCTTAAGGAACATGGCATTAAAAATGTTTATATTAGGAGAAGGACAACTCTGAATTCAAAACCATAGAGAAGGCAACAGGAAACCATTCCACCATCTTTGCCAAGAACTCATGGCAATTCACAGATAATAAAGAAAAGGAATCTGTGTAGAGCTATGATCACCTATCTCCTGAAGTGAAGAAATATTTATATTAGGAGAGGGACAACTCTGAATCCAAAACTGTGGACAAAGCAACTATTCTACTATCTTTCTCAAAAAGTCATGTCAATTCATAGATAATAAAGAAAAAAAAACTGTAGAGTGCTGTGATTGTCTACATATTGAAGAGACATGTTATTTGAAAAGAATTACTCTTAGTTTATATAAAATTGGAAGTTGATCATTCCTGCAGTCAGCATTTTGCTCTATGGCTTGAGCACCTGAGCGTGGTGTATTGGTTAACAAGCTTGTCTCACTAAAACAATTACAAACTGAAGAGTCAGTTCAATCATCACTGATCCCATACTTTTGGCATTGTACCACATCTAATTTACGCTTAGAAAATCAGTTTTACTCTATGTCTTATTCACTTTTTTTCACTGCATAATACCAAATATATAGCGGCAATAAAACTGCTCAAATGTTCACAGGTTTTCTTACTCTGTCAATTACAAATAAAACTCCAAATATGTTAAAATACTTATCTTGTCAACTGAAATATTATAGGCATGTCCTCTCACACCATTGATTCATTAGCTTTGAATATCCTAATCTAAAGAATGAAACTTACTGAAAATTTGCCAAAATTCCATATGAAACAAAACAAAAGTGAAAAAAATAATTTTTTACTGTCATCTTCAAAAGAACAATTTTTACAAAAATATCTCAATGTAAATATATATTCTTGAGTAATAAATGGATCAGCTCCAAAATGATAAAGATTTAGGTTTTGAGGGTGATTTGTTATCAGGACCTAAATGTTTTTTTTAATTTTGCAGTTGATCCATTTATTACTCAAGAGCATATATTTAAATTGAGATATTTTTGTGAAAGCTGTTCTTTTGAAAGTGACTGATTAAAAGAAATAGGCAAGAACTCAAAATTTAGATAAAGTAATAAATAAAATCTGTTATCTTTTACATTTGATTCCTTTAAATATTGAGGACAAATTTTCAAACAGATTTTTATAGAAAGAGATCAATATTGTTCGATTCCGCATTGATGGCATCAAACTATTGTCAAGTTCTTGGAAAATGTTTTTTGGTTATTTTCTGTTTAATGCAAGACCAAATATTCCGTTTGAGATTTGAATCTGACCTCTGACCAGACAAACATTATCCTGATGGATTTGTTCTCCATCCACCTTTTTGCTGTTCTTTATTACATTGGCAATAGCATTGTCTTATTGAAAAATAGCATCTGATCATTTCTCTTTAGAAAACAACTTTTAAATTATGAAAAACAATTCTTTCTGAAATATTTTTTTGGGGTTTAATCCATGTTCATTCTTTCTTTTTGCTCAGTAGTGTATGTGTATTTATAAATATAAAATATTTGTGAATATGCATGAGAGAGACAAGCAGACAGACAAACAGAAAAACAAACAGAAAAACAAACAAATAGAGAGACAGTAATTTATGTCTGAATTTCTGGGATGAAGAGTTATCATTATTTACAGTGCTACACTCAGGATTGTCCCACAGAAAATAGTCTAGTGGATTAAAGCATTGGTTCATGATTCTGGTGACATAGTAATATTGGATTAGACAGTGAAAACTTAGATTCAGTAGAAACTAGGGAGATCCATTAGTGAGCAGTACTAAATAAGAACTAGACAAGATATCCTTATGAGGACAGCAGAACAGAAACAATCAATCCTTATAGGTTAAATAAAGTGTTCTGTTTGAAATTACTTAAAGGATACCCTGATCAACATGCCCCTGATGAAAGATGGAAGAGACAATGGTCAAAACAATATAACCAGTGGCAAACTGGGTCAAAAACTTCTACCAAGAAAACTTGTAAAAGGGCCCAATCAAAAGGACCCACTTAATCCCAAAATGCTTCATCAAACAAGAAATTGAGGATATCTATTTTCTACTGAAAGAAATTATAGTAGCAAAGAATCTTTATTTAAATCTTCCCAGCATCTATGCAATATTTTTCTTTTTTTTTTTTTTTTAGTATTAACTTTCTTTGTTTATTTCTAAAGTGCCACACCATCACTTTGGGGCCTACCAAGAAATTCCCTGGTATCCTGGTGGGCCAGTCTGTCACTTAATATAACATTAATAACAAAAATGAGTAAAAAGTAAGAAGAGATCTGAAATTGTCCAAATAATAACAGAGTTAATTAATAATAAACCTAAGTGAAGTAAGAAAACAAATGAATTTGTCTATTTTATTTGTTAGCTGGAAAAATCAAATTTCAAAACATCGAGACTTTTCACAAACATTACAACGCAAAAGAGATAAATGGTGAATAACATTTATATTGATTAAGTGACGTTCTTTGTTGGGGGAAAAAAATTGAAAATACAGAAATAAATCACATATTCTATTGTTGCATGTAAATAAATCTTGGTCTGTTGAAATGCAAGGCATACAAGGACTTTGAAAATATTTATATATAGAAATATGGTGTTATGGATCTTATAATTTCATAACCAGACTGTCTGTTGCATGTATCAGTCAGTTAGTTGAACTTGTAGACTTCTTGTGGAATATTAGGCCACAGTCTTGTCACACTACGTATTACTGTTGTGTTCCATGCAGCAAGTAGGTTTTTACAGGCTAGAATTGCTAGCTCCAGCTTCAACTGAATTGCTCATCTCTTAGACTGCTTTACAACAAAGGCTAGAGAGCTCAATCTGCCTTGCTATTATCACTTAACTGGGAAGGAGAAAATATGGAATCATACATTTGTGTGAAAATAAACACAATGACTTTGGCTGGAATTTGAACTGAACATGCCAATCACACATCATGTGCCAATATATTACTATTATATATCAGTGTATAGACAAGCTGTGGCAGAAAAACCATCCACATTTTAAAGGTTGGCAAAAATTTTAAAATATTAAAAATTTATTTCACTGTTGTTTAAACAAACAGCTACAGTTTTTATTCATTTGGTTTTAAGAAATGACATCTTCCAAATGGTGGCTTATATTTAGAAATTGTCTATAACAGTTTATTTTCCATAAACTGTTGTAGACAATTTCTAAATTTCTCCATCATCCAGAATTTTCAGTGTTCCAAGGTCTTCCAAGTTACCTTTTTTAAGTGCTGAACCTTTGTGCCTGAAATTTTAAAACCCATAGCATTATTGGTTTTCTATCCAGAACAGCATCATTCCAATGTAGCAAGAAATGAGCACAAAAAGCTCTTTGTGTTCCACTTACAAATTCACCAGTCTTAAAAAACTGTTCAACAGCAAACACATGATGTGCATTGGTCCTACCAATGATGGTAACTAATGGCATCTAAAAAATAATGGTAAGAATTTAGATAGATGAAGACACCATTGACACTTGCCTAAATTCACTAGCACCACACAAGTGGCAATTTAAAATATGGTAGGTATTTCTATGCACACACATACACACACCCATGCACACCCATAATGAAAAAAGAAGAAAAATATCAACCTTGCACCAATTAAAAGTGCATAAATTCTTAACTCCATATAAAAGAAAAACAAGAAAATAAACAGTCAATTACTGATATCTCCTGACAAGTGGATGGAATGATTGCTGAAGTGTTTGCCTATGAAACTCTAGAGTTGAGATGCTGGTAATAACAAAGTGACAAATTTTATATTTGTATTAATCATATATATATATATTAAATTTTAATCCCAATCTTCACCTTTAGGCCTTCCTGTTCTTCTTTCTTCTGTTACACCTCTCTCTATAGCTTTCATACATTTCCCTCTCACACTTGTTTCCCACTACCACACATACACTCTCATTAAAATTTTGTTTTTTATACCCAGAGTTATACTTTCCAATTTCTTTTTGAATTTGTAGCTCTGATGAATTGGATCGTGATTATGATTCCAATGTAATGAATTGTAACCATGGAATATTAGTATTTGAGCCTTTTATATTATATTCTTACTCTGTCCTGGACATTGAGTTCTACCTGGATTCTATTCTCTTGAGAATTTATTTATATGTATTATCATCTCTCTCTCTCTCTCTCTCTCTCTATATATATATATATATATATATATATATATATATATATATATATATATAGAGAGAGAGAGAGAGAGAGAGAGAGTTATGGATAAATTATCATCTAAATTATGCAAAAATGAAAATAAAAAACTTACATCTCATTTTAACAGATATATTTACCAAAATTATGCAAAAGTATCTTGGATTCCTAAAGAGCAAATTTATTCAATAAAATCGCCATTGGCTTCAATCATGACCAACAGACAACTTTGGAATCTCCTGCAACTCTTCTGGACGGTCTCCTTGCTTTAAATTGGGGAATGCAGCCATAATCCTTGACTCCAGTTCATCTTTGGTGTTACAAAGAGTTTTGTTGGTCTCTTGCTCAACTGTGATCTACACATAATAATCAGGAGGGTTTCAGTCTAGGGAGTAAGATGGCTAAGTGTAAGGGGTAATGTGGTCACAGAAATTGTCTGACAGACATGACTGGGTTCTCCTGCTTGTGTGGCATGGTGCAGAGTCCTGTTGTCAGACATAGGGTCTTCCAGCAGCAACCTCCTTGACCCAGGGTAGCACTAACTCCTCAAGGCACATGATGTTGTTCTCCGTGTTGAGTCTGAAGCCCTGTGGGAAGGTGAATGGAAGCACAAAGTCACCATCACTACTGATTACTCCAAACATATTTGTAATCACCATTAGACTCATCCAACTCTTTCTGAATCCTCTTCAGTGTCCTCAGATTGACACCCAAACACTCTGAAATGTTCGTATTGGAGGTTTCAGCTTGAATGCCATGTAATACAGCATGGTGTTTCCAAATTTCTAGCAGAGTGAATTGCATCATGGTGCTTTTTTCTCACAGATGGTGCATGCATACATATATATATCTATCTATATACATATATATAAAGTGTGAAGATTGTATTCAAGATGATAAGACCTTGTTGCTAATCTGATTCTGTGATTAAATTCATAAAGTCTAGGTACTTTAGTGAAGAAATCATCTGAACAATTACCATGAAAGTATTTATAAAAAAGACACAGGGAAACAACTTTATAGTGGCGGGATATATATATATATATATATATATATATATATATATATATATATATATATATATATATATATATATATATATATATGTAGGCTGTGAGAAAAAAAAAAAAGAAAAATAATAATATTGATAAGACTAATAATACTTATTGTATATTAGTATCTCTTTTGACCAAACAGAAGCATGAAGAGAAAAGATGTTAAGATATCAGAATTTTGGGACATGCCTCTGTCCTTTCACAATGAAAAATAAAAAATGAAATTGAACTTTTGCGGGTAAGGGGCAATTTTTTTAATGTTATGTTACTAACAAAATCTAGTGGTATTGGGCTAGGTCTTTGCCACAATTAAAGTTGTGGCAGGTTTGTAAATAGCTTTTTGTGGAAACTGTATTCATTGAGTATGCTTAAATTCTTATTTAAACCTAGAATGTGTGAATTTATTTTTAAAAATCTATCTTATTTCAGACTTTTGTCATTCTTGTTTGTATGTCTGAAAGTTCAGATTTTCAACATCTTTTCTCATTATCCTTCAGTTTGGTCAAAAAGCCAAATAATATGCAATAAATATTATTAGTTTTATTATCAATATTTATAATAATTTTTATTCCATCATCCTACTGTATTTACACATTATAAGAAGCACATATGTAGACAGTCATTCTTTACTATATATATATATATATATATATATATATATATTATACCCTCTGGGATATTACATCACCAATATTAATTTCTTATATCGAGCACACATGCACCACCTTCTCTTGCAGGTTGACCTGTCACCTTTTGAAACTGAGTGCATTTCGTGCACATATCAAGCAGCACATCACGAACAAGCAAAATACAATGAACAATCAGCATAAGACAAATATTAGTGGATAATGCAAAAATGCAAATAAAAACCAAAATTAAATAAAATATCATTTCACCACAGGAGACGACATATTGACATCCATATGATATATTTAATATGTGCATATATATATATATATATATATATATATATATATATATATATATATATATATATATATATATATATATATATATATATATTATAATGTATAAAACAATAAATATATTAAACTATATATATATATATATATATATATATATATTTATTGTTATTTATTGTTATATATATAAGTGTTGCACATCACCATAGACTGTATCATACTTTCAGTTTTCCAAAGAATACTAGGTGTAGACATAGCAACCTCGCTTACCATCCAGGCATGACATTGGTTCTTGAAAATGACTGAGACTGTCAAAAGTACTTGAAGAAGTTATTTTATATATATATATATATATATATATATATATATATATATATATATATATATATATATATTCCATTTATTTATTTGTCTTCTATATTTCCTACACTTCCAAAATGTAGAATTTGAAATAAACTTTATTTTGTACAAATTAAACAACTACTGTCTTAGTCGAAATTAGAACACAAATCATAGTTTCCATTTTTCTTGGTGTGAACCGTTAGAAAAATGTCACAAACCAGTTTTCTATTTCAGTATCAAATGTATAATAGAGGTTTGTATTGAGATGACTCATCATACAATAACACTTAATAAGATACTTTGCAAGAACTAATTTGGTGTCTGTGTAGTAGGTAGAATTTCTTTGCATACTGGTATTCTTTGGAAAGCAGTAAATATAAAATTGTCTACAGTGAAGTCTCGTTCCCAATGGCCGTTACACATGGCGTGACTGCAGACAATCTCAAACTTTCAGCTTTCCAAAGATTACTAGATTGTAGAAAAAGGAATTCTACCTACTGCACATACACCACATGGTACATAAAAATGACTGAGATGGCTGGAAGTACTTGAACAAACAACAACACAAACTGAAACTTTGGACAGTTCATCCATAATTTTGATTCCAATATGCAAAACCTTATTTGAAAACTGGAAAAATATTATAAAGGAATTCTTTTTAATTAATTCGTTTGGATGAATACATGCTTCTGAAAATAGGGCCACAGCCTCACCATAATATGTGGTGCTGCTGTGGTTTCCTGCAGGAAGTAGGTTTTATGGGGTGGAGTTACTAGTCCCATACCCAGCTAGTTTTGATTTCAGAATTTTCCTTCCCCTTTCCCAAGGTTATCTCTGAACAAAAACTATGGAGGATGAAACAGAAACCACACCATTCTCAAGAAGTCACAGATGATAAAGAAAGTTTCTTCCCAAGAACCACTACTTTGTAGAACATACTCCTGCATGGGTGCTTCCCTGAAGACTGCAATCTTAACCTCTTCATATGTAGTGTCAATCGTTAATTATCCACCATATGCCCATAACCTTCATTTCTTACTTCCTCTAATTATGTTCATAACACACACATAAGGGGATTCTGTAATCATTAGTCAAAAAAAGAAAAAGGAAATTGTGGAGATACATGGCATTTTTTTAAAGATTACCCTTACTTTACTACGGGTTAGATTTCAAAATTGTTCTTCTCCTAGACTAATTGCCAGAGAGCCCAGTGTGTTTTGGCATTTAACCTATAGCTAGATAAAGAAGAGATGAATTCAGGCTTGTCCAAAGAGAATTATTGTGAAAGTCAACATAATGGAATACTTCAGTGGAAATTAAACTTAGCACTCCTATCCCAATTTTGCTTTTCTATCAAATCTCACTCAGGCCAGCTTACATGACCACGGAGCAATTTTCATTTAGAAACATATCTTCACCAGATATAGAAATTATCACTGAATCACAGTAATCATGTTGGGAAAAAAAATCATCACTCACCAGTTCCTGTTTGAGAGGAACATGTCCTTGCTATTGACATATAGAAATCCAGCTAGTTTGAATCTGGAATCCTAAATATGGCTTCTCCAGAAATACATAACAAACATCTGGTAGTTCCAATTCCCATTGGGAACAATTACAAGCCTCTCTCTTTTTTTGCTGTCTTTTCACAATTGTTGTTGTTGCATACATGTGTTTTAGCTATATGTTTAAGCACTTATAATACCTCAGTTATATCAGATCAGTTATAATAAATTCACTAAGAAACAATGGATTGCTGAGAGTGAAAAACCTGAGAAAACAGTGAGGAAAGAGAGAATATTAAAAAAAACATCATTCAAAATGACAGAAGAGGATGACTGATGATTCATTTAAATTTTTGAAGATCGTATTTGAGAGGGAAGTAAGAAGCTGGAATAGAGTTCCACAAGGGAGAAGTGTGAGAGAAGAAGTTAGGTCTCATCATGCAAATATATATAACAGTAAAAAATGGTTGCTGAAGATATTAAGTTTTATAAGTCCCAGAAATTCATACACAGATGTCCTTAAGGACAGGCACAGTGGATAAAGGCATTTTTTAGATCCAGTGACAAGACCCAAAGAGTTGTGAATTCAATACCTGGTTAAGGCAGTAGACAACTTGTAGAGTTGAATTAACATGAGATAACTGATAACCGAAATCCAGCGAGTGAAATAAAGGGTTCAGTTTGACATTCCAACCAAAACATTGTGATAAATATGGTAACAGAGATGAGGACAATAGTGTGTATCTAAATTAAAAAGCCAAAAATTTTAATAAAATCAATTGTATATTCTTAAAAATCTGTGCCAAATCAATGTCATATGTGCTTGCATATCCACTAAACCACATGCACACACACCTCTTTTTGTTTTCTCTAGAAAAGTGGGACACAAGTTTGAATCCAACTTTAGTGATGGAGAACCCACAATAGGCAGCCTTATTCAGGCCATCAGCTGCGATATCAAGGCACTTCCATCAACAGTGATGCCTTTTGTCAAGGATGAAGCCAGTGACAGTAGCAGAGACTAAATCTTGACTATCGTATATGTATATTGATTTTCACCTTCTTGCCTATCTCACTTGACTACATATGCATGTGTCTATCTCGAATACTACCTTGCGTTATACCCCTGAATGAACACTGTAGATCATGGGAAATAGAAACCTTTTTAACTATTTCAACCATACATTATGAAATGGACAAAGTCCGACAATTATTTTAAAACATTTTTTTATGTTTATACATTCATTTATAGATACAAATATTTAAGTAAATGCTCTATTTATAATAAACAGTATTAACAACATTTACCAGCCTAAATGTCCAAGAAATTTTCATAGAAAATATGTGTCCTCCAACAGGAATTGAACCTGTATCCTATACAGAACTGTCATGATAGCTTGATGTGCTTTTACTGATTTCACCACAGAGGTGCGTTTCGGTTAGCAAGTTTGATTTTACTGTATTTGAACCACAATTCTCTATGATTTTCTCACATACATTCATATCTGCTCCATGTGTATCCAAATGTAAACAAATGACATCACACATTATGAAATGGACTAAGTCTGACAATTATTTAAGACATTTGTTTATGTTTATACTTTCTTTTATAGATTCAAATATTCAGGCTGGTAAATGTTATTAATACTATTTATTATAAACAGAGCATTTACTTAAATATTTGTATCTATAAAAATAATGTATAAACATAAAAATGTCTTAAAATATTTCAACCATGTTTTATCTCTTTTTTTTGTTTGTTTTGTCACTTCTATTTTTTTTCTTGTTAATGGTAATGCCACCATTACACCTAAAATATATACTTACTTTTTCTAACATTTTCTCACTTAATACTACTATGTTGGTTTATAGATTAGAAAGCATAATTTTCCAGTTCAGAAGACTATTGATCAGACAGTTACTACACTCTGCTCCTTGCTAATCTAGATCACTCTCCTTTATAATTTCTACCTTTATTTTATTTCTTTTTTCTTTTTGTTTTATCCTTTTGATAGAACAAGAATCTTCCAGTCATATTTTTTTTACCTTAGACCCAGGTTTCTTTGGCACTTTCAATTCACTAACACAAAAATCATCACCGTCACTACTAATCTCGTCTAATCTCCTTTCTGCACAAATTACTTTATGAAGTTGATTAATCCCATCTCAAGATCCCAAGGAATAACAATTCCAGACCATTAGTTTTCCAAATTTCTAAAAATATCTCTTTGAGGATATTTTCTGTATATCAGTTAAAGATACTAACAGCCAAGATCCAATTAGAATGGAGGCTAAAGAGATGAGTCTATTTGAACTTTGAACTTTTGCTGGAATGGCACTGGGTAAATGTGCTAGACTGTGGCTTGAGAGTTTATACTGAGACAAATGCTTCCTACCCTTATCAGTATGTATAGCTCAGTAGTTACAAAATAGGACATTAATATGAGGAATCTGATTGAAAAGTCTGTGAGAAATTTTACATTACCTGTGGAATACCTAAGTTGTTTTTTTTTAATCAGTATCACCCCATGCAAGACAGTAAAGGCACTAAGAGACAAGAGGTTACAGTGAGTGGAAGAATTAGGAACAGAAACATTAATAATGAGTGGGAAGAGAAAAGAGTAATCAGGAGGACAGTAGATAGCGATTGATATTGCATTTAAATTTTTGCAGATTGAAGATGGCTGGAAAGCATGGAGCTGGAAGGGAGTTCCACAAGTGAGAAGTGCGAGAAAAGAAACTGTTAGCATAGAACTTATGGCTGCATCTAGCCAGCTCAACTGTAAACTGATGAGATCTTGATGCCAGCCAAGTACTGTGCTTAAATTCAAAAAGACTATGTACCATAGTGAAGAGCTCATCCAAATGATTACCATGAAAGTATTTATAGAAAAGGCACAGAGAGGCAACTTTATGTTAGTGGGAAAGTGATTGAAGCCAGGCTGCCAGATCAGGACCAATAATATTGCTGATTCTTCTTTGGATTTTATCAAGGAGCTCAAGTAAATAGAAGAGCCAACATACCATATATGGCAGCAATATTCTAAGTTGTTCAAAAATATTTCTAAAAGCTAAGCCATACTAGTTATTATGCCTCTGATTGGCATGGTTCCTAAACTCACTGTGGGATGGACATCAGAACTTTGGACAGGCCAATCTTGTAACATTTTAATGTCTTCATCTGTTAGAAACTTGTTCAGTATTCCATCAATTTTTATCAGCTTTCTTGTATCATCGCCAAGAGACTAGATTAAAATAAAGTCTCTCTGGGATAATTGGATGTGCAGATGGTGTAATGAATAATAAATCAGAATGAAAAATCAGAGAGATGAGTTCAAATTCCAGTTAAGTTTGTTACATTCACTTATGTGTAAATAACCCCACTCACCAGCTATGGGCCAAATAGTAGAAATTGTATCTGCAAAAATCAATGTTATTTTCAAAAAATTGTAAAATTATACTAACAATCCCAAATAAGATGCAGTTTTAAATAAATTGTGAAGGGCTGATAAGCTGTAGAAAACAAATTAAGCAATCACTTAATTAGTTTCTCCAATGTTCTGACTAAAGCTGTTCTATATCTGTCTATATTTCTGAGATGAGGTATTATGTACACTATTTACATTGCTCGGACTATCATCCTCATCTTTTTGCCATATTTATCACAACGTTTTGGCTGTTGTACGCTCTGGATTTCTTCAGGAGGTTGGAATATCAAGATGAGTATGATATTCCGAGCAATGTAAATAAAGCTGTTCTAACTACTTTTGAATCATTTCTACTTAAAATGAATGTGGTTTACACTATTGAAAAGCTTACTCGATATCAGTTTCTGTATGAAATTTATTATAAGTATTTTATTTTCATTTAATATGGTTTATTAATATATAGTTTGTTTTAAATGCTTTGCTCATTCCAAATATAAGATCTCATGATTATCCATAGGTTCCTGAGAAATGAAATGACTTCTTAGAAAAGACTGTAAAGTAGCTTTCATTTGCTTTCTCCAAGATTTTGAACTAATCCTAAACTGGTTGCCAATCAAGGCTAAAGAGCCAAGTCTACCTGGCTGTTTAATCCATAGAGGCCCATTCCAATGGGCATCAGTACAAAAGTGGATGTAACAGAATAGGCCAGAAATTGAACTCAGCTCAACAATCAATCTCTAAGATAATGAAAAATGGAAGCAGTGATATTTATTAATGAAAGCAAAACTGACCTACATTTTAATGGGAGTATATCTGAATGCATGTTGAACAATCTGTGATATACAAAAAGACTGTAAAGTTTGATGGTGGGAATCTAATGGTTTGTTTTGCTAAGACTCCATCAAATGCCAGATATAGTAAAAGGTGAAATATCCAACATGATAGATCACCTTGTTATAGACGATATACAACAAACATGTTTTTTTTTTATTGATGAAGACAGTTTTACAAGACTGGTCTGCTTAAAGTTTTGATCTCTATCTCACATCAAGCTTACGCTGTATATGCCAATAGGTGTCATATTAAGTACTCATTATGACAAAGTTTCTAGAACTGTTCTTAAATAAATGAGCTATATCTGTGAATAATGTAAAGAAATATTTAGCACAATATTCAGTGTCTTTTATCATAGCACCTCACTACTTTGTTCATGTTATCATTGTGGACGGAATATATTTCATGACCTTGTGTTTCCACTGTAGCACCACTGACCATTTTTCTATGCAATGTAACAACTTTATTCAGATTTAATGATCAACTACATTTTTTTTAGACGCTTGATTACTGAGTCATAATGTAAATACTCCTTTTGAATAATACATAACATTATTAATAAATCATAGCAACTCAATATTTAATTATTAGCTATAAAGAAATTATAAAACTTCACATCTGTTGCAACAACCATCTTACAATAAAATCTGTAACCTTTTGCCAACCAGGGCAGGGGACAAGAAAAAAAGGAAAGATGGTCTATACTGTCTATACCAGCTATTTGTTCTGTGTCCTGATGACAACCATCTTCTAGTGTTCATTGGTTACTTCTTGCAGTTAGCTATTTGTCTTGATGTCATACAACTTGTAGCATAATATTGGTTAATTTCTACAGAGAGTTTTCTGTCCTGATGTCAGCCCGATCCATCTCTAGAGTTAATCAACACTTACAATGAATTTCTGCCAATTTTATTTCAAAGTCACTTAGGCAATATCTGATTATTTCATGACAAGCAACCACATAACATCAGACTAACTATGTCAATAGTTTTCCCTTTCAGACCTTATTTTATTTTCCAGTCAACTTCTGTTTTGTCAGAGGACTCTACTGACTTTAATTCAAATATCAACTCTTCCTGTCAAATTAGGTGCATATCACCTAAATCATCAAAATCAATCAGTGTTCTTTTTACATTAATCTTTGGTTTATCTTTCTGTGTAAGCAACATAGATTTGGTGCATTATATCATTTGTTTTGTACTCTTGCATACATGAACTTTATCTAAAACCAATTTTATACATGTACTCTTTTGTCAATGTTCAATTCTGAATTTGTAAATTTTCCATATATGAACTTTTATAACTGTCAACTTAACATATGGACATTTTTACTATGTTCGGTTCCGAACCTGAAATTTACTTTCCAGGTACAACCTTGTGTTTGATACCTTTCACTCTTCAATTGATTCTAAGGATCTTTGTTACGTTCATATAAGTGTATAAATTTTATTGTAAAATTTCTTTCGGGAACTCTAATTCACGTTATGATTTGTTACATGAATTTTGTGTTAACCTTGTTCTGTATGGGACATTTGTTCATTTTTTTGGAGTTGCCATTTTTGATTCTGTTTGATTCAATCGAAATGTTAACAACATCCTGCATTCAATTTAATTTATGTGTTTAAATTTTGTTTTCTTGTAAATAGATAAATGTTTACAATATTAATGTAAACTCTTCATTATTGTTGTCCTCGTTTATTGATCTGTCAGATCTACCTTTATTTTTATTTTTAAATATTTGGGGATCTTCACACCACCCTACACACAAATCACTAGTAACCCGCTGGCATGCTGCCAATGGCAACATCAGTGGTCCTCTGGTGGCAGCCACTGATATGCCTCTAGCGGTTTGCCAGTGGTAACATTGCTGAGGCAAACACACTGGCAGTCTAACAGCAGGCCACCAGCAATAAATGCTTGTGGCATATCACCCAGTGGCAGATTGGTGGCTTATGTGTAGGGTACTCCAGCATTTTGCTCAGTATTATAACTAATTTTAGTAATACTATTATTTTGCTATTTTTTATTCTTCAATTTTAATTCTCCCAATTTCTTTAAAAATCTCTTTAAGGTAATTTCAAGCATGTTAATGATGATGGGTACAACTACCATCTTTGCATTTCACTTTTTTCAATTTTCATTTTCACTTTCCTTCCACGCTGAAAATATAGGTTCCCAGAGTTAAGCAGCATCAAGCCCAGTCAGTAGTTATATGGGGAACCACTTGGGAGCAACAGATACAGTGGGGAAAATAAGTATTTCATCCCCTGCTGATTTTCTGAGTTTGCCACCTTACAAAAATAGGAACGATCTATAATTTTCAGGGTAGATTCATCTTGAAAGTGAGAGATAGAATATAAAAAGAAATTCTAGAAAATCACATTATAATAATTTTTGAGCATTTATTTCTTTTTTATTTCACCCTCTACCAACCATCAATGATTCAGGCGCCACATACCAGTTAGGTGATCAGGTGTCATGTCAACAGTCCTATTACTCAATTATTACTCCTAATCAAGTACTCATTAACTGTATAAAAGACACTAATTCACAGAATTAATAAATCAGAATCTAATCTCTCTACAATGGGCAAGATGAAAGAATTGTCTAAGGACATCCGGGACAAATTGTATACCTGCACAAGACTGGAATGGACTACAAGACGATTGGCAAGCAGCTAGTTGAGAAGGAGTCAAGTGTTGGTGCAATTATAAGAAAATGGAAGAAACTCAAATTAACTATCAATCTCCCTCAGTCTGGAGCTCCATGCAAGATCTCCCAATGTAGAGTGAACCTGATGATGAGAAACGTGAGGAAACAATCCAGAACTACGCAGCATGATCTTGTTGATGATCTCAAAGCAGCTGGGACAACAGTCACCAAGATGACCATTAGTAACACACTACACTGTACTGTGAGCAACCTTCTGCAATTTGGAATATGTTTCAGTTTTAAATAACCTAAAAAGGGTTGATAAGCCATGCAAAAGAATCAATCAATCAATCAAATCAAAATAATATTCCTTCTTTCATGTTTTACTGGATTTGCAGAGCATCAGACAAATGACGAGATATGATCTCTTGGCCTGGATTTGGCCAGAATATTTTGTTTATTTTTTATTCTCTAGAACCAATTTTGATTCAAATCATTTTATATATATATATATATATATATATATATATATATATATATATATATACACACACACACACATATATATATATATATATATATATATATATATATATATATATATTCATACATGTTTCATTAAATAATATAGACAAGTGTTGTCTATTTATTTTATGTAAATTCTTTTCATATCGTCTGATAAGCTTAATAACATTATCATTAAACGAAGAAAGAAAATCACAATATTGATCCATATTTTTTAATCCGATCTAAGCTTTTGGCTTACATAAGCCACTATCAAAGATGTCAATTACTGTACAACATGTTAAGCAATACACGGACAAGACACTGATGATAGTCTGCTTCTGTTTACATGGATGATTTCCTAGCAATGATAAACATGTGTTTATAAGATGCTAGAAGCGAAAATCGCACCACAGCTCATGACGTCACACATGACCACACAAGAGTAAATTCAACCATCTACATCATTTGTGGAGCAGCCAATTCAAACATAACTTACTGCATTCAATTATTATTATTATCGTTATTATTATTATTATTGAGTGCAAATTTGCAATAAACTAATGAAATGATGCTATATGACAAATATGTAAAGCCCAAAATACCCATCATGACACCAGACTGATAATGATATACCAGGCACATGCATTACAGCCAACTGGTGTCAGCAGCTGCCATATATGGCCTGGTGCTTCTGCTATACATTTAGACATTCTTGATGAAATCCAAAGAAGAATCTACAATGTTATTGGTCCTCACTTGGCTTCAGTCACTATCCCACCACTGTAATATCACTTTTCAGTTACTTTTGTATAAACAATTTCATGCTAATTGTTCTGATGAACTTTCCTCTATGTTACGGAGACATTATGAATTTAAGCGCAGTACTAGATTGTCAGCAAAGTCTCATCATTTTATAGTTGAAATGACAGGATGTAATCAAAAGTTTTATCCTAACAGTGTCTTTTCTCACACTCCTCACTTGTGGAAGTCTCTTTCGGTTTCTTGCTTTCTAGTCAACATTGATCTTCAAAAATTTAAATACAATGTTATCTAGTTATCATCTGTCTTCTTAATTCCTGTTTTTTTTTTATTGTTCTCATTCCTTAATAATATTTCTCTTTTTTCTTATATTCTTTCACACTCAATAACCTCCTTGTGTCTTATTGTCTTTATTGCTTTGCTGGGGTGAAATGTTAAAAAAAATAACCTTGCAAGTGGAGCCCAGCTAGAAACACCTTCAAGTCAGGTAGAGTCTGCTTAGAGTCTGTGATTGAGGGTGTTTTTTTTAAGTATCTAGATGAGACTTTTAAATTCCCTTGGCTCTTCCTTTAAACTTAGGACAGCAACCCACTTGGTACCCAGCCATAATACTCTCTTAAATTTCATTTTTTTTTATATGAGCATATAGTAAACAGTTGAAAGAAGAGCTCTTTCTCTAATTAGAAATGTAACTAACATTTTTCTAAGTTTACATTACCGTCTGTTTTGTTGCATGTTATCTTTGCATTCTCGTCATCTATTGGCAGTTCTTCAGTGGAAACCACAACACTGCATCACAGACTGAATAAATGACAGAAAAATTTGGGGGATTTCTTTTTACTCACTTTAAATCAGGAATAAGTAGTAGTAAGCTTCATTGCTTTGAAGAAACAAAAGGGACAAGGAGGTAGAGAGGAAAGACGTCAGCATGGCCAGCTACTTATAATCCTCCTCTCACAATTGCTTGTTTCACTCTGCCATGTCAAGGAAATACAGAGTGGAAGCCATCTTTATTCAACTCTTGTGGTAACAGTACCATTTTCTCATGTTTTTAAACAAAAAGAATCTGTCACAGTTAGGATCCAACCCCAGCTCAGTTTAGGTCATTAAAGTTTCCACAGTAAAGTTTACCATTTTTTAATAACCTACTCATTCTGTAATGTATCATATACCCAACTCTTTAAAAAACCTTAAATCTCTCACTTCATACTTTAATATTTCTACAACTCAGCTTGATTTGTAAACTCTACAGAAGTATTATTATTCTGATAAAGATATGCATTTCTTTGCAGATTCTCATGATAAAATAGTTGTCATAGATTTATGCCAAGATTTGAGCTGGAGATGTCTGCTATTGATATTGTGAACAGGTCTTTCATGTTCTAACTAAAAGTAATTTTATATGGCTTTTGCTTCTCTATGTCAGCTGCCAATGTGTTTACAGTTATTGCTGGAAGAATCTGTTAATCTTTAGATAAAGTGAAGCTCAAGCAATTACCTTAGATCTCTCAAAAGCATTTGACAGAGTTTGGCATATTGGTATTCTTTGTAAGTTGAAAGTTTAGGATGTTTCTAGATAGATTCTTATTTTGATACAATTTTGCTTATCAAATTGTTAAATGAAGGTTGTCTTGAAGAGTCACTCTTCCAGATCTTTCTTCATTAATGTTGGTGTCTCCCTTGGGTTCAATCATTAATCCTAATTTCTTCTTATTTTTAATCAAAAACCTTCCCAATGTCATTGGTTCTCAATGCAATATCTATGTTGATAATACAACTATTTACTCCAATCTTAATGGTGTTATAAAATAAAATAAGACATATCTCGGCTGGTTTACAGGCTAATAAACTAACATACTCAAGAGCGAGAGCCGGATGTGAACGGGACAAGGCCCCGTCACAAAATGACCATTATCTTCTATTATCTATTATCTATGTTCCCGATGCACAAGTTCCAGTCGAAAAATAAAATAATATTTAAAAGTGTTTCTATTTTTCGACCAATAAAAATGCTTCCCTCTTAATTATACTCGAGTCGTTTTTCAAGCCTGTTAAGCCATAAAAAAACGCCATAAAAGGGGTCACATGGAAGTACAACGTCAGTCAACAGGAGGTCAGGGAAGAGACCTGTCACGGTCAGGCTGAGCGGTCAGCAGCAGCCAGCAGCAGTAGCGCCACGCCAACCAGCAAGAACTACTATGAGAGATCAACCCAGATCTTCAGCCGGCCTATGAACTATACCACAAGGTAGCTGTCCCAAAACCACACGTTCCTATTGAAATAAATCATGTAAATCTATTTCTACTGTTATCGTATTTCTTTCTTGCAACCATACGCTTGTCTATAACAATGGTTAAACTTATAGGTTCAATAAAGTAAAATCGGTGGCTGATTTTGAAAATCATATTCAATTTGTTGTTAACTATGGCAATAAATGACTTGTTAATTTTAATGCCTACAAAAATAAACAACTCTCTTTTAATCGTATGAGGGAATCTTTTTCGTCTTCCATCAGCATGGCTGATGTTAACTTCCAGTGTAACATTTTCCACTGACATGAGCTAGAACAATTATATTGAATTAATTGTTAGATCTATTTTGAGGAAAGTAGGTTCATTGTCATGTAAAACAATTTTTCTCCTGAATCTATTTTATAAGTATACTCTTTACCTGTACATTAAATACTGATCATTGACAAATTCAAAAAAGAATCTGCAATGTTATTAGTCCTAAGCTGGTATCTTGGCTTCAAACACTCTTCTACTAATGTAACATAGCTGCATTGTTTTTATAAATATTTTCATGGCAATTCTTCATTTTTCTTTGATACTTTGACTTCACAAATTTAAGCATAATACTAGATTGGCAATTAGGTCTCATTTTACTGTTGAAATAGCTTAATATATAAGTTCTAAATATAAGTTCTATTTTAATAGTTTCTTCTCTCATACTTCCTGCCTGTGGAATACTTTTCTGGCTTTTTGCTTTCCTGCCAATTATGATATTCAAAAATTTAAATGCAACATTGTCATTGTCATTTGTCTTTTTTAATGATGTTTTTTCATTACCAATTCTACTCAATAACATTTTCTCACTTCATTTCACTCTCAGTATTGCCCTTGTGTCTTAGTGGCTTTATTGCCTTGCTTGGGATAAAACAAAAATCAAAAAGTGTCTAAAATATATGTAGAAAGGACTGTCCTACAAAATGGTTACCATCTTTTGAGGAGTTCTTCAAGTGAATTTTTAAAATATGTACTGTGACTAGAAATAATCATTTTTTTTTCTTATGACTGTAGATTACTCCAGATCATGAATATAATTATTTTTGTAAATTTTATAAAAGTTAAATGTGTGATGTCTAGTTTGCTAAGTAAATTCATTATAAATTGAAGACTCCAAAAATTATGTCTGTACTTCTCGTTTCCAAGTATCTTTGAAATAACATTTAATCATTTGCAGATATCACTGTTAATTAAGCACTCATCTATTATTATCTGTCTATATTTCTGAGGTGAGACATTGTAACTATTTACACCATTTAAATTGTTCACACTGTTGTCCTCATCTTTATTGCCATATTCACAATGTTTCGGCCACTGTACACTCTGACTGTCTTCAGGGGATATATGTTGCAATTTTGAATTGAATCTGACTCAAAGATTCAAAGCAAGCAGTGGGAACACTCTAGTTCTCCATCCGCTAATATGTTCAAGCAGAAAGCATCTGTTGACAAGATAATGACTTCTGTTTTGGGGGATTCTGAATGTGTAATCATAATAGATTACCTGGAAAAGGGAAAAAAAACTATTAATAGACCATACTATGCATCAGAGTTAAGGCAACCAAAGGGAACAATCAAGTTGAAATACAGAAAAGAGCTGAGGGCAGGATTGCTCTTTCTTCAGAATAACATGCCTGTTATTACTGCTCAGTTTTCAGTAGTTGAATCAGCCAACTGTGGCTTTAAATTGCTACCTCATCCCCCTTACTCACCAGACTTAGCTCCATCTGATTTCTTCCTGTTTACTAAACTTGAATCCCACCTGTGTAATCGCTATTTTGGAAACAATGTTGAGATCGTATGTGCATTGGAGGAGTTTTTGGAGGACTAGGTCACCACCTTCTTCCATGATAGGATTGCAATGCTTAAGCATCATTGGTTCAAGTGCATTAATGTTAAGAGTGACTATACTGAAAAATAGTAAAAAAACTGTCTTGTTTCGCCAACTCTTTCTGGGTGAGGCTTAGAATGTTTTGAATGACCCATGTAGGAATATGTCAGTGATGTTTTTAAAGAAACATTTTTTCAAAGTCATGAATAAAAAGTTTTTATTCTTAGAGGAGAAACATTGCAATTTGTAAAGCTTCTATGTTCAAATTCACAATTATTTGCCAGCATGAATACATGGTACTTCATCTGCATAAAAACAAAAAAGTAGCAGTGAATTCAATCAAGCATGACAAGCAGTAGCAGTTTCAGACACAGCCAGATTATACTTACAGCTCTAAATTTTACTTTCAGGATTGTCCCACAGAACAATAACTTAGTAGATTAAAGTGCTGGTTCATTTATTTGGTATCAGTAAATATGAGTTCAATCCCAGGGTCTGGTAGTGCAAGTTTAGACTCAGTGGAATAACTTAGTAACAGTAAATAATACATTGAATAAAGTGCTCTGTTTAAAATTCCCTGAAGGTTACCTGAATCGACAATAACCTGAAGAAGGCCAGACTACACAATGGCTGGAACATTGTGTTAATAACAACAAAGATGAGGATAAAATCCGAGTGCAAATGATGTAAATAAAAGATTAACAGTGGAAATGACAAAACCAATCAAAAGAAATTTTCAAAATTATAAGAACAAGATTACTTTTTACAATTACCAAAAGAAAATAGTTCTTTGGGAATGTTTGGTGAGTAGTCAAAATAATTCTCATGCCACTCAGTACCCTCATATTTTTGAAGGTTTAAGTGCAAAAATTATAAAGGTAACAAAATATTTGAAAAAAAAATGGTTCAAGTTCTTAAGAAAATTCAAAATTGAAGCTTAAAAATTTGCATTTTTGGTTTTCCCATGCTAAAGAAATTATCATGCACAGAACAACATACAATTTTAATGACAAGATAGGTAAGGTTTAAGAAATTCAGGAGGAAAAAACAGATTTCCATTGTCAGAAAAAGACGACATGTCAAGCAATAAAAGTGTTTACTTGAATGATTGATATTTCTCTCTAGTAATAAAAAGTTTTAAATCAGAAGTTTTTAATTCTTAAGCAATACATATATATATATATATATATATATATATATATATATATATATATATATATATATATATATATCATTTGTGCAAGTGTATGCATGTATGTTGGTATTGTTCGTAGCAAAAAAAAATATTTGCAGGTAAAATTTCAGCTGCAGTTTTAGAAATGATAAGTTCTCAGTACCAAAATAAAAAATGTTTCTTTTTTTCTTGTATTGAATGCTGAAGAATATACAGAATTTTTGTGGTTATTTGATAACTGGATATATGTGCATATATATATTCATTTGTATGATTGTGTATTTCTCTGTGAGTGTGTGTATGTGTGTGCGTGAGTGTGGACATACAATTTATTTGTATGATTGTGCATGTTTTTCTCTGTGTGTGTGTGTGTGTGGACATACAATTTATTTGTATGATAGAGTGTGTTTTTCTCTGTGAGTCTATGTGTATGGACATAAAATTATTTGGATGATTGTGTGTGTTTCACTGTGAGTGTGTGTGTGGTCATAGAATTTATTTGTATGATTGTGTCTATTTCTCTGTGTGCATGTGTTTGTATTTGAACACAATTTATTTATATTGTTGTATGTGTTTGAGTGTGCATATGTGTGCCTGAACACAGTTTATTTATATGATCAAGTGTTTTTCGCTGTGTTTGGTTGTGAGTGCATTGGTGTGAATGTGGGTGTGGGTGTGTGTATGAGTGTGTACGTACACAATCAATTCTTCTTCTACATGTCATGTTCCTTCAGGACATAGGTGATCATGGCTCTCCACAATTTCTTGTCCTTTGTAGCTCTTAATAAATTTTATTTTTTTGTTACCATACCTTTTTTTTTTAAGCGTTTCACCCCAAGCAAGGCGGGAAGTGACTAACACGCAAGGGGTTACAGAGAGTTGGGGTGAGAGCAAATAGGAATGATAGAGGAAAGGATGAAGAGAAGGATAGGGGATAAAGCAAGGCATCTGGAGACGTCGATTGATATTACATTTGAATAGTTGGAGGGAAACAAGAAAAGGGGAGGGAGTTCTACAGGCAAGAGGTGCAAGACATGAAATTTGGAGTAGAAGAGATGGCTACACTTAACAGTTTTGACTGTGAAAGGGTGAGAGCGAGATGGCAGCCTAGTTGCACATTTAAATTCATGAAGTCTGGGAACCAGCGAAAGCAGCTCATTGGAACAGTTACCATGAAAGTATTTGTAGAAAAGACAGAGGGAGGCAATGGTACATCTATGAGAGAGCGACTGCAGACAAGATACCAGATCAGAACCAATTACATTGCATATCCATCTCTGGATTTTATCAAGGACCTTGAAATAAACAGAAGGGGCTCCAGACCATATATAGCAGCAATACTCCTTGCAAGGGCAAAACCTAAACCTAGTTTTGCCATCCATTTATTCAAGCCCACTACATAAACTATACAATATTTTCTTCAAACCCGCTTGTCTTTAATCTGTCTTGTGAGTATCAAATTTTCCAAGCCCTCTTTCTTCATTATCTGCACTAAAAATTTGAACAATCTCTCTCTGATGTTAAGTATATGAGTCCTTTTTGTTTCCATTTATGTCATCCAAATTTTTTAATTGGTTCTCAAAAGTAATTTAACCACCAAAATTTTGTTCAATTTACATGTTGTAATTTCAAAGAGGAAAATGAAATACTGAAAATAATAAAGGTACCTTTCCTTAACATTTGGTTCTGACCCCTTTAGCAGTGATGACTGCCTTTTAATGTTTCTGAAACTCAACATATATTGGCTAATTCCTGTCATGTGGGCACTGACAGTTTATCAAGTGGGATTCTAATTTCTGATTGATTACAGGTGAGTCAAAGTAGTATTTTTTATTGAGTTTTTTCTTTTTTTTTTTATACAGGTTTTGTCGTAATCTTTCAGTTTTTTAAATTTTTTTCTCCTTTTTAAAACTTGTTTGTTTACAATTTTTTGTTCTTTATCAACCATAAGTTGTCAATAGACAAAAACAGCTTCAATAGATTTGCTTTTTTTTTTCAGGCAATGTTCTACATTTTTTCTTTCTAAACCTATAACCCATAGCGACACCACCTGTACTGCAGCTGCAGTAGCGGAGGTGTTTCCTGTGCAAGAGAGCATATCAGAGCCCAATCATCTCCAGGTTAGTTTTGAATCCAGTGTTTTTCCTTCTCCTAGCCTGATTGCTACCCAAGGCTATAGAACCCAGTCTGTCTTGCTATTTACCTATAGCTGGGCGAAAAAAGAGATGGATTCACACTTTCCCAAGGGTATTACCATGTAAGTGAATGTAATGGACATGACTGGATTTGAACTCGGCTCTCTGATTTCTCAATCCAAGCCACTACCCATTACTCAACTGTGCTTCCAATTCAATAATTCTACATTATATACTGAAATTTCATGGGTGTCAGTAATTGAGATCAGGACTAAATATGTACGAAATCAGTAAGCACATTCTTACCAATACGATTTGCATTCCTCTAGGTACAAGTTAAAAGCACCATCTTGCCTTATTTGTGATAGCTCCAGCATAGTTTACCTTATTTTATACAATATTTGTGACAGAGGCAATTATATTGGTGAGACTGACTCTGAATTCCATCTCCAATTCAACAATCACAAGAAAAACAATTTGAGACAACTCTAATTATTCTGCTATAGCACATTTCAAGTTACCCAATCCTAGTATAGACAATGTTAGATGTTTCCTACAAGCAGCTTCCATTAATATTCAAAACACCCACAGAAAAGCTTTATATCCACAATTTAGGATTGGATAAAAACTCAATACCCAATTAATTTGTATGATTGTGCATGTTTTTCTCTGTGTGTGTGTGTGTGTGGACATGCAGTTTATTTGTATGATAGTGTGTGAGTGTATACGTATGGACATAAAATTATTTGCATGATTGTGTGTGTTTCACTGTGAGTGTGTGTGTGTGGTCATAGAATTTATTTGTATGATTGCATCTATTTCTCTGTGTGCATGTGTTTGTATTTGAACACAATTTATTTATATGGTTGTATGTGTCTGAATGTGCACATGTGTGCCTGAACACATTTTATATGATCAAGTGTTTTTCGCTGTGTTTGGTTGTGGGTGTGTTGGTGTGAATGTGGGTGTGTGTGTATGAGTGTGTACGTACACAATCAATTCTTCTTCTACATCTCATGTCCGTTCAGGACATAGGCAATTATGGCTCTCCACAATTTCTTGTCCTTTGTAGCTCTTAATAATTTTTTTTGTTACCTTACCTAAACCTAGTTCTGCCATCCATTTATTCAAGCCCCCTACATAAACTATACAATATTTTCTTCTAACCTTTTGTCTTTAATCTGTCTTGTGAGTATCAAATTTTCCAAGCTCTCTTTCTTCATTATCTGCCCTAAAAATTTGAACTATCTCTTCCTGATGTTAATTATATGTGTCCTTTTTGTTTCCATTTATATCATCCAAATTTTTTAATTGGTTCTCCAAAATTTTGTTCCATTTACATGTAATTTCAAAGAGGAAAAAGAAATACTGAAAATAATAAAGGTACCTTTCCTTAACATTTTCTATTAATGTTCAAAACACCCACAGAAAAGCTTAATACCCACAATTTAGGATTGGATAAAAACTTCATACCCACAAGTTAGGATTAAATATGAACCTAGGCATTCTCAATGATAACACTTTTTACAATAATAACTGAAACAGATGCTCTGTCCATTTTTATATTCTATATATTTTTCATATTAATATATATATATATATATATATATATATATATATATATATATATATATAAAAATTTGTATTTATTTATTTTTAATGTAATTATTATTTTATTTTAATTTGATAAATTATTTATGTACATATTTATTTTAAATAATTGGTCTTGAATTAACTATTTACTTTTAATTTTGAAACATTTTTATATTCATGTTCCCAATGTAACATATTTAACCGTAAAAATTTTGATATATATAAACAAATATGAATAGAAAATTCTACATTTAATCACATTTGTTTATTAGGTACTAAAATACGTTTGTTTATTAGGTATTAAGATACATTTGTTTATTAGGTATTAAAATACATCACTTGGTGGCCATCATAGTTTACCTTTACTTACACAGCATTAAGAATATTTTAGATCATTCTTAAATTTAAAATTTTGAAAACATAATGATATTTTTACTTCTGTTTATAAATACATGTTGCAAAATAAAATCTGTACATTTATCTTGATAAAGTCTCTCAAGGGATGAAACATGTCAGCTAAGATAAGTTTTCCATTTGTCCTTATTCACATTATCTTTTTACAGAGATATTTTATTTATAGTTGAATTTATATATATATATATATATATATATATATATATAATTAGAAAATATATACAGATTAAAATGACTTCAGATGGACAACAATAAGCATTAAAAAATAGTTTAAATTACAAATGATAAAAGAATGAATAAATCTTTTTAAAATAAGCTATTTGTTTAAAAACCAGCTGCTTCTAAAAATTCTGTTTTTATTTTTATATGACAGAAAAGATTTTACAGTCTGAGAAAAGTTAGTGACATAAACAAAAACCTTCCATTTAGGCATTTAGTTTGTCTACATTTAGTTTCCTTCGATATATCATGTCATCAAGTGGTTTGCATTGATGCCTCTCTCTCCCTCTTCCTCCTTTTTTTCTCTCTTTCTCCTTGCTCTCTATTTCTCTCTTTTTCTCTCTCTTTCTATATCTTCTCTTTCTCTTTTCTCTATTTTTTATCGCTTTCTCTTTCTCGCTCTTTCTATCAATCTCTTTCTATCTTTTGTCACTTTCTCCTCCCTCTCTCTTTCTCTCTCACTATGTATATATTTCTCTTTCTCTCTATAATTTCCTTTCTCTTTCTCTTATCTCTCACTCTTTCTTGCTCTTTCTCTCTATCTTTCTATTTTTCTCTTTATATAATTCTATCTTTCTCACACTTTCTCACAATCTCTTTTTTTGCTCTGTTTCTCATTCTTTCTTTCAATATTTTTCTCTTTCTCTCTCTTTCTCCTCCTTCTCTTTATATTTCTCTTTCTCTCTATATATATCTATCTTTCTCTCTCTATCTTTTGTCTCTTTCTTCTTTCTCTCTATCTTTCTTTCTCTCTCTTTCACTTTCTCTGTATGTATATCTTTCTCTTTATCATTTCCTCTTTCTCTTTCCCTTTTTCTCTATCTTGTCTCTCTGTCTTTTTCCCAATCTTTCTTTTTAACTTTCTCTCTATATATAGTTCTCTCTTTCTCTCACTTTTTCACTCTCTTTTTTGCTATCTTTGTCTTTTTCTCTTTTTGTCTTTTTCTCTCTCTTAAGTTGCCTTTTTAATTTAAATAAAGTTTCCATTGTGATTTAATCAATCTTGTTACATCATCAAAATTTTAAAATGAAACAATTTCTTTTATTTCAAGCAATTTTGTACTTGCAAAAAAATTAAAATTTCAATGAACTTTATATTCCATATGAAAATAGTTATTAATAGTTATTTAATAGTTATTAATAGTTATATTAATAGTTATATGGAAAATGTTATTTCTCTTTGAATTTCTGGGATGATAAGCTATCATTATTATATTATTTACATTCAGACTAATGTCTTCATCTTTGTTCTTAATATCAGCAGTCTGTATTTTGCCTGAATTTCTGGAATACACAGTTATCATTTGTTACATGATTTGCATTTGGACTAATGGCTCAATATATTCTCTGGCCTTCTTCACTTCTAAATAAAGAACAAGACAAGATATCCTTAGACATGGAAAGCAGAACAAGAACAATCCACTCCTGTAGATTAAATAAAGTGTTCAGTTTGAAATTCCCTGTTGGTTAGCTGGATCAACAGACATCTTGAAGAAAGCTGGAGAGCACAATGACCAAAACTTTGTGATAATAACAACAAAGATAAGGACTTTATTCCAAATGTAAATGTAGATAAAAAATATCTTTCATCATAAGTATTTCCTTGTGTCTGTGTGTCTGTGTTTGTACCTCTGTGTGTGTGCATGTGTGCATGAATATGTGTATGTATTCAGACATTAACCCTTTGAACACTGACCACTGCTTTACTGGTGGTAAAAGAAAATGGCATAAAGCCTAGTCACCGGTTGAATAGTGGTGAAAGAAAATGGCATAAAGCCTAGTCACTGGTTGAATAGTGGTAGAGAAAAATGACTTAATGCCCTGCCACTGGTTTAACAGTGGGTAAATATTTGTAAGTATTTTATATCTACTGGGAAATATGACATAACAATTATTTGTGAATTTTGACTCAGGAGATCAGGCAGAAGGGTTAAAATTGCTCATGCATGCAGGGATCAAAGGGTTAAATATTAATTATTAATATTCTGTCATTCTTCAGGAATATGTCACTTCCTTCACTACAAACCACTTGATTTCATTTCTGCAAGTGCACAAACCTCAGGATTAATAATATTGGGGAAAAATGAAATAAAGCCAATAAATAAAATAATAATAAGCCATAAAAAAAAAATCTCATTTTCCTATGATACATGTCATAAAGAAAATGGAAAGGATTTCCAGTCACATGTACAATTTTAGGACCACACTAAGGAAAAGGAAAGAATTTTTCTCTTTTCCATTTTTTGACCACACCATCCCCACATCTTTCCCCTTTTTTAACCACGCCATTCCTACATGCTTTCCCCTTTTTTAACCACACCATTCCTACATGCTTTCCACTTTTTCAACCATACCATCCACACATGTTTTCCATTTTCCAGCCTCAGCATTCCCACATGTTTTCCATTTCAACCACACCATTCCCACATGTTTTCCATTTTTTCAACCGTTCCAACTTCACGTTTCCCAATTTTCAACCACACCATTCCCACATGTTTTATATTTTTCAACCACACCATTCCCACATGTTTTCAGCAGCCCTACTCATGAAGTAGAGATTTGTCCATCCTAACTCAGTGCAAGATCTTTACCTGTTCTTATCCTTACTTCCCATAAATTATTTCTGAATCAAAAAGTTAAATGGACATTGGACATACTCAAGCAAGAGACATTTAGGTTGTTTCAATACAGTCAACATTAAGGAACAAACATCCGTAGCAGAAAAAAGTTTTTTTGTATGCTTCTTCTATCTTCTTTGTTTATATATTGAATATGCACATTCACCTAAAAATACAAACAAAACTCACAACCTTGTTCACTTTCACTTAGAAATTAAGTGACTGACACACACTTTTTAAAACCATTTCATCATCATCTTCTTCATAATCCTTCTAGGAATCGAGTAATAGTGTTTAAATTTTCTTATAAAAACTGTAAATTTTTCTTCAGTGATCTCATTTGGCTTTTGCAAAAACCATTCTTGATTTGCTTTCACTTTTCAACAGTCCATCTTAAGAGTAAGACTATTACTAATGATTGATTAAATGACCAGAATCTCTCATCATTAAACATGCCCATTCCCTACTGTTTTTATAGAAGAATTAGTTAATTGTAATTTTCTCCAACTATGTAGTTTCATGATAATATGTCCATTTTTCAAGGGGTTAATCTGTATGTCAAATATTTCCAATTGTAATGAATAACTGTTTTTTTTTTTTCAATTTTCATATTTGCATCTTTTTTTTTTTAACTATGTTATGGACATGTTCATGTATTTTCATGTGCTCATGAGTTCCTTCCTAAACATAATAGTTTTTCAATTCTATAATTTTTATTTTTGATTGTTTGTATGTATATATATATATATATATATATATATATATATATAAAAAAAGAACAGTAAGATATATAATCCGGTGTTCTTATAGATATTTTTATTTTTACAAAATAGTGCTCAATGTAAATTTACAGAGCATTAATATTATAAATTAATTGATTTAAAATGTGCTTTTTTGCTACACAGTTCTAACCATGTTTCAAAAATGGAAGCTGAAAGCTCCAAATTTAATTTTGTAATTAAATTAAAGACATTAGTTCCATTTCATTCTCAAGTGAATTTTAGATTAACTTTTAAAATTACTGGGTTTTAAAGACACAGCAAAAATCATAATTCATGTTTCCAAGGACACAGAGAAATCCAATTCAACCAGACAAGGGGTGTTTGCGTGTTCATTATCACTGTATTTTGATGTATCAGTTATTAGTTATTAGTAAAAAAAAAACATACTTTAAATCAATTAATTTATAATATATATATATATATATATATATATATATATACATGCATTGTGTTTATTATATTATGTTATATTATCATTTAATTTATATTAGTTTCTGTTGCATTTATTATATATATATATATATATATATATATATATATATATATATATATATATTTTTCATGGATGCTCTTTACTTAACGGTTGCATATTAACTTGACAAAAGTAGTTTTGTATTTATGATCTGGGTTTTTGGGTTTATTTTTAAATGGTTAAGTTATTTACCAGTTTTTTAAAAGACCCTTTTATTTATCAACTACAAAATTTTATGTAGGTAGCTGACCAAGCATATAGCTAGTTAGTATTATGCTAAATTAACTCCCCACCTCTTTCATTTTTACTTCTTAGGAAAATTGAATGCCAGACTTTTATTCATCTTACAAAATAATGTAACCATCTGTATCTGTCCATAATGAAATTGTCTAGGATTTATATGCAGACAACTTTGTGTCATGGCCTATATAATAAAAACCTTTTTTTTGGTGAATTTTAATTTAGTGTAGGTAATATTCAATTGATTAATCACAGTAAAGCCCACATGCCTATTTTTTTATTCTGTTTTTTTCTTGAGAAAAAAGAGGAAGTATTCTGCTTTTTGAAATGAAATTAATTGTTCACTTGCCAGTAGTTTACCATTGCCTGAAGAGACACATTTGTAGTATTGAAACATAATTGTAATTGTGTAGCGATTTTTAACATGTTTTTGTTTTAATAGCCTAAAATAAATAATATTATGTATATATGCATAAGAAATGCTAGTCAGATTCCAAACAAATAATGGCTAATAAAAACTGAAATTACTTAGACATTGTACAAATTTATATTTAAACTTTCACCCGAAATCAAGAAAATGGTTCAAATATAGAAAAATAAACAATTTTGCAAGCCATCTTTCCTTGTTTAGTTCCCCAAGAATGTGTGTCTTTCTGATTTTATGTATGTGTCCTTGTAATTACCATTGCCTAAGATGTAAGGAGTTACTATGTGTGAGAGAATATGCAAAAAAGATAACATTATTAAGAAGTGAGAACGCTAAAAGAAAAGGAATTAAAAAGACCAAAGATAATAACTGATATTGCATTTAAATTTCTGAAGATCAAAGTTGACTAGGAAGCAAGAATTTGTAAGAGAATTCCACAAGTGAGAATAAACTCTTAGCATAAGAACTTACTGTTATATCTCATCATTTCAACAGTAAAATGATGAGACCTTCCTGCCAGTCCAGTACTAAGTTCAAATTCTTAAATTTTAGGTATCATAGAAAAAAGTTCAACAGAACAATTAACATGAAAGTATTTATAGAAAAGGCACAGGGAAGCTACTTTAAAACTTCCTCATTGCTTACATCTTTAGTCTATGGTATTCTCAGCATTCATCTGTTGAATCACACGCATGCAAACTTCTAACTTTACATATAAGATCACACACACACAAACATGCACATATATTCTGGGACATAGATGAAGAAAAATAAAAAGTCAATATGGATATTTCTTAACTCGGTTTCATGTGCCCACATGTTGGGAAGCAACCAGTATGGGTTTTAGTAACTAACCTCTTTATTAAGTACTGAACTTCGACAGGTGCTGTGATATTAATTTGAGATAGACATGCCAAAACAAATGAGCAAGACAGAATCTACTTTATGGGATTTCTCTCTGTTCTTTGTTTAAAATATTTCAAAAGAAACAAAGCACATAAACATTGTCATGGCAACAGAATGTAAATTGCCCGGGATTTTATGCCCACTTTTCCAAATACACAATTGCGCACACACACACACACACACACACACACACACACACACACGCACACACACACACACACACACACACACACACATGTGTAAAATAAACCTAACAATCCCCTAAAATAATCTACAGCTACTAACTTTCCCTAACTTCACATTTTCTTTTTTTATCTTCATGCATACCAAGCAATTACATAAAAAACAAACATACATAAATCACCCTCTCATCTATACTTATCTTTACAGGTCTTTTTCTATTTCAAAATATTTTATGAGCCTTTTGTTTTGTATTATATATGAAATAATTAAATTAGGCTATTGGAGGAGGTTGAAAGTATTTTCAATGTATTTCTCCTCTTTATACTGGGGGTTACAAATTCTGAGTGGTGTAAAATAGAATCTGATTATCATTCTGGATTTTATTTTGTTGTTATGATGAAAATAGAAATTTATGAGATTTTATTAATTGATTCGCAATGGACACTAAGTTTTAGACTATTATTAACACAGTCTAACATGATATCTAGTAAAGGTAAAGTATTGTTTGTTTCCATTTCATAAATTAATTCTATCATATGTTTGACTTTGTTTAGTTTATCTACAAGGTCAGATAAATAAGTTTTGTGGGAATATATTAATAGAGCACAATGAATGCATCAGAATATTGATTGTTTAGGAAAAATATTTTGGAAAAAACTGATTCAAGAAATTCTAAGAAAATACATGTTAGAGGTTACCACATATATATTTTCAAGATGTATTCTGGAGCTTAAAAGTAGTTTCAATATAATTACAGTGAGAGGAGAAATATATTGAAAATACTTGCAAGACCCTTCAGTACCCTAATTATTTCATATTCAACATGAGACAAAAGGCTCATAAAATATTTTAAAATACAAACCAAACAAATCAAAATATAATGTTCTACCCAACAACTTTCTCACAACTACAATTGAAAAGAATTTATCTAAACACAACATAAATGGAATGAAAGCAGTGATCGCAACTTCGCGGAATTCATCATAAAAACTGAAAATGTAGAAATAGTAAATACTTATAAAACATTTTTATTACTTAATAATATAAAATAATTAAAAATAATTAATTAAAATGTATAAATAAATATATATTTATTAATCTAAGTTTGTCTTATTTTTGGTTGAAGAGTATTAAAAGAAAGCTAGACAGTTTGTGAAAAGTTTGTTACATTTGTGTGCAAGAAAGAAAGAATGGAAGATAGAAGTGGTAAAAATGAATCAGATAAGTTGATAAAAACAGATGCTACACTTTGATCTTAGCCAAAATGGGGAAAAGCTATGGTGACTGCTATAAAAGCTCCATTTTTCTGACACACAGTATTGGATAGAGAAACCGAGTAAGGCGGTCACCAAAAATTTAGTCTCCATAAATGATTTAACATTGTCTGCTGAATTATTTTTAAATTATTATTTGAGAAATTTTCATAAGATGGGGATTTGGCTAGTTTTTTTTTTTTAATTTTGTTACGTTATCTTGCCTTGTCCATAATAAGATGCATGAAAAGAAATTTCTGTTCTAGCTTTTTGTAAAAAATGTACTTAGCAATAGTGTTTCATGTCTGTGTAATAAATGTACTTTTCAAATTTTGCATCATAGTTTTGAGTCTTGTCTGTTATTTTATGTAGGATTTTAATATTCAAGATAAGAGTGTGAATGTTCTTTGTTCTCCCATTCCTTCCCAGGAAAAAAAATTCTTTTATATTATACACTTGAAATACTTTGGTATATGGATTAGTTATAACAAATTTGGTACAAGAAAAAAAGAAATTGAACATAACATATGCTGCAATAGGAGTAGTTTTGCCCAGTACCACAAATTGCTACAAAAACATAAACTTGAAAACTAGGGTCATGTACATAAACATCCTCATCAGATCTAGACTCTCATATGAACGTATCATACCCTGTTGGAACTCCAGTTCTTTAATTCTAGTTCATTTCAATGGTCCCAGCTCATGTGACATAAACAGAACTAAATTTTATCTGTCTTCATGCATCCACTTCCAGAATATTATCCAAAAATACCAGAATCAGAAAAGACCCATACATTTTTTCACAGTATCCATTCCTGAACAACTGACTCACTATAAAGCCAAAGTCAATTTTACACCCAATGTCAGATTCAACCTGGATGAACTCTATGACAGGCAAACTTAACCAGACTGTCAGCAGTGACATCAAGGAGCTTCTATCAACAGTAATGTCTTTAACAATCAATGAAACCAGCAGATACTAAATCTTGACTACTACAATACAATAATTCTTGGAATATTTCTCCCATGTGTCTATCTCACTTAACTACATATGCATGTTGATTTTTGCTATGTGTCTATCTTGACTACTACCATGTGTTATACCTCGAACAAACTCTCAGTCTCCCACAACTGATATACAATAGCCCAGAATGCTCGAATCTTGCAGATTACAGAAAATAAAAACTCTTTTATTTATCTCAATTATGTCTTATCTCTATTTGTTGCTTTGTCACTTCCAAATCTCATACAGAATCACTAACAAAAATGTACATCAAAAAACAGAAAGTACATCACTTGAAGACTTCTTGCAACAGCACCAACTAACATGAATAGCACATGTACCTAGAAGAGAAAATAACATAATCAACTGTGTTTCCACATTGAAGTTCATTGCCTGTCAAAGAGTCATGAATTATTATATTCAATTTTGTTTGTATGATAATGACATACTAGCCAAGAGCAGAAAGGCTCCCATCACTGCTAGTAAAGAGAGCATGTTTTAAGCTTGTGGCTGGGCTCTAGGAAGGTTTATACTCTTGAAAATACTTAAAACAGCTAAGTACTGAGGTTACATCATATAAAAGGCTGAATTAGATAAATGGCTAACATTATAGTGTAATGCTCAACATACAAATCCACGTCCCTATCAGTCAAGCCAATTAGGTAAACATCCAAGCTTACTTGAACATGGGCATTGCCATACATTTATCTTGGAAGATGCACACATATTTTTCAGGGTACTTTTTAGGAAAAAAAGTGCATCTTGTAAACCAAAAAATACGGTAAGTCATATCTAGAAACTCAAAGATGAAATTCATTAAATGTCATGGAAAGCACTACAGAATCATTAGCAAAGAACGAAAACAATGTCACTTGAGAGCTTCAAGCAACAGTAACAAGTAAAACTATTTTTTTTAATACTGATTGTAATCACATCATTTTCTAACAATTTAATGCATACATACCATATTAAAACATACCCAATCTTTATTTTATACCTAATAATAGACAATATTACAAACATGCAAAAAGACTCCACAATACTACATGCACAGTTTAACTCAAAGTATTTAATGGTTAGAAATTAATATCACCATGTGAAATATTTGACCAATCAGAGAAAACTAAAACCCTTTTTTTACCAAGCTTACTTTCAGGAAACATTTTTTATAAAAACCCACAGATTTCAACTTTCATAGTTCAGAAATGCAGCTGTCTCCAATCCAAACACAACTGACATGACTATATAGCTTTTTCTATCTTTCCAAAGTGGGCTGAAAGAAACATGTATTGGCAACTTCAAACAAATCATCTCCACCAACAACAGCATAGACAACCAGTCAGCATCTTGAATCAAATCACCTCCAATAACAATAATGATGGTCAGTGAATCTTCACTACTTATAAAAGTCTTTTTTTCAAATACAGTTTTTTGAGATCCAACTATTTAAAAATCTTTTCTAAACTACAACTTTTTCTGTGTACCACGAACCCAAAGATTTTAACCCAACTGAAAACTATTTTTACTCCTTTCTGACTCTTAAATTTATGTACTTATGTTTGTAAATACTTATGATATATTTAACAGGCATGAGACCATGTTTACTTTAATTTTATTTTACTATTGTTTGGAATTTGGATGTATGAATTTTTAATATAAAAAATGATGGATGGTTGAATTTCCTACAGTGGCATTTTACTATTTTCATCCCACAATAAAATATATATTTAACAAAAGTTCTTAACACTGCTAAATGGTTAAGTTTCTTCTCAGCAGTAAAGACAATGAAGACGTAAGAAATTTGAATTAAACAAATTATGAGAACATCCAAATTTCAAATCTGATTCAGAAACATCAGATGCCAACATAACTGATTTAGACCACAAAAAAAGATTAATAAATAAACATCAATTATACTGTAAAAGTTATTTAGCAATGGGTTTTACTTAATGAAGTCAAATATTCCCTATGTGGTGAACACTTGAGTGATCACATCTCTTTCAATTTATGACTGACTAAACAGAAGATTTCCTACAGTAGGCCACAGACTATTCTGGTCCAATCTGTATTGCTATTCAACCCATAGATTGTGGGGAGGAGAAGAGATGGATTCATACTTTCTCAACAAAGAAGAGCTATGTCCATAGGGTTTATCAAATGAAAGCTAGTCCTTTCTCAGCTTCAGAGACACATTTTCTAAAGATCACAATTACCTTAATGACAAATCACCTGATTATTTTAGAAGTTTGTTAAAATCTAAAATAATAAAATAAATAAACAAGCACTAATTTTATTAAAATGTTATAAAGAATAAGAAAAAATAAGAAAAAATAGTATAATTGGTTAACTTGTTGCAAAAAGAAATGAAATCATTACACAATTGTTGAATCTCTTAATTCTACCTGCTGGCAAAGTAAATGTATAAACAGTGGTTGACCCGGAAGCTGAAAATGAAATTATTAAGTTCTGTTATCTGATAATACCATAGGCAGGAATATTACAGATTTGTCTGAAGATATTAAAGGTGATACAAAAAAGAAATATGAGTGATGTTAAATATACAGAATTGGATGATAGTTGAACAGAAAATTACTAGCAATTTTCACTTCATTTGTAAAAAGAGGCTTCATGAATTTGTCACTCACAGGACATATTGAAGGCAAGAGCAACAGAGAAAAACATTGGGTAACCTACCTAATGAACTCATTAGGAGGGATAGTAAAAAGACAAAGATCACTAACAGTTATGAAATGTAGGAAATTGTGGAGAGCCATGGAACACATATACCCTGAAGAGTCATGAAAAAATAATTGTTGCAAATAATTTTCAGGTTTAGACCATCATGAAAATATTTTAATGTTTTGATTACATGATGTCCATAAATTTAGCTTAGAAAAATTGTGTCAGCATCTGTAAAGATGGGTTACTCTCTATGATAGGAAAATTAATGTTTTTTGGCAAAAAAAGGCAATGCAGTGAAAGAAAATCTGTTCATTGTTATTTTATACATCACACAACTTGAGTTTCAAAACAGTAGATCAAAATTTGCATGAATCTCATTGTGAAGAAAGTAAACTTCTTAAAAAGTAAGCCTCTTTATATTGTGTGTGGCTTCAAAAGTCTCTGATATAATGGGTTCTATGCATAAAACACTGATTCCACACTGAAGTTCATTGCCTGTCAAGACTGAGTCTTATCTACAAACTCAAAGATGAAATTTGAAACCTTATGGAGTGGCACTACAGGATCACTGAGAAAAAACTGTACCAAATAACAAAAATTACACCAATTGAAGACTTCCAGCAGCAGCAACAGCTGAAATGGATAACACATGTAACTAGAAGAGAAAATAATGATATTGCCGTATCCTGTGGACATTCCCAAATTTTTTAAAAACCAACCAGCAATTGTTGTTATACTGATACAAGATATAAAAAGGCCTCAAAGCTCAAAAATCAGCCTGCCAGCCAGCTCTCTTCATCAACAGTAATAAACTGTCTTTTTCAGGACATCAATTCTCACCAGTTACAAAAACTGTCCTTTTCAGGACAACACTCTTCTCACCCTCTACATGAATATGTATAGGATACAGGTTCGAATCCTGTCGGAGGACAAATATTTTCTGTGAAAATTTCTCAGACATTCAGGCCAGTAAATGTTGTTTAATACTGTTTATTATAAAACAGAGCATTTACTTAAATATTTGTATCTATAAAAAGAATGTATAAACATAAAAATGTCTTAAAATAATTGTCGCACTTTGTCCATTTCATAATGTGTGACATGCAGAAATACTTTTACTTGGTGTACTTTTTTTGTCAATATACCTTATTTTATTTAATGGAATAAACTTGGCAATATATTCTTGTTTTTACTCAAGTCTTTCTTTTGTTTGTTGTTGTCTTTCATCATTTAATATCTGTTTGCTGGGCAAATATTTCACCTGATGTTGACTTTCTATACTACATTAAACAAAATACTAAAAAAGAAACCCTATCAATTCTTAAAAGAGCAGTAACATGTTTATTTTCATTTCATACATTCCTTCTTTGACCCTTCTCTTTCTACTACAAATTCTCATTACAAGATGAAATGTACAAAACGTTTGTTTATGATTATAAAAAAATTTTGAGAAATGTTTACATGATGAACTTAAGAGACCAAAACTGACTTATTTATTTGCTATAATGTATGGCTTATCTTTATATAGTGTGTGGCTTATCCCTACATATTGTGTGGATTATCCCTACATAGTGTATGGCTTATCCCCACATAGTATGTGTGTCCTGGGTATGATGATAAACTACATCCGCACCCAGGGTAAGACGATAAACTACGTCCAACAGCTGATCTCTGATCAGGAGGTTTTGAGGAGTGTGGACCACCTCTTAATTGCTGGTGTTCCCAGGTCCACCCTAACCCAGCACCTGTTAGACTCCTAGTTATGGGCAAATAGTTAACCCCCAGACTGGGGTCAAAATACTATGACAGTGTAAAAATAGGTTTTGATAGCAGAAATAATTTGTAAAAAAAAAAATATTATTACCAGCATTATTCTCAAAAAGCTATTAATGTAATATTCACAGACAAAAAAACAAAGAATTATTCTTACAACCTAAATATGTTTTGGCTTCAAATAAACCACAAAAGGTTGTAAAAAGAATATCAGTCAACAAAAGACCCATCACCAACTGGACCAATCACCAGCCAACATTTCTAATGAGCCTAATATCAACTCCATTGACTCTCTGTGTAATATAGAGTTCCTGCTTTACAAAAGCTAAGCAGAATATTAAAAGACAGGAGGATTTCTTTGGTAATGATGCAATGAATATGCATACACCTGGGTTCCCCCTCACAGTAATATGATTGGCTGGTGTCAGCCATAAATACAGACTGATGTGGAGACACGTCAGGACGCCTATTGACAGCGCTATTGTCTTCGCCTATTGCCTACGCCTATTGCCTACCACTACAACAAGGACCAGTCCATTACGGTTACCTGCTAGATTGTTCTACTCAGTTACAGTAGTCCAAAACCACTTTGCTACTTTGAACAAATATATCCCTTTCCGGGACATATGAGGTAACAAAGAAAAGAGTACTGAACTGCTATGTGACATCTATCCTCCATTACAGCAGCAAATGCTGGACAGTCTCCTCAAAGATGAAGAAGAGACTTGAGGCAACAGAGGTATGGTTCTACAGAAAGATGCTAAGGATATCAGCATGTGAGCAATGATGAGGTTTTAGAGAGGATACAAACAAGGAGGAAGCTTATATTTAACATAAAGAAGAGGCAGCTGAAATTTACGGGATGTGTAAGGAGAGAAGAAGGCTTGGAGAATCTGATACTCACAGGTCGAATAGAGGGAAAGAGAGACAAGGGAAAGCAATAGATGACATAACTAGCAGACTTAAGCAAGTGAATGACAGAACATGGTCTGAGGGAAGTATGAAAGGGACAAAACTTATTGAAAACTACAAGGGATATAGGTGAAAGTGGAGGGCCATGATCGCCTATGTCCGGAAGGGACATGGCACATAAAAGAAGAAGCTTTATTTGATAAATATAAAAATTATTTGAAGCATAATAAGCATGCCATAAAAAATAACCTATATTCTAAAAAAGTGGAGAAATTAAAGGAAACATTTAATTGTGCCAAGGATTGTATTTGATATACACAGATATTGTATTAGCCTTGTGCATGTGTGTGTGTGTGTTTGTATGTGTGTGCGTGCATGTGTATATGTGTGTGCATGTGTATGTGTGTGTGTGTGTGTGTGTGTGTGTGTGTTTCTCTGTGTGTGTGCATGTGTATATGTGTGTGCATGGGTGTTTGTATGTGTGTGTGCATGTGTATATGTGTGTGCATGTTGATGTGGGTGTGTGTGTGTGCATGTGTATATGTGTGTGCATGTGTGTGTATGTGCATGTGTATATGTGTGTGCATGTGTATGTGTGTGTGTGCATGTGGATGTGCATGTGTGTGCATGTGTATATGTGTGTGCATGTGGGTGTGTGTGTGTCTGCATGTGTATATGTGTGTGCATGTGTGTGTGTGCATGTGTATATGTGTGTGCATGTGGATGTGTGTGTGCATGTGGATGTGCATGTGTGTGCATGTGTATATGTGTGTGCATGTGGGTGTGTGTGTGTCTGCATGTGTATATGTGTGTGCATGTGTGTGTGTGCATGTGTATATGTGTGTGCATGTGGATGTGTGTGTGTGCACACATATACATGTGTTTACAAGTGTTTATGTGTGTGTTGCATGTGCATGTGTATATGTGTGTGTGCCGGTGAGTGCAGGTATGTATGCATGTGTGTGAATCAGTGCATGAATGCATGCTTGTATATGTGTGTGTGTGCATCTGTGTATGCATGCATAATTGTATCCCTGCTCATGTATGTGTGTTATGCTAGTGCATCTGCATGTATGCGTGTGCATTTCCTGTTCCATTAAGCACATAATCATCTTAAAAAAATAACGAAAATGAGACATCCTTTATGACTACTTCTGAATACAGAACTTGAATTTTTGTCACATTTCCAGACATTATTCCTGTGTCAGATCTTCAACGCATTGTTATATAGGCACAAATCTTTTGCTCGTTCGTCTTTGAACATAATTGTTAGAAAAAGAAAAAGCATTGATGCTAATCTCATGAAAGCTCCATTTGCTATTATCCAATAAATTCACAAGCCTAAAAAATATTTGCAGAAATAATGAAATGCTCATCAAATTCTAACATATATTTCACTGTGCATATGTCATGTTATACAATTCTTATGTAAGAGAAAAGAAGTTGTAAAGAGACATGATCATCCATGTTACACAATTCTTTTACTCTATAAGAAATGTTCTGTATCCTAAAAAGGAGCATATATGCAATAAATATTTAAATATATACAATAAATATATATGTAATGAACAGGCACATCATTTTATGTTGACACACAACTGTAATTTTGTAGCAATCCTTAATTGTTTTTGTTGTAATATCTTTAAATAAATAATGTTTCACTACTATATATTGAGCCCTTTTTAAATTAAATGTTATGAATGTTGGAAGTGTATTCTATTTGTGCTCATTGTACCTGGATATATATATATATATATATATATATATATATATATATGTATATATATATATATATATATGTAGTTAGCAAATTCTTTTTTAGGCATGTCTGATTAAATAAACTACAAACATTATATCTGCTTATTTTTAGCGTAATCCTTTCATATTCACAAATATTTCGCCATGTATTACAATCAAATGAGGCAAGAAATGCACTATAACACTGAAAATCACTTTTATTTCTTAAGTACTTTTCATCTCTTTCTGAGATCATCCTCAGGGTTGCAACTGATATGACAAAAACTATTTGTAGCTTTACATTACTGATTTTTCTTTTTGCATTTAAATGCAATGGCTGATAGTTAATATATATATGTGTGTGTGTGTGTGTGCATGTGTGTGTGCATGTGTTTGCCTCAAGGTCCCCAAACAATGCTCCACAGGATTTCTATTCAGAGTTGTCCTTCTCCTAGACCAGGCACCATCCAAGTCAGTCATGCTATTTACCCATAGCTGGAGGGAGAAGAAGAAAATTAATGCCTTTCCCAAGGGTATTAGCACATAAGAGAATGTAATGGATTCAAATGGAATTTGAACTCTGCTCTCTGATTCCTCAATCTGAGCCACTATCCACTACTCCACCATGTCTTCTAATGCACCAGGTATTTGGCCCTTCAAAAACTGTGGTTAGTTCTGCACAAAGCCTTCACCAGTATAATCAAATTATATGTGCTGGTGTCTGGGCTGTTCATTCCTCGGAACTGAGCAAATACAATGGGAGAGTCCACCATATATATATATATATATATATATATATATATATATATATATATATATATATATATATATATATATGCATGTTTCATTAAAAATGACAAGGTACTACGGTTAAAGCGTTTTATTTAATTTTTCTTGTGTGCAAACAAGAGCTTTCTTTTCTGAACAAAGGGTGTGTAAGAACTGTCCAAATGTTTTATATTTCCGAGTGCTTTCAGCTATACCATTAGCCATTATCAAGGATGATTCGATTTTTCAGCTTAATTGAGTGTGTGCGCTATGTGTATGTATCAGTGTGTGATAGGGATGATTTAATTTTTGAACACAGTTAGCACATTGTGGCTTTGTTCATAGTTAATATTGTTAAGAGTTGGCTTTTTTTTTATTAAAGCTTCCATTATTTTTAGTCTTTTTTTGCAAGTTAATATATTTGTGTTTTCTACTAGTATGTTTCTAATGGAGTCTGGTAAATTTGTGTGTGTGTTTAAATGGGTTCTAATGGAGCTGTGATCAGATAGGTGTAACGTAAGACGTTTGGGTAAGCATGTAGTTGTGTAACTGATGTAATTATTTATGAGTCCAATTTGATCAGAAACACAGTTCCTTAAGGGGCATTTGAACTCATAGATAATGTTCGTTCTTTGTAATTTTGATTTAGCTGGTGTGTTGTTATTTTTGAGGATAAGGTTAGCTTAGAAAGGTATAAATACATCAATTCTTACCATAGCTATGAGTTAAATAGTAGGGCAAACTAGGCTCTTCACCTTTTGGTAGTCACCAGTTTAGGAGAAGTAAAACATTGAATTCCCAAACCTGGATGGAATTCATTAGAATGGAAACCTATGATCGTCTAAAGGAATGAAAACTTTAAAAGAACACTAAACCTTCCCCAGAGTAAAATGCTTGGGTGTGGGCCAATCACCCCACCCTGTGGAACAATTTGAATACAAAAACCTCACCAAGAGGCACCAGACAGATAGCATAGACACCACATTTATTTCAATAAAAACAAAGAACATGTTTATAGAAAGTTTCGAATTAATCTTGTAAGAACTTTGTTGGAGACATCTTCCATCAGTTCTCTTAACATAAGGAAATTTTAACAAGTTTTCACAGTTTTTCAGTGGGTAAATAATTGTGGCTATTTGAATCTAACATTTTCTACTGAGGGCTTCAGCACCAACAGATTTTGGTAATTTTGCATATATTTTTCAGAAAGTTTTTCCAAAGTTCAGCACAGAACTATTGGAATGAATTTACCAAATGATATTTATTTGTTTAATCGGAAACTATGAAAGAACAAAAACTCCTAAGATTCATTTTTGTGAAAGCACCTCAAATTTACTTGACATTTTTACACAACTTGCATGTGCAAGAATCAACTGGTTCACAGACTTTTTGATCACACATAAATATATGCAAATTCATATTTACCTACTCACACACACACACACACATATAAATATATAGCTACCAACACACATATATATATATATATATATATATATATATATATATATATATGTGTGTGTGTGTGTGTGTGTGTGTGTGTGATTTAAAAGACAGTGAATAAAATCCTGCCTCTGTTTGTATGACCACCACCATTAGTCAAATACGTAATCGAAAAGATGACAGAATAGCTTTGTCATTATTGACAAATGGGTTTTGAAAATCTTTTTTCCCCTCTGCATGCCAAGCAACTAAAATGCTTTTAGTTTTCATAAAATACAAAACAAAAAAAAATTCTACCAAAAGAAAGATCATAGGAATGTGAATAAAACAGTTCTTGCCCCCAAAATTTCACCAAAATGTAAATTTCATGATTAAAAAGTTCATGCATTCTGTTACACATGCCTACAAAAAGAAATTATTACTATTATTATTACTATTATTATTGAATAGGTGTTTGCATAGAATTTTCATCTAAAGAAGTAAATATACTTACTTAAGTTTATTCAGGTCATCCACATTGAGAAATACTTAGTTCTATATTTAAGTTTGTATGACATGCATTATGTTTCATTTTCTTCATGATTTCAAATATACATTGAATGTAAAATTATATATATAATCATATAATCATATATACATATGCATGTGGTGGTAGTGGTTGGGTATATATATATATATATATATATATAAGTGAACACTGAAATCAACACTCAGAGGCAACAGACTGTTTCATGCTAGACACAATCATCTGGCCACATGATTGCATCTCACATGGAACACTCTGTCACCTTCAATGTTCACTTTTATATTTACATACACTCTATCCCTGATATTTAGCACTTTATCCCATAAATATAGCACACCTTAAAACTATATTTCTTCATATATATATATATATATATATATATATATAGGGCTGGTTCAAGGGACTTGTGTGCCCCCAATGAATCTATGATACACCTACCCTCAAATCAGGACTCTACTACATCTCAATTTTCATAAGGTATTATTCATATAAAATACAAATTTTATTGTAAACTAATTATGTACAATAATGAATCATATGCAATATTGGTGAACAATTCAACTAGAAAAATTGAAAATAAATACAATGTATTTAAATATAAATTAGAGACATGTCATATAAGATTATTCTATCTTAAATGAATCAACAATACTTTACAACATTTTTTAACATCAACTTCAGATTTTCCTTGTTGAAAAGTTGAATAATTTTAATGCATTCACTATTATGGATAGAAAATAGTGAATTTTATCTAGTGTTTTATCGCGACTTAGCATGAACAAAACAAATTCACATTTGAACAAAAAAAGAAAAAAGAACCCAAAATGACATCAAAATCTGCAAAAATGACATCAAAATCTGCAATATTTTTATAATATAAAATATATTTATATAAATAAAAAATATAATATATATAAATAAAAAATATAATATATATAATATAAATATTTATATATCCATAAGATATATTTATATAAATATAAAATATAATATCTTTATAATTTAATAGTCAGTTGTTCTTAGTTTAATTTGCAATGTATACAAATGTAGGTAGAAAAAAGTAAATATTCATAAGATAGCAAAGGCCACAAAGCACAAATCAGACTTGGACCCCTCCTGCTTGTGGTGTACAGGGGTAGTATGCATCAGCCATGTGTATATATATATATATATATATATATATATATATATATATTAATGGTTACTTGGAGATAGAATTGTAGGTTTGTTCATGAGTTTTGTTTCTATTTGTTTTAGGTTTTTTCCAAACTTGAGATGCTCTTATTGATATTAAAACAAACATCCCAAATTTATTGAAACAGATGTTTGCTGTCCATATTTAGAATTGAATATCATGATTTCATTTTCTTTCTTTTTTTTTATTAGATGTGCATGTCAGTTGTTTAGACATTATTTCCTATGTTATTTGTACTGGCTAAAATCCATGGAGAAAATTGAAATTATAAGTGATGGATTTCTGATTCTGAATTTCTAGATTAACTCCGAGAAAAAGAAATTGAGATTGACATGGAAATGTTTGAAAGTTAACCATAACTTTGTTTCACATGTGGACAGCTGATGTTTACTGATAGTGCTAACAAAGCCTGTCCCATAATCTTGAGTACTAGATTGAAATATATATCTATATCTATCTATCTATCTATCTATCTATCTATCTATCTATCTATCTATCTCTCTTTTATATATATATATATATATATATATATATATATATATATATATATATATATATATATATATATATATATATATATATATATATATGTAAAATTTCAGCTATAACTAACATATATAAGTCAAAGGGCAATATGAATAAAGACCAAAGGAAAACTTATCTTAGTCAATGCGTTTCATTCTTTGACAGACTTTATCAACAAAACTAAGAATGTCCCTAGTTTTTCAACATTTTTGAATTTCAAGTAATGTTCATCAGATTAATTGAATAGTCTTGGTAAATTATGGGGGGTGGTAAGTGACATAATTTATAGTTTAATAAAAGTGAGTAAATGATGGTGTTGTTGAAATTTTTATTTTAATGCAATTAATATTTAAATTATTTTATTTTAGTATGAGATGAATTTATGTATTATATATTTTAAATAATAGGTGATTCTGAGTTTAACTGTTTTCTTTTCATTTTTTAACATTTTTATAGTCACTTAGCATTCTCCATAATTTAACTAGACTTTCCAGTTAACATGATGAATATTTATGAGCATCCCTTAAACTTAAAAAAATGAAAAAAACTAAATTTTTTTTTACTTTTGTTTATAAATATTGTTGCATAAAATTTTTTTTGTAAGAAAATATTGTTGTGTAAAATCCTTATACTAGCCTTGACAAAGTCCATCAGATGATGAAACATGTCAGCTAAGATAAATTTGGGGCCAGCCTTTAGATTCAATAATTAGAAAAGAAAACAGAACCAGCCTACAACAATAAATCAAAACATTATTAAACAAAAAATTCATGAAATTTAGACAGTTTATCCATGAATTTGATCTGGAGATTCAATAAGGTTTTCTTTTAATAAATTTGCCTCAAATGAGGCAATAAGGGGTTACTAAGAGTGAAAGAGAATGAGAAGACTTTAGATGGAACTGAAAACCCAATCTTAATCAAGAAACAAGGGATAAACCTTTATTCCTGTTCAAAAGCCCAGGGAGAAGTGTGAATTGGCTTATAGGCAAACTGGAAAAATATCGCAAAAAATTGAACTATAAGCTAAGTTAGTGCTACCAATTTATATATATATATATATATATATATATATATATATATCCCATTTGCAGACAGTACTGTTTCACTGTATCACAGCTCCTCAGTGCAACTAGACATCTGAAAGCCTCAAGCCAGGATTGAAACCCGAATGATTTGATGTCAGTCGGAGTTTCTACCCCTAAGCCATCAACATTTGGCTGAAAGAAACTGCTAATTCAAATGTCAGTCAGCCAAAGGTCTCATATGCATGTTACTGAAGAGCTTTGCATTTTAAATATATATATATATATGGATGGGGTGAAGATAATGGGACAAAGTAAAAAGCTCTTTAAACAATACATTTCACCAATGGTGTGTTAGGTTTGACCTCTTTAGTACAGAATTAAAGACAAAACTATGTCTAATGAAGATGCCTTGGGTTTTTGTTAGGTTAAGAGGGGCAATAAATTGATGCTCAAATAATAAAGGAAAGGGAAGTTGGAGAGAGCCATGATTGCCTATGACCTGAAGGGATATAGAATTTATGAATATGAGCTAATATTAAATGGTACATTTATTTTTAGTAATATTCACCCAGTACAAAGCCCAAGAGCCACTTGAAGTAGAAGTTTACTGAATGAGACATGTGATATGGACATAAGAAGAGGAAGTGAAGATTATGAGGATATGGTGGACAGATAAATGCTTGAGAGATTGATTGAAGCTGTAGTGTTCAGGAAGCATTCATGTGGGAGCTTTTTCCATATAGTAATGATTCTTTGAAAGAAGCCTTTAGATAGAAACACCCTTCATAAAGGAATATATGAGGAATGAGGATGATTGAACTCTGTGGATGAAGCAAGGCAAGTCTTGACTTCAAATATCTGAGCTGGTGGCACAAATGAAGGTCATCGAAATATAGAGTAGTGACAAAGTTCAAATGTTCAAAACTCAATTTGCTTGTGTTATGATGTTGATTTGGGGATAGTAGAGACAAACGCCAAATAACACGTAACAATAAAAAGGGTTTTAATAGGTTGGTAAAAAGGTACAGAAATCGCCTGAGTCGTCAATAACTAGCTCAGCTAAGAACTTCTCTGTCTATCTATCTTTCCCATGTCAACTGACATGCCACTATTTAAAGTCTTTGTTCACAGACAAGTTCATCTTCAAGAGGGGTGGTAGGTTTCCGACACAACAACTTGTTATTTCTTTTTTATCTATATAACTATTAATGTGTGTATGTGTGAATTTGTGCATTCATGCATGATTATGTGCATGTGTGAGTGGGAAACCATTGCTAGTATTCAAAAAAAGTGGGCATACAATTCTTGAAGGCACTAAAAGCTTCCAAGAACATGCAATGAGTTGGGCAAATGTCAAGCATGCAGAAAGGAAAGGGGAAATAATTGCCTCGTTAGCCACAAGAAGAGTCTATTGATAGACCTTTCACAAATTGCATTCACTGCTATGCTGGAAATGACTTAACATTAACATGCAGGATGCAGAAATCCAGCAAAGAATATTTTGGTCTCACCCGTTACATGAAAATCTATGAGCAAGCTGAACAGAATTTACAAAACAGGCCAGGCCCTGTACAAAACAATTTAATTTGCTACATTTGTAAAAAGCATTGCAAGTTACTTGCTGGCCATTGTCAATCTCTCATGAACTTAAAGGATTGATCAATCTTGTCAGTAATAATTTTACTTGTTTAATGAGTTGACAGCCATCACTCGTGTGTGTGTGTGTGTGTGAATATGTATGCATGTGTATATGGGGGAAGGTGATCAGGTTTGCTTTTTAAGACTTAAGTTTAAGGAACTTGAACAGCTGTAATTAATTTTGTTAAATTATAAAAGTATTTAAATATTTTATCACCATTCACACAAAGATGAATGAAAAAGTGATTTGATGGAATTTCTCAAAAATCATAAATAATTATCAAAAGTTTTGAAATGGAGCTGAACAAGACTATAGAAGCCTGGGAGCAGCAGCTGCACATGTCATAGGGTGAACATAATTTCTGAAGCTTGGCCTGAAGAGTAGAACCAAAAATAGAAAACCATTAATTCAGGAATTTTTGTTCTTTGACTTAAAAAAAAGATTCTGATCAGATATTGGAATTAGAAGTAAAAGCAGAAAATATGTAGTATTTGATCTTCTTTTTTATTGAGCATTATCTCTTCAGTATGTGTGTGTTTATGTCTCTCCACAATTTCCTGTTTGTTGTAGCTCTAAGTAATTGTTCAAAATATGATTATACACAATGATTAAGATCTTTTATTAATACATACATGAAAATTTTTCTTTTGTTATACACTCTCCTAATAGATGTATCTTCAGGATGTAGGCAATCATAGCTCTCCACAACTTTCTATTCTTTGTAGCTCTAAGTAAATGTCTCCTTAGTCTTCCCCAACTCTTTTAAAAGGGCAGATTAGGCCAAAAATGAAGTAGTATTGTTTCCATATCTGGGCTGGTACTGATCAGTCCTCACTTTCCAACCTAGACAAAGTTCAAAAAAGCAATTACACGGGTGATGAATTATTTTCCACTCTGTAACATCTTACCCACTGACAAAATGTTCCACACCCCTTGCTATTTGCATGGGAGATGTTTAGACATGCTACATTCCTTAGTTCCACCAGTTTAGACTTTCCACACTGTGCAATGCTATGGACTCAGTATCAACTCAATTGCTTTCCTTTTGATAATGACAAAGTTTCTCTAATACTGCCACTGTGCGGAAATGACTCCAGAGTGGGTGCTTTCTTAATCTTTTCAGATCTAGAGTTAACAGCTATCTATCCTACATATCCTTATAACATGCACATCTTACCTCCTCACTTTACCGTCCTGGGTATGACAATAAACTACATCTGTGTCTTAGGTAAGACGATAAACTACGTCCAACAGCAAGGCCTCTGATCAGGAGGTTTTGAGGAGGGTGGAACCACCTGTTAATTGCTGGTGTTCCCAGGTCCACCCTGACCCGGGGTGGTAGCACCTGTTAGGGTCCCAGCTATGGGCAAATAGTTAACCCCTAAACTGAGGTAAAAATCATTATGAAAATGTAAAAATAGGTTTTAATACCAGAAATATTTTGTAAAATATTATTACCAGAAATAAATTTTTGAAGAAAAAAAAACTATTACTGGAAATAGATTTTTGACAAAACAAAAATATTACCTGAAAAAAAGAAGTCATCTGCATTAAATGACCCATTGAGGTTGATATGTCGTAAAACAAAACAAACCAAACCTCTTGCTTTATGCCCTTACAACTACCTCATTCTGCAACTCTTTAACTTGAGTGGCTTTTGGGCTTTAAACCTTTACATTAAGGCAACTTTAGAGAACTAGAAGTCCTATCAGGATTCATTATTGGTGGCCATAACAATATAAGATATATAGATGAGTTAGTGTTGACAGCAAATACAGGAAAGTAACTACAGGAACTCCTACAGAAGGTGGTAAAGGAAAGCAAGAAGAAAGGACTAACCAAGAATTGTAAGAAGGCAGAATGTATGGTTGTCAACAAAAAGAACAGCCCAACATGCTAACTACAAAATGGGGACACCAAAAGCAGACTGGTACAAAAATGTAAACACCTAGAAAGTGTTTTTAACAGAGGAGGAAAAATGTAACACCAAAATCTGAAGGTACATTGCGATAGCAAAAGATTCCTTCCAAAAGCTAAGTAAAATATTAAGAAACAGGAAAATTTTGTTTATAACATAGAAAAGAGTGCTGAACTGCTATGTAATATCAGTTCTCCTATATGTCAGTGAATGCTGGACAATTTCCATACAGATGAAGAAAAGACTTGTTGTAACAAAAATGTGTTGAAATTTCTCATGAAGAAAGAAGGCTTGGAGAATTTGACACTCACATGGCATATTGAAGGCAAGATGGATAAAAGAAAAAAGCCAATAACCTACCTAACAAGCTTGTGTATATGGTTGGCAGAACAGGGATTGGTAGAGATAGCAAAAAGACAAACCTTACTAAGAGCTACAAAGAGCAGGAAGCTGTGGAGAGCTATGATCACTCATGTACGGAAAGGGACATGAAACATAGAAGAGAACAATAGTATAAAAAATGTTATATTACTCACTTGCTGAAATGTTCATCCTTGATGAACTAACATAATGGTGAGTAATATGGAGATCAGAGGGCTGACAAGATTGAAATATTTTTATATTTTTGGTGGAGTGGTGGGGACAGAGCCTCTTGCAGAATCAGTGTAGATGTCATGTTACAATGCATGAATGTAAATGTTATCTTTACTTCCAGAATATTAGCAGTGTAACTTAGCCCAACCCAAAATATTCCTTTTAAATTAAAGCCCAACTGAATTATTTTTGGCTACTTATTTTAAGAATAGTTGAAAGAAAACATACTGTCGTAATCAAAACATTCAAAATAAAATTAAGCTAATTGAGAATGCTATTAAATTAGTTATATATTAATGTCCTGAATTGGACAACAGATAATGAGAATAATCAATGTACTTTTCTTTACCAATGATACGGTGATCCAGTTAAATGTATTCTATCTCTTTATGGACAACATTCTAATGGCATTTGGACATCAATCAATGTTTTGTCAATACTTTGTACCAAAACACTCACTCCAAAATAACATATATTGTTTCGGAATATTGCAATGGGAATTTTCCTCATCAGACATGATATTTTAACTGAATACTTTCCATGCATTAAATAAAGAGAATGCAGCTGCAGTGCACACATGTATTAATCATAATGACTACTGCTGAAATATATGCAGAAATATGATGAATATGGAATTTGTAAGTAGACATGGAAAGGAAACTACCAAAGTTCCTACAGAAGGTAGTGAAGGAAAACAAGAAGAAAAGACTAAGTATAAATTACAAGAAGGCAAAATGCGTGGTTATCAGCAAAAGGATGAAACCAAAATGCAAATTACAAATCAGTGAAACTAAAATGAAGCAAGCACAGAAATTTAAATATCTGGGTAGTGTTCTAACAGAGGACAGAAAGTGTGACACTGAGATCTGTGGACATATTGGGATGGCCAAAGATGCATTCTAAAATCTAAGCAGAATATTAAGAGACAGAAAAATTTTGTTAGATAAAAAGAAAAGAGTACTAAAATGTTATATGATATCTGTCCACCTGTATGGCAGTGGATGCTGGACAATCTCCTCAAAGATAAAGAAGAGATTTGAAGCAACAGACATGTGGTTCTACAGAAAGATGCTGAGGATACTATGGACCTAATATGTGAACAACAACAAGGTTTTCGAGTGAATGGAAATGAAAAGGAAACTTATACTTAACAACAGGAAGAAGCAGTTGAAATTTCTGGGGCGCATAAGAAAGGAGGGCTTGGAAAATCTGATACTCACAAAAAAGACAGGTAGAGGGACAGAGGAAAGTAGCATGTAACATACTTGATGGGCTTCATCAAATGGATGGTAGTAGAGGGTTTGGGAGAATTAACAAAAAGACAAAACTTATATGAAGAGCTTTTTTATTTTTTTAAAGTATTTTACCCCAAGCAATGCCAAGGAGTGCCACTAGTATGCAAGTGGTTACAGAGACTAAAAGTAAGATAAAAACTGGGTATAGGAGTAATTGAGGAAAGAATAAAAAGAAGAATGGGGATCAAGGCGTCAGAAGATGACGATTGATGTAACATTTCAATTTTTGAAGACTGTAGCTATCAAGGAAGCAAGTAAGAGGAAAGGAGTTCCACTGTTGGGAAGTGCAAGAGAAGAAGCTGTTGGAGTAGAAGTGGTGGTTACATTTAACTATTTCAACAGTAAAAAGGTGAGACCTAGATGCCAATTTAGTAGCACTCTTAAATTCATGGAGTCTGGGCACCAGGAAAAATTGCTTGCCATGAAAATATTTGTAGAAAAGACAGAGGGAAGCCACATCAATCTGTGGAGAAATAACTGAAGTTGAAATGCCAAGAGCCAGGAAGATGTGGAGGGCCATAATTGTCTATGTCTTGAATGGACACAGCACATAAAAGTAGAAGAATAGTAATGATGTAGTTAGTCATTTCCATACAGGAAGAATTTGGCATTAATTCACCAAACAGGATTACTATTGGCTGAAATTTATAAAATGTCTTTATTAAGAAATCATTCTTCTCAAATTAACTGTTATAGCTCTTTCTAGTATTGAAAATTTCTTTTCAAACCTTCTGTTTAAGGTAATGTGGAAAGTAAATATCTTGGTTATATCATTTTCCTACTACTTATATATGCTTCTCATTTTTGCTGCTGTTCAAGCACATTCAAGTGATGTGGTTTTATTATTTGCTAAAGCTGTTTGTGATTTTTGCTGTTCCAGTCAATAGTGTCTGTTGAAAGATTACCTTCATTAAGAACTCATGGATTCATTTGATTTAAGCCATTTTTAATTATTGATTCAAGAAAATAGTTGTATAGAGATGACAGTTTAAACAATTCTGAATTAGTTGGATGCCATGCATGACATCCACATGAGCATCTAGATTGTTCCATACTTCATCTAGCATTTGTACAATAATGTTTTTTTCCTTCATTTCTTTACCAAATTATATGTTTAAATGAACTCACTCTTCATTTTTTTAATCAAATTCACCCCAAGCAAGGCAAAAAAGCCACTATGGGTTACTGGGTGTGGAATAATTAGAAAACAAAAACTTTACTAAGGAGCAGGAACAAAAGAAGAATAATCAGGTGGACAGTAGAAAGCGATTGACATTGCATTTAAATTTTTGAAGATTAAAGTTGGAAGGAATGCATGCAGCTGGAAGGGATTTCCACGAGCAAGAAGTGTGAGAAAAGAAACTGTTAGCATAGAACTTACAGTTATATCTTGCTGATTTAACTGTAAATGGATGAGACCTTGTTGCCAGTCTAGTGTTGTGTTTAAATTCATGACATCTAAGTACCGTAGCAAAGAGTCATATTTATTTTGTAATAAAATTAAAAAATGTGACACAAGGCCAAAAATGACAGATGGGGAAAGGCTCGTCTTCTTTTGGCTTATAATTAAACTTAGTTGATAAGATGCATTTCTAACTCATCTACATGGAATTCAGTGGCCATATTCTTGCCTCAGAAGACATTCTTTATAACCTAACACAAGCTACCAGAGCTTGAATGTTCTTTATAAGAAAGGTGACCAACACTCCTTTAGCTGTTTCCCCACTATCATGGGATTTAGTCATCTGATCAACTTTTTCCTCACACACCCATGCCATTCACACTTCTAATCTAATGTGGAATGACAAATTTTGCATGCACACTTGTCCACCACGGAGACTAACACCAATTTTTTTCAAACATCTGTAATTCTTGGGGTTCTTCCAAAATCCCATTTTCTTTTATGAGATGTTCATAATTTTGGTCCTTTCCAAAAATTCTGCGATGTTAATTATACAACTGGGGTGGTGACTTCCTGGGCAGTCATATTAGTTGGTGCCTCACTTGAGTTAGGAAGTCTCTTTTCTTAGTTGATATTATTTTTACATTGGTTTTCTTTAATATTTTGATGTTTTTGAAATGACTCCACCCCTGAGCTTGATCTGGTTTTTCTTTTATCTGGTGGGATGCCTTAGAAGCAAACCTGGAAAGGTCATTCCTTACCAACTGGCTTTTGACAGCCATTTTCTTAACTTTAATATCTTCCAATTAATGCCAAGTGGGAAAATTTTCTTGTAAATTATATTTAAAGTAGATTGGGCAGGGGGAAGAAAATGTCAACAAAAAAATTAAACTTAAAATCCCCTCAAAAATTATTACTTCTAGAAAGAGAAGTTAAAAAATAAATTAACAACACAAAATAAAGATGAGAAAAAATTAACAATACAAACTAAAAGAATATACTACAATAAAGAAAAAACAGTTCAGCTTAAATCGAAAAATGTAAATAAACTTTGCTAATTTACAATAAATTGGAAAGAAATAAAACTATGTAAAATAAAATTCGCCCAAAGACAAAAAAGAAATTAAAGTTTGCCTAAAGAAAAAATAAAATTCAGCAAAAGAGAGAAACAAAAATTTAATTTTGCTAAAAATAAAGTCCAGCGAACAAACAAAAATTAAAATTTGCCCAAAAAATGAGAAAAAAAAATAGTTTGAACTTAAAGCAATAAATCCAAAGATTAAACCAAAAGAAAAGTCTGGGAAAACCAGGCGTTAATTCAGAGAACTAAAATGAATGTCAGTCAAAACCAAAGAGGGAAAACTGAAAAGATTTAATGAGTGACAAGAAAATGAACTATTCAAAATGTCTAAACAAATTAAAAAAACGGACTTCTGTTCAAAAAGGTTCCATAATTTTTTTTAAAAATAAAACCAATAAGAAATAAATGGAAACTATAAATCAAATGAATTAAAACAAATAAATAGTCTGGTAAGACTTTGTCAAACCAGAAAAATAAAAATAAAGATGGCAGACAAAACAGTAAAACTGAAAATAAAAAGAATGAAAAGAAAAATCCAGAAATTAATTTCAAAATTTGAGTTGACCGGATCTGCATCTACAACACTCCAGTGTACCACCAATGAGTCCTCTACAACCCTGGGTCAGGGTGGACCTGAGAACAACAGCAATTAACAGGTGATTCTACATTCATCAAAACCTTGCTGCCGGATATGATTTATCATCATATTCAAGACAATACATGCACACATACATAAAATATAAATATTATTTATCTCTCTTTCTCCCTCACACACACCTATGCAGACACACAAACACACACACACACACACACACATTAGTGTGTGTAGGCCTATGTATGAATTTTTGTTGTACATCTGTATGAGATGATGCTGAAAATGTTTCATCTGCCCAAAAAGGATTTTTTAAAAGCATGTAATATTTGGTTATTTGATAAGATTTTGGTAAGTGGGAAGTGTCTAGAACTTTTCAGCATGCCTAGTATATGAGATTTTATAAGTACATGTACTTAATACTCATTCTTTTCTTTTTCCATTAATAAGAAGTAAGTTCCACTCAAAGAACTTCTTCTTTTGTGAATTAAACCAGCTTCCCCCACCAGATATATATATATATATATACATATATATATATATATATATATATATATATATATGTATGTATGTATGTATGTGTGTGTGTGTGTGTGTCTGTGAGCAACAAGTTGGGCATTATCAGCATACAGGAGCCCACAAATAACCTGTGGAAAACCTTAGATCAAACATTTCCAACATAGGTAACACAAACAAACATTATGATTGTCATGTGTGTAAGAGGTTGCAAAAGTGAAGCTGACCATAAGAATCACTTACAGGCCCATAGCAGAGACTTAGCTCAGGTATAAACAATAGAAATTATAAAATTCTGAATGAAAAGCACAAAAAAAGCTACCAAGTGAAGAGATGATCTTCTAGAAAAAAAGAGACAATCATCATCATCATATTCATATATATAATTATTTATTCGAAAATTACAACATAAATATGTTATAAAATCACTACAGAAATAGCCATTTGGTTTCAACACTTCTGGTGTCTTATCAAGTGATGGTGTTGAATATAACAAATAATTATATTTGCTCTACTCTGTATTGTGCACTCTTTTAAGAATAGTATTTGTTGGTTATTGGAATTTATTCAGTATACACCAATCCTATACTTGGTTATATATATATATATATATTATAGATAGATAGATAGATAATATTAGTGGTCAATGTATATATATATATATATATATATATATATATATATATATATATATATATATATATATATATATATATATATATATATATATATATATATAAATATATATATATATATATATATATATATATATATATATATATATATATATATATATATATATATATATATAAATAAATTCCCAAGAGGATAGAATCCAGGTAGAACTCAATGTCCAGGACATAAAAAGAATATAATATAAAAGGCTGAAACACTAATATCCCATGGTTATAATTTATTACATTGGAATCATAATAGAACTCTGGGGATAAAAAACAAAATAAAATTTTTTTTTTTTTTTTTTTTTTTTTTTATTACTCGCAGTTATATTTTCCGATTTCTTTTTGAATTTGTAGGTCTGATGAATTGGATCATGATTACAATTCCAATGTAATAAATTATAACCATGTAATATTAGTGTTTTATATATATATATATATATATATATATATATATATATATATATATATATATATATATATATATATATATATATATATATATAAGTTACAAGTCAATTTTCTTGATTGCATCATACTAGTGCATGGAAAGTGGTTAGTGATTTGAGGTATTGAGAGACTTGATAATTCTAAATGAAGGAGTAGAGATATTAGAAGGAGAAAAACTAATATTTAGTAAGATTCAGTATAAATGACACCCTTGACCCAACTCCATAACACTAAGGAAGTTGGCATGACATGACTAATGAGTTTACCAAAAGTCCACAGGTTTTTGGTTACTCTAAGGTTTTTTTATGGAAACTTAAAATTTCACACCAATATCAAAAAGCACTTTATGGTTGGCAATCTGGTTTTTGCTAACAGTCAGTTCTTTGTTTAAGAAGCTAATTAATCATGTCCAGTTTGGGCATGGAAGCCTATATAGGCAAAATACACATGCACAAAAATTAGGCAGAATTTAGGGAGAGAGGCTAGTTGTCCAGAATCATTGAATTCTCGCACCTCACAAAGAAGATTCACTTGCTTGGAAGTCTCACCAAAGCTCTTCATCCACTGCAAAAACAGTAGTACTCACCCATCTCTTAGAACATACATCTCTCAGTGCCTAATGTTTAATAAGAAAGAAATTGGAATAGATTAACTGTTGTTCATTTTTTTACATTTCATCTGTAATTAAATTGTTAATAATCTTTCAACAGAATCATTTCTTTAGTGAGCACATTACACCTCTTTCAGCACAATCACCTAGCATTGAAGAAGCAGTACAAATTAATTTCAGCCCAGACCAACAAAAACACACAACTTTTGAATTACTCAGTAAAAACAATGATAAAGACCTTATAAATAATATATATATATATATATATATATATATGCAAAAAGACTGATAAAGACCATATAAATTAAATATATTCTGTAAAAAGAGAGTGATGAAGTCCCTATAAATAAAATATATCTGTAAAAATAAAGTAAAAAAGTCCTTATAGATTGTGATAAAGTCCCTATCAATAATATATATAGAGTGATAAAGACAGTGATAAATCCCTATAAATAAAATATATATCTGAAAAGACAGTGATAAAGACAGTGAAAAGTTCCTATGAATATAATATATCTCTATAAAGACTGTGATAAAGACAATAATAATGTCTCTATAAATCAACTAAGTCTGTAATCAAACTGTCATAAAGTCCCTATAGATGAAATATATCTATAAAAAGACAGTGATGAAGTTCCTATGAGTAAGATATATATAGTGATAAAGACAGTGATGAAATTACTATAGATAAAATATATATCTAAAAAGAAATTGAAAAAGTACCTATAAATAAAGTATATCTGTAAAAAGACAGTGAAAATTTCCCTAGAAGCAAGAGCAAGTAGACATCTAGTTTGGCAAACCCAGGCAAATCTTGCAGTGACCTTTGTGGTTCTTCAATGCTCAATGGCCAATGTCAGAATCAATGTGCATGCATCTACAAGGCAACGAAATCTGACCAATGGTAATCTTCATGGCAGAATGCCTAGAAAAAGCCACTGCTTATGAAATAGCCCAAGCATGCTTGCCTAAACTATGCCATATTAATAAGCTAGAAACATTCTGTCAAAAAGGTTTTATATTCGAATGACACCAAATTAGAGCTTTTTCGGAGGAACAATAGGTGGTATATCTGGGGAGATCCTAATACAGCTTTTGAATACCAACCATTAAACATTTAAATATTTGATACCAACCATTAAACATGGTGGTGACAGTATTATTATTTGGGGGTGCTTTGCTGCACCCAAACAATAAAATAGTATGCATTGACAGCACAATGGACCCTGCAAAATACTAAGCAATTTTGAATGAAAGTGTTCTGTCCTCAGTTCAAAAGTTGGGTTTAGGTCGGGGCTAGAATTTCCAATAGGACAATGAACTGAGGCATAAAAACAAATTGTAAAAAGAAAAAAAATCAGTTTGTAAAAAGAAATTTCAAGTCTTGAAATGACCTAGTCAATGTCCTGATATAAACCCAATTGAAAATCTGTGATTCACGTGAGATAAGGGAGTGTATGCAAGAAACCAAGATAATATTGAGCAATTGTAGGAGTTTTGCCAAGAAGAATGGTCAAAAATCAACACTCACTACTGCCAAAAACTTCTTAAAAATTATAGAAAAAGACTGGTTCATATTGTTACCCTCAAAAGGAACAGCCACCAAATATTAAATGTAAGGGGTCACTTACTTTTGGACATCTTAATTTTTAATTTTGAAATAATATTTTTAATCCAGTATGCTAAAAATTTTTTAGAGTATTTGTAATTGATTTAATAAAGTTTCTTCTTAATGAATATATAGTTTAAATAACATTTGTTGATCATCTGGAAAAAAGAGACAACTTTTTAAAATATTCTCTTAAAAAACTGTGATAATGACATCGGAATGAAATATATCTTTAAAAAGATTGTGATAAAGTCCTTATAAATAAAATATATCTGTAAAAAACAGTGATAAAGTCCCTGTGAATAAAATATATGTTTAAAAACACAGTTATTAAGTTCCTATAAATAAGATATATATTTGAAAAAAGAGAGCAATAAAGACAGTGATAAAATCCCTATAAATCAACTAAGTCTGTAAACAGACTGTGATAAAGTCCCTATAGATAAAATATATCTGTAAAAAGACAGTGATAAAGACCCTATGAGTAAAATATATACAGACAGTGATAAAGATAGTGACAAAATCACTATAATTAAAATATATATCTAAAAAGAAGTTGGTAAAGTACCTATAAATCAAATATATCTGTAAAAAGACAGTGATAATTTCACTATAAATAAAATATATCCAGAGAGTGATAAAGAGAGTTAAAAAATCTCTATAATTAAAATACTTGTGTAAAAAAAGTAACAAAGTTCCTATAAATAAAATATATATAGACAATGTTTATGTCCCTATAAATAAAATATTTGTTTAAAAAGAAAGTAATAAAATCCTTATAAATACAATATACTTCAATAAAGACTGTCATAAAGAGTGATAACATCATTATAAACAAAATTTATTTGTAAAAAGATTGTGATAAAGTCCCTATGAATAAAATATAGCTGTAAAACCTGTACTAACAATACTGATTAGAATGTCTATAAATAAAATATATACAATCCATAATAAAAAGTGATAACATCACTATAAAAATATTTGTGTAAAAAAGAAAGTAATAAAGTCCTTATAAATATAGACAGTGAAAAAGGGATTGATAAACTCCATATAAATAAAATATTTCTTCAAAATGACAGTGATAAAGTCTGTGATAAAGTTACTATAAATATGATATAACTTATAATGTCACTAAAAAAATATGTATGAGACGACAGTTATAAAGTTCATAAATGAAATATATCTATAAAAAGAAAGTGATAAAGACTGGGATAAAGTCCTTATAGATAAAATATATATCTTAAAAGCCAATGATAAGGTCAGTGAAAAAGTCCCTATATCTAAAACTGTGATAAAGAGACTGATAAAGTCCATATAAATAAAATATATCTTAAAAATGACAGTGATAAATGACTAAAATATATGTCTAAATTACCAAAACAAAGTAATTACTCTACAAGTTTCATGATACTGCAATCATCAGCCAAACAGATAAGAGATATAGATGTGCATCCCAAACCTATACACACAGATCATTACTGTGATTATTGACTTCATGCACAAACCTACCTTCTGACATATTTATATATGTATGTGTGTGTATATATATGTGTGTGTGTGTGTGTGTTTTTGTCTGTGTATAGATAGATAGATAGATGAATATACATGAATATACATTTCTCTATTGACCATGTCTACAGTAAACATAGAAGTCAACACTTAGAGACAACAGTCTGTTTCATGCTAGACGCAATTGATTGCCTGATGATTGCGCCTAACATGAAACAGACTGTTGCCTCTAAGTGTTGACTTTCACTTTTATATTCACACATGCTCTATCTCTGATATTGAGCACTTTATCCCATAAATACAGCACATCTTAAGACTATATTTCTTCACACACACATATATATATATATATATATATAAAGTGAACATTGAAGTCAACACTCAAAGGCAACAGACTGTTTCATGCTAGACGCAATCATCAAGCTTGATGACTGTGTCTAGCATGAAGCAGTTTGTGACATCTGAGTGTTGACTTCAATGTTCACTTTTATACATATATATATATATATTTTCATACACTCTTTCACTGATATTGAGCAATTTATCTCATAAATATAGCACAGCTTAAATTTATATATCATCATATATCTATATGTATATATATATATACATATATATATATATGTATGTATATGGGGAAAAATGTATGACAAAGTGGAAAAGTTTTCTTGTCAGATATTTTGTCCTTGATGACTTCCACAGACTAAATTTGTTATGTTTGTGTGACTGCACCTAAAGGATGAAATCCATCACAAGAAAAATTTTCCCACTTCTTCATACATTTTGCCCCAATATTTTTCCTGATATATAAAAATAAATATCACTCCCTCATATATGTATGTATGTATGTATGTATGTAATTGTGTGTGTGTGTTCATGTATGGATATATATATATATATATATATATATATATATATATATATATATATATATATATATATATATATATATGTGTGTGTGTGTGTGTGTGTGTGTGTGTGTGTGTGTGTGTGTGTGTGTAAAATAGAAATATTAATTATTTATTTGAAGTGGTAATTTATTCTGGCAAAATTCTTTATTCCCATTAATAAGAAGAAAGAAAGAAGAAATGAAGTACCGTTTTTTTTTTTTATTTTCCCTTCGTCCACTGCAGTCAGTCTACTTTGATTAAATGAACCCAACCCAACGATTTATCATTACATTCTGTTGCAGGTAGAGCAGCAAAAATAAGACCGCATAAAATATTCAGAGGGCTTTCTACATCACTGAATTGTTAGGCTTCAAGTGTGAAGAGAAGATCAAAAAGCCTTACAATAAAAGCTGTCGCAGTTGCAGTAGTAGCAGCAGCATTAGTAGTAGTTATCTTGTGGAAGTGAAAGCAACCATATCACTTAAATTTATGTCCACACATATATTATAATGTTACAGTTTTATGGCACATCAGTCCCTTTATAAACGCAGTAAACAATTTGTGAAATTGATTTTCATAATTTTTCATCACATGCTTAATTTTTTAAAATATTGAAGATTTATAAATGATGTTAACCTTTGGTATGCTCAGAGACAAATCAATTGCACGCCTTACTGGAGAGTGTCTCAAAAATCTCCAATGCTGAAATTAAGAAATAATAAAAGGAAATTTATTTCAATTTTCTAAACAAGCAATTTAAACTTATGTTTAAGTTTAAATTTTGTTAAATTTTTTAATTCTTTCTCTCTTCTGTGTAAAATATTTCTGACAAGTTTTTTTTCACAATAAAGTTAACCCTGTACAAGGCCCCTGGGTACACAGTTATGTTAGGATGCATTATGTACTGATAGGAGGGGAAGATAATAATTAACCATAGATGGTCATGGTTGTAGTGATTTGGGAAACATCCTCTTGGGAATTGGCTCCACAGAGCAGTAGTTCACTTAAGAAGCTGTTTGAGTTGAACTTACATCTCACTAATGAAATATGGAGGAAATGTGGGTGGCATGGTGGGTCCTTCTTAGAAATGGCAAAACCAAGGAATTTAGTTCATCCGAGCACTTTCCAAATAGTGATAGAACAGCAAGTGGCTTCCTGTCTGTGAAAGAAAGTTTGGAGGGTGGAAAGTAATTTATCATCCACAAGGACTCAAAAATGATTTTGGACTATATTAAAGCTGAGTGCAGTCTGGGCAGCCCCTGACCAAAATATGATGAGTATGAGATTTAAACCTGCATTCACCTACAAGAAAGCATGTCAAGTTCAAATCCTGTCAGTGAGCGCATATTTTTCTCTATTAAGATTTATTGAATAATAATAATCAGGCACATAGAGAAAAATAAATAAATATAATGTTTAATAAATTAACAGAGCATCTACTCAAATAGCGTATCCACTAAAATAACATTTAAGTAATAATATATATATGTATTATGTATTATAAGTATTTTTTTAAATATTATTCCATCGCTACATAAGAGTTCTCATGTTTCAAAAACAGAAGCTAAATCTTCAATTCAATCGAGCACAGTTTTTAAAAATAAAAATACTAAAGAACTTTGGATTATTAACCCAACAGTTCTTTCCTATATATTTAAATGCACACACACACACACACACACACACACATATATATATATATATATATATATAAAATATGAAAGTGAACACTGAAATCAACACCTAGTGATACTCAAGCAGGAAATAGACTCTTAGCACTAGGTGTTCACTTCAGTATCGACTTTTATACTTACATACGCAGCAAGAGACCAGAAAAACTGGACATTAACATCAATGGGACTCAGCTAAAGCAAACCAGTGAATTCAAATATCTGGGCAGCATATTTACTGAAAATGTTAAACTAGACATAGAAATCAAGACCAGATGTCAGAAAGTCAATGCAGTCAGTTACCAATTTGTTCCACTTCTAAAACATCCTAGCATTTCCATGAGCACCAAAGCAAATCTCATCAACACCATTTTCCTACCAACGTTGACATACCAGTGCCAGACATGGCCCCTAACAAAAACCCTTGAGAGGAAACTGATCACTTGTGAGATGAAATGCCCAAGGAAAGCAGTGAACAAAACCAGGTGAGACAAGATCAGGAATGAGGCAATAAGAGATATCGTAGGATCAATACCAATCATACAACACATCGAATGACAGAGGACCAAGTGGTTCGGACACCTCACTCATATGCCTATCAATCAACCAGTCCTATTAGCATACACCCTCAGGTACTCTAGCTGGAGAGTGAGAGGCAGACCAAGAAGACTTCGGAGCAACTCAGTGGCAGGCATTCTCAGAGTCTATGCGATATCTCTCCTCCAGGTCATTCGCCTTGCCACTGACAGATGCCTGTGTCTCCCCATAACACCTAACAGCACAACTGGAAGGAAGAACTAAACTAAATATACACACTATCTCTGATATTGAGCACTTTTACCTATAAACATAACATACCTTAAAAGTATATGTTTATCATTATATATATATATATATATATATATATATATATATATATATATATATATATACAGTGCTGTTCGATAAAAGTGACACACATTATCCTTTGAATTTAGCTCAACTTTCATTTCATTAGAGAAGAGAACATTCTTCCAGTCTTCTATGGTGAAATTTTTGTAATAGTGAGCCCATTAAAGTCTCTTAGCTTTGTTGGCTTTGCTTATTAGTGGCTTAAATCTTCGTGTACAAGATTTGTAGCCTTGTTCTAACAAGATTTGTAACCTTGTTCTGACAGGCTGTTGAAGAGGCAAGACTAACACATTGCTCTTCGCTTAGACTGACTGCAATTTCTTGGCTAGTTATAGTCCTATTCTTTGCAACTTCTCTCTTGATTACCCTGCCAGTTCTATCATCAATCTTTTTCTTTCATCCCCTTGTTTCCTTCCTTGGAGCAGGAGTGGCATCATTATGTGCCTTAAGCACTCGAAAGGCAGTTGATTGCAAGATTATAGCAATTTCTGCAATTTCTCTTATAGACTTGCTTGCTTTTGAGAGGGCAATAATAGATGCCTTAAGTATTTCTGATGTGTGTTTGTACCCTTTCATCTGGTTAGTGACTTGAGTGGCTATTTCAAGTTGTTTTTTATACTGTATGAGGCTTTCTAGAATATTCTGGAATACTCTAGATTTAATTTAAGCTGTTCTAGAATTCTCTAGAATATTGTTCTGAGTGTATTGTAGAATAGTTTTCAATATTTTGTCAAAAGCTCCTTAAATTTACCAGTTTAACCATTAGAATGCGATATATGAGTCATTTTTTTTGCACAGATTTTTTCCTGAATCTCATTTATATCCAAAATTATAATTATCAATAGAATACCGTACAATGAATAAACTTTTTTCCTAGGTGGTCAGGAAGGGGTCTTTATATTAGTAAGATTAAAAATTATTTTAACCCCAAAAACAATAGAGAAAAAATATTTTTAGTAAAAAAAAATCAGGTGAGTCACTTTTATCGAACAGTACTATATATATATATATATATATATATATATATATATAACATAATTTATTATATATAATATATTATATATAATATATAATATATTATATATATAAGATTATCTCACTAGAACTGTTGCAACTTAGTAGTGACTTCAATCCTCACTGAGTCCCCATGCTTTTGGCCTTGTGCCACATCTAAGCTTTGCTTAGAAAATCATTTTGCCACATCTAAGCTATGCTTGGAAAATTACTATATATATTGATATTTTTTGTATCTTTTATGTTTTTTTTTATCTGACATGTGGGGAGTACAATAAATATTGATATTGAATATCAGTTATGTTTAGGTCTGTCTGAATAAAAAATTAAACAGGTAGAACAGAATTTAATAAAACTTGTTTGGTTATATATATATATATATATATATATATATATATATATATATATATATATATATATATATATATATATATATATATATATATAGTAGTTGTCAACTTACATAGCGAGTATGACCATCAGTGACATGTCCAGTCCATCAGATAAACCCCCCCCCGCCACAAAACTGTATTCATTTGATGTGAACAACAGTGGCTAATAAAGCATGCCATCGATTACATTATTACATGGTTACATATGTGACAAGATGTGTTGAGGAGCAAATCCCACAAGATTATCTACGAGAGGCTGCACATACCAAGAAGATACTTTCAGTCTTATCATTAGTTTTTTTACTTTTGTTTGAGCGCCAAATAGACATCCGCCAGATGTAATATACTGGCCAGATGAATGAGATTTTTGGGTCTCCTTTTCTTGACTCTTCCAGCAATCTCCTGGTTAGCAGTGCTCTCCTTAAAAGGGCTGCTCAGACACCCCTGGAAGAACCGAAAGCCACACCTGTCTCAATGAAGGTGAGCTAGTAATTTACATCTACCCAGAGGCTGCCAAATGTACAGGTTATTATATATATTATATATATATAATTATATTATACTATATATATATATATATATATATATATATATATATATAATTATTTACTTGAAAATTATAACATAAATATGTTATAAATATTATAAATGTTCTTGTACTGATTTTATAACATATTTATGCTAAAATTTTCAAATAAATAATTATATTTTCTCTACTCTGTATTGAGCACTCTTTTAAGAATAGTAATTGATGGTTATTGGAATTTATTCCGTATACACCAATCATATACTTGGGTATATATATATATATATATATATATATATATATATATATATATATCCAAGTATAGGATTGGTGTATATGAAATGATTTTCAATAACCAACAAATACTATGAGTAGTGATTTTATAACATAATTATGTTATAATTTTTAAATAATTAATTATATATATATATATATTTATAATTATATATTATAACTTATATATTATATATAAATTATATATATATATATATATCCGTCCTGGGTATGATGATAAACTACATCCGCATCCAGGGTAAGATGATAAACTACGTTCAACAGCAAGGCCTCTGATCAGGTGGTTTTGAAGAAATGTGACCACCTCTTAATTGCTGATGTTCCCAGGTCCACCCTGACCCAGGGTGGTAGCACTTGTTAGGGTCCCAGCTATGGGCAAATAGTTAACCCCGAAAGTGAGGTAAAAAGCATTATAAAAGTGTAAAAATAGGTTTTAATACCAGAAATACTTTGTAAAAAATTATTACCAGAAATAGATTTTTGACAAAACAAAATATTACCAGGAAACAAAAGTTGTCAGCATTAAATAACCCATTGAGGTTGATATGCCATAAAACAAGCCACACCAAACCAAACCAAACCAAGCCAAACTATATATATATATATATATATATATATATATATATATATATATATATATTTTTTTGGTTGGTGTAAAAATAATTTCCCTGGTTAACTATCATCTTCAAAGCATTATATGTCAGTTTAGAATCAAATTTCTTTTAACAAAATAAGAACCTTTAGAATCTATGCATTGTTGCCAACATAAATCTATTCTACTTGCCTAGAATTCTGGATTCTAGAAATGCAACAAATTATGCTGCACTGATTTTTATTATTGTATTACTTAGAATGATTACTTATGTACTTGTAAAACCATTCTGAGTTAGTAACAATATGTGACAGATGGCTGTAACAAGGGTTACTTAGAACGATTACTTCACTACTTATGTAAATGTTTATTGCTCAATAAAATTAATTCCCTAAGTAAAAAAACAAAACAAAATTGGCTTTTATTTTTACTTTATCATCCAAGCATACTTTTTGCTACTTAAAATTGCCAAAATTTATATAAATTATCAAAAATGACAAAAATTTTCATAAATTATTTTTAAAAAGGATGTAGCAACTATCATCAAAGAAGTGGTGATCGGCATCTTCTTCAGCATGTCCTTTGAGTATCAAATTCTCCAAGCCCTCTTTCCTCATTAAGTACCCAAGAAAAATTCAATTCTTTCTGATCCTAAGTATAAATGTCCTATTTGTTTACCTTTTGTCTAAAACTTTGTTGTTGCTCACATGGTATTCTCAACATCCTTCTGTAGAAACACATCTATGTTAGCTCAAGTCTCTTTTTCATATATGATATGTTTGTTTGTCATTCACTGCCAAATAGGAAAGCTGATATTATATTGCAGTTCAGCACTTTCTTTGTTTCTAATGAAATTTTTCTGTTTCTTGATACTTTGCTTAACTTTTGAAAGGCATTTCTCACTATACCTATTTTAGATTTCAGTGTTATATTTTCTGTCCTCTGTCAAATACACTCCCCAGATATTTAAAATTTTGTACTTGCTTGATTTTGATGCCTTCAATTTGTATCTATCTATATTTCTGAGATGAGGTTTTATGTACACTGTTTACATTATTCGGACTATTGTCCTCATCTTTGTCACCATATTTATTACAATGTTTTGGCTGTTGTATACTCCAGCCTTCTTCAGGTGGTTGGAATGTTGAACTGAACCCTTTATTTCGCTTGCTGGGGTAGAGTGTTCTAGTTCCACGTGCTATGTTTAATGGAAGTCAGTTATCAGTTATCTCCTGTTAATTCCCCTCTCAAAGTTCTCCACTGCCTTAACAGGGTATTGAACTCACACTCTTTGGGTCTTGTCACTGGATCTAATCAATGCCTTTATCCACTGTGCCATGTGTCCTTGAACAGCCTACCCAGTGAGCAAAATAAAGGGTTCAGTTCAATATTCCAACCACTTTAAAGTAGGCCGGAGCATACAACGGACAAAACGTTGTGATAAATATGGCGACAAAGATGAGGACAATAGTCTGATTAATGTAAATAGTATCCAATTACTAGTTCACATCTTAGGCTCTTCCTTTTGCAAACAACCAATATATATGCTATCTTCTTACAATTGATGTTTAGTCTTTTTTACTCACTTTCCTTCACTACTTTCTGTAAGAGTTCAAGTGCATATGTTGTTAAAATCATGGCTTCCAATAATGAATCCTGGCAGGACTAATTAAATGCAGACTATTCAAGGATAAACTATTGCATGGCAACCAACAATTGCAACAAACTAGTTGACATAAACAGTTACTAAGTTTTAGAAAACAACAAATAACAAAATATAGAATGATATAATTTGGTTTGGTTTGTTTTACAGCATATCAACCTCAATGGGTTATTTAATGCCGACAAAATTTTTATTGCTGGTAATATTTTGTTTTGTCAAATATCTATTTCTGGTAATATTTTTCCTTCAAAAATGTACTGCTAGTAATATTTACTTTTTAAAAACATTGTTGTAATATTTTTTCAAAAATGTATTGCTGGTAATAGTTTTTTTTTCTTCAAAAATTTATTGTTGGTAATATTTTTTTTACAAACTATTTCTGGTATTAAAACCTATTTTTACACTTTCATAGTGTTTTTACCCTAGTTTAGGAGTTAACTATTTGCTCATAGCGGGGACCCTAATAGGTGCTACCACCCCAGGTCAGGGTAGACCTGGAAACATCAGCAATTAAGAGGTGGTTCGATGCTCCTCAAAACCTCCTGATCAGCCTTGCTGCTGGATGTAGTTTATTGTCTTACCCAGGACACGAACATAGTTTATCGTCATACCCAGGACAAAGAATGATTTAAACAAAGAAACTAAAAACATAGCCACTAAACTAAAAGTAGGCAATAGAAGAAAACAACTAAAGCAAAAGTAGAAGAATTTATTAAATTAAAAGTCCATAGGGTTAAATTCATGACCGAACCCACAAAAAGCAACCTTGGGAAAATAATTAAACCTATACTAGAAAAGGTATACTCAAATCTAAGATGCATATTAAACATAAACTAATGGAAAAACACAAAAGTTAAAATTAATTGGTTTAGTATCTGTCTATATTTCTGAGATAAGGTATTATGTACACTATTTACATTATTCGGACTATTGTCCTCATCTTTGTCGCCATATTTATCACAACATTTCAGCCATTGTATGCTCTGGCCTTCTTCAGGTGGTTGGAATGTCGAACTGAACCCTTTATTTCGCTCACTGGGGTAGACTATTCTAGTTCCTCAAGAACACATGGCACAGTGGATAAAGGCGTTGGTTAGATCCAGTGACAGGACCCAAAGAGTGTGAGTTGAATACCTGTTTAAGGCAGTGGAGAACTTTGAGAGGGTAATTAACAGGAGATAACTGATAACTGACATCCATTAGACATGGCATGTGGAACTAGAACATATTGAATACCGTTCAAAACAGCAATACAGTATATGGCTATCCATAATGAAGATATAGATATTATAAAACACTGTTAAATCTATACTATACTACAATAATAAAATATTTAGGCACATGTACTCGGTGAAACACATTCACATGAACACAGGCATGCACACGCATACACTCAGAATTCCCTCACTATATCGGTTGAATAAGCCCAGTGAGAAAATACATCCTTGTCTTATACCCCTTTCTATTTTTGTGTATTTACAATTTAATGTTTATATCTGTATGCAGGCAGTTTGATCCCAGTATAGGTTCATTCCCAAATAAATCAAGCTAACCTGGCAGTTCAAATAGTTCTTTGTGACATCCATGGTGTTTCACAGTTTTTGAAATAAAATGATTGGGCACAAATCAAGGACCACAAATGATAGAGTAATGGAAATTACATTTATTGAAAGGTAAAAGGACAACATTTTAGGGCAGTTATGAATACATCTTTTCTCTCCTTAGCTTGAGGTTAATAGCAGGAAAAAATGGGCTCTCTGCTTTGGTTAACAACTAATATAGGAGAAGGAGAACTCTGGATAAGCAACACTTGCATGAAAATAAGAAAAAATAACTCCTTACTACAGAAAACAGAGCAGCAACAACAAGCCTAGTGAGGCTGTGGACCTATACTCCACAGGGAAGGTAACAGAATTAACATAACTGAAAACCATAAATACATTCTAGCAATAGAAACCACAGCAGCAAGACTAGGTTGAGGAGGTCACGGGGTTATACTCCACAGGCGAGTCAACAAGATTGAAAACAACAAAACCAAATTAGAAACACTGACACTCAAGATAGAATTACTCCTTGTGCAATTTATTTTTACTTTTACGTAATTGTAGGCAACATCCAGTGTTTTTCAGATTGTCTCAGATATAAGCATTTTGTGACAAAAACAACAGCTTGTTTCTGCATATATACATAATGTATAAAAATATAAGTAAAATATAAGTAAAAAAAATAGAAATAAATATAAAATAAAAATAAAAATGTGGACGTAGAAAAAGATATGAGAAATAATTTTAATTAACTCCAGGAAACATCACTGCAGTCAAAGGAAAATGTTCTTAAATTCTACCTTTTACTTCCATGTTTTTTCATAAATTAAGGGAAGTCTATTCATAATGCTCATATAACAACCTCATGCTATTATATATATATATATATATATATATATGTGTGTGTGTGTGTGTGTGTGTGTGTGTGTGTGTGTACATATATACATACATACATACATACCTCCAAAGATTCACTAAATATTGATGAGAAAATGCCTCAAACTTAATAAAAACAAAGTTTTATCGTCAAAATCTTTGTTGGGATTGAAAGGAAAGACCAAAGGATTTCTTGATTATTAAATTAAATTTTTAATCCTTTTTAGAACCATCAAACTTTTTTCTTGCATCAGCAGGTAATCATAAATTAGTATGGAAAATTTTTATCATCTTTTTGTGGTGAAAAACACGTTGATTTCAAAATTTTTGTAAAAATCAAATAATTGTTGGATTTTAATGAAACTTTAAGGAATTATATTGTTATGCTGCAAAAATTATATTTGCCAATCATAAATGGAAAAGCTTACTACAATTCAGCAATCCCCAGTATTTTAAAAAGAATTTTGAATTTTTTTGTGTATAAAAATAATATGATTTCTGATGATTCTGATTTCTTGCTAGGAAATCTCATCCCAGATGAAAAAGAGACTTGACATAATTGAAATATGGTTCAACAGAAGACTGCTGCAAATACTTCAGACTGAACATGTGAGCAACAACCAATTTTTTGAGAAAATGAAAACAAGAAGGACTCTTACATATAGACTGAGAAAGAGGTAGTTGACATTTCTAGGACACATTATGAGGAAAGAAAGCTTGGAGAATTTGACACTCATAAGAAATCCTGAAAGCACAAAAGAGAGAGGAAAGCAGTAAGCTACATAATGACCTTGTATAAATGCATAATAGAATAGTGATTGAGAAAGAGAATGAAAAGGCAAGTTTTACTAAGAGCTACAAAGGATTTGAACTTGTGGAGAGCTATATCTTCAAAGATGTTTATTAATTCTTGCTAACTCTTTATTTTGTTGGATTCCTGAACTTGAATAAAAAAAAGTATTTTTTTTAATCATTTCAACCCAAGACAGGCAATAAAGCCACTAAGATGCAGGGGTTTAGTGAGAGTGAAAGAATCTGAAAAAAAATATTTAAAAGAATTAAAAAATAACCAGAAAGTAAAGATACTTTTTCTGACCTGTCCCTTCTGGACATTGATGGATTCAATGATTTCTTCTTTATGTAAAAAATTACACTTTGTGGCATTATTTAAAGCTGAAACATATTTGGGATTTTTAGGACTAATTCTTTTATTGTGAGTAAATATTGTTTAAAATTTTGGGGGAAATAACAATTATTTTTTCCAGATACCAGTACTACTATTTAACCCATAGTTGGAGGGAGAAGATAGATTCATACCTTTCCCAAGAGTATTTGCATATAAGTGAATGTAATGAACCCAATTGGAATTTGAACCCTGCTCCTTCTAGATGTAGGCAGTCATGGCTCTCTCCTGGTTCATTTTCCCTATTATCTACAAATTGCCACTTCTTGTGAAAGACAATGGTTTCCTGTAGCCTTCTCTACTGTTGCGAATGTAGAATTGTCCTTCTCCTAATATAAACATTTTTAATGCCCTGCCCCTTCAGCAAATAGGTGATTATGGCTCTCCACAAATTCCTTTTCTTTATTATTTGTGAATTGCCATGACTTCTTGGCAAAGATAGTGGAATGGTTTTTTGTTGCTGTCTTCATGGTTTTGAATTCAGTGTTGTCCTTCTCCTAGTATCAACATTTTTAATGCCCTCTCCCATCAAGGCATAAATGATCATGGCTCTCCACAAATTCCTTTTCTTTGTTACCCAGTATTCACTATCATATAGGAGCACCTCGATACATTGTAATGGTTAGCAAGCTTGTCTTCCTAGAACATTTGTGACTGAGTAGTGAGTTTTGATCCTCACTCGATGCTTAGAATATCATCATATAGGAGGACTAATATTAAAAACAGTTCAGTACTCTTTTCTTTGTTTCTAACAAAAGTTTATATCTAGTTATTCTGAAAATCAAATTAGCTTGGCTCGCTAAATCAATTATGACTGAGTAGTGATTTCATTTCTCATTGGGTGCTCCATACTTTTAGCCTTATTCTAAAAATCAAATTGTAATTTTTTCAGTTGCTCTTAAGGTAAACAACTTTAATAGATTTTCATTGTTCAATTTCACAAAAAAATTTAAATTAAATTCCCAACTTGAAATATTTTACATTTAAAGAGATCTTACTTATCTACTGTTTCATTTAATTGACTCATAAAATTTCATAAGCACTTACTTTATTTTTCCACCAAACAGCAAAAAAAATTATTAGATTCAGAAAAAGAAAAAAATGTGCTTTATCTTATTCGAAATTGGTATCTCAATATGGTAAAGATAATGGAAGGCACAAAAACGGATCATATACATAGAACGACAAAAGATAAACTGACATTAAAATGGAAGTTGTGGTTGAGCCAGAAAACAGTATTAAGAAGAAGCTGGTGCAGTCATACACTAGTGATTGAGGGAGCTTCTTTATATATATATATATATATATATATATGAAAGTGGACATTCAAGACAACACCCACAGGCAACAGTCTGTTTCATGCTAAACACCATGTGCATTGTGTTTAGCTATAATTATTTTCCCAGACCAGCACAAAATAAAATAAATAAAAAAAAGTAAAATAAATTAATCCAAACAAATGATTAAATAAACTAAGTAAATAATAAAAAATAAAATAACAAACCATTCACACACAGATAAACACAAGAAGATACAGTAATAACAACCAAAAATAAAATAATCAATAATAAATTTTAAAAAATTAACTAATAACAATATACAAGAAAAACTGCATTCAGGTCCAGTATTTTTAGCCATTACAATAATAGAACAGGCTATCCACAATGCAATACAATAGACTACCCACAATGCACCACTGACTAGTATATATAAAAAGTCAAGCAAAAGCACAACATGCATGGCCTAATGATTGTATTTAACATGAAACAGACTGGTGCCTATGGATGTTGACTTCAATGTTCACTTTCATATTTATGACTAGCACAAAAAATGAAAAATGCCCTGTGGGTGTCTGTAACAGGAAGGGAGAATACATCACCCATCTGACTGGTTCAAATGATAATGACATGGACTTGAAACTGGCTACATGTTATTGTGTCAGGAAATTCAACAGCTTGTTAGATTTACATATCCATAAGGTACACTGGTGCAGGCAACACAATTTCCCTACTGGAGAATATAAGACAAATGATGGGATTGTGAATCCAGATTACACCTACAGTATTCAGGATTCCATTGCTGAGTGTCAGCATCCTGGAGAAATTTCGAGAAAGCCAAGAATCCAGTGACCCAAAGGCAATCAGAGAGCTACTTGGTGTAATCTCAATCAGGAGCACTCATTAATACTTACTAACCATCTAAATGACCCCCATTAGCCAGCAGATCAGATCTTTCTGCAGGGTTGTGTACAAGGTTTGTCTTGAGTGGTTTGATGTAGCAACTGCAAGAAGGGATAGCAAAGAAGAGAAGTAACCAAATAGACGACAGATTCAGCAGGGTAAACTAAGAAAAGAGCAGAGAGTTGTGAATGCCAACTCAAAGAAGCTCGAATTCATGAGAGGGCAAGCCTTAAGGACCTGTTTAATGATATTAAAGAAAGGACTTTAGTAAGGACCTGTTTAATGATATTAAAGAAAGGACTATAGTGAACTCTAGAGCTGAGGACCAAAGAAAACGCTGAAAGAAAAAGCAACAGTCTCTGAGATCATTTTACCACAATCCTTACACTTTTGTTTAAAAGATGTTTACCGGGACTGAGAGCAGCAAACTCAATATGCCACATGAGGAACTCGAGAACCACCTGAGGAAGATGTATTCTGATGCTTGGAAAGATGCTCCTATCCCTCCTATGAATGACCTTCCTAGGCCCCAAGATCCAGAGGTCATATTTAATGACAACAGACTAAAGCTGAGGGAATTTCAGGAATTTGCCTGCAAATCCTGTAACAGTAGTGCACCTGGAATAAATGGAATATCCTACAAGTTATATAAGAATTGTTCAAACATCCTCAAGAAACTCACCATCCAGCTCCAGTAGGCATGAAAACAAAGTATTGTACCACAAGAAAGGTGCCTGGTGGATGACATTAGGAAAAGAATGCAAAAAGTATTGCAAATTTCCACCCCATCTTTTTCTTGAATGTAGAGCGGAAAATATTTTTGAGATTTTGCCCGTCATATGACAAACTTCCTGCTAGATAACAATTACATAAACACAGCTGTCCTGAAGGCTGGAGCATTCACACATGATTTGGAACTCAATCCTATCAGCCAAACAAAATAAGCTTCATGTAATTTGGCTTGATCTTACAAATACATATGGATCAGTTCCTCATGAGTTTATTCAAATGTCTCTTGACTTTTTCAATTTCCCTAGTAAAGTTGGGGAAATTATAATGTAATATTTCAGAGCAGCGTTTATGCAGTTCACCGTTGTTAACCACCAACTGGCAAGCTCTTGAGGTCAGCATCATGATGGGGTATATAATTTCACAACTTCTTTTCATTATGTCTATGGAATTCATATTAAGTGGTACAATGGACACAACAAAGGGAGTGATGACTAAGGAACAAATCAAATGGTCCCTCCTCTTTCCAGAGCATTCATGGATGACATCACCATTCTTCTCCCATCTAAGATTGGTGGCGATGAACTGCTGCAGCGCTAATATAAGCTTTTCACGTGAGCAAGAATAAAGGCTAACCCCAACATTATTCCAATGAGTTTCTTAAAAACTTTTGGTCTGAAGAAATGAATATAACAATATTCAGGATTATCATGATTTATCATTATACATACATATATATATATATATATATATATATATATATATATATATATATATATATGTGTGTGTGTGTGTGTGTGTGTGTGTGTGTGTAACCTACTCCCAAAAATAATGCTTCCCTTAAGATTACAATGTTGATCTGTTCAAGTTTCGGGCCAATCGTTATGTGTCCCAGATATCCCCATAAGCTGTGCCTCTTGGTCTGTAACCCACTACCTAGAGTTCTCTTTGGCTTTGTAAAAGTGAACATCATTGTAAAATATTGGGTTGGTGCATAATTATCAGGCGTTTTTTAAACAATATTTATTATGGAAAAAGTAACATGACAATTCAACAATAACATTTTTAAATGATTATTCCAAAGCATATGATTATTGACATGCATTTTTATAAGCTGAAAATAAAATAATATTTTTATTAAAAAAAGGAAACAAAACAGCAATTTTTATAAACAAATAACTCACCTACAAAAGCATCTAATAATTATGCACCAACCCAATATATATATGTGTGTGTGTGCATATGTATATGTGTGTGTGTGCATGTGTGTGTAAAAAAATTTCAGATATAACTACAATATATCTGCAAAAAGACAATATGAATAAAGACAAAGCAAATCTTATCTTAGCCAACACATTTTGTCCTCTGATGGATTTTATTAAGGCAAATGTGAAGATTTTATTTTGCAACAACCATTTATAATAAAAAAAATGAAAAATGCTGTTAGTTTTGCCAATTTATTAAATTTAAGAGACACTCATAATATATTCTAGGTAAATTATGGAGGATGCTAAGTAACATAATTTTATGTCTAATAAATGTAAGTGTGTAAAATTGTTGAATTTTCTTTTTTGCAACTAATATTTAAATTGATTTAGTATAAAATAAATTTATGCATTATATATATATATATATATATATAGACACATATTTTTAAATAACAGGAGGTAATGAATTTAACTGTTTTCTTTTAATTTTTTAACATTTTTATAGTCATGACTGTTGACTTAAGAACGTAGTAATTCTTTCAGGAATTGAGATATTTGAAAAAATTCAAGGGTGCAGATTTACATTTTGATAAAATTTGATAGCAACACTTTTGAGAAATTTATCCAAATTTAAACTATTGGATATACAAGCAGAATATCTTAATTTAAATCTAAAATTTGCCACTGGATTTGCCAAAAATCTTTTGGCAAATTCAGTGGCAAATTTTATGATATTATGGATTTCATTATTAAAAACCACGAACATAATGACTCGTATTTAAAAAATGTATACATTCAGTCTACTTACAGCAACACTGGAAAAAAAAAAATAATGTAACCTCACTTCTGCATAGATATATAAAAGCTTTAAAAGAAATATCAAATAACAAAAATATTCGTATGTCTCCTTCTGACAAAGGCAGTGGGGAATTTTAAAAAATAAAGTAAAATTACATTTTATTCAATTATATATTTATGATTAGTTTCAATGACTTGTTGCTGCTTATCACCCAGCTCTTTAATAATGTTTGAGTAAAATTTTGATGTGAAAATATTTTTCATTTTATTGATTGATTCATTGATTTGTTATTTACAGATTATCAATGATTATTTACAACTCAACCTAATATTATGTGCCTTGACATTCAGACTGGAATATACATCTTAGCTGTTGTGAGTCTAACAATCAAGATAAGGATACTAATTGTAATATAAAGATATATAAAAATAGCAAAGACGTGTTAGACCAAAAAACATTTGACCACATTTTTAAGGCAAGCAGTCTTTGCAATTGTAATCATTTCTGTCAAAATTTACAGCAATAATAAAAACAGATAAAATTAAATTAAATGTTAATTTACCTTTATAGATATATATATTTATATATATATATATGTATATATATATATATTTTATATATACACACACACACACACACATATATATATTCAACTGTACCAACGGGCCTCGGTGACAAAGAGGGAACTGTATAGACTCAACATAGTGCCGTTACTCACCAAGGCCTGTTGGTACAGTTGGTATGATGCCTGCATTATATCAAAATGGTCCGGGTTCGATTCTCAGTAGTGTATGTGCACTGCTGATGAGTCCCAAATAGGACGAAATGGCTATCCAGTGCTTTCTGCATTCTGTTGAGGATTCTTCTAGACTTGATGAATTCCTACATGATTATTCTAATTCCTCAAAATTCTTTCACACACACACACACATATATATATATATATATATATATAGTTAATCAATTTTGCCTCAAGCAAGGTAATAAAGCCACTGAGACACAAGGGGATACTGGGTGTGGAAGAATTAGAAACCAGACACTTTACTAAGGAGCTAGAACAAAAGAAGAGTAATCAGGAGTATGGTAGATAGCGATTCTCATTTTATTTAAATTTTCGCAGATTAAAGTTGGCTGTAAAGCATGGGGCCAAAAGGGAGTTCCACAAGTGAGAAGTGCAAGAAAAGAAACTTTTAACATAGAATTTACGCTTATATCTAGCTCATTCAACTGTAATTTGATGAGACCTCATCGCCAATCTAGTACTGCACTTAAATTCAAAGAGTCTAGATACCATACTGAAGATCTCATCTCAACAATTGCCATGAAAGTATTTATAGAAAAGGTACTGGAAGGCAACTTTATGGCGGTAGGAAAGAGAATAAAAGAAAGACACCAGAAATGGTCATTATAATGTTGAGAAAATGTTATTGTTGGTTGAAACTTATAAAATCTTTCTCATAAAACAGTTTCACAGGAAAATATACTTCTTAAGTCCATTAACTCTTAATATTATTTCTATTATTGATGGAGTTTCCTTCCTAACCTTTTGTTTATGGTAGTATGGAAAGTGAATGTTTTGATTATGTTATTATTTTTTCTTTGAGTTACTATTCATTTTAGTTGTTGCTGTTGTTGGATGTCTGCAAGTGATGTGGGATGTTCTTTTGTTATTTTATAAAGCTCTGTGTGATTTTCTAGCACCAATTAAGATAGGTTTTAACAATGATAAATCATCATCTCAAAAATTCTGATATAAATTAGGATGGAGTTACTAAAATATTCATCATTTGTTTGGTAAATTAAGCAAGAGCGAAGAATGTATTTTGTTCTGTCAAGATTGTCTCAAGGTTGCAACAAATCTCAAAAAATTCTTTGAACACCAGATGCCATGGCAGAGAAGAGGAATATGATTTCAAAATCATTGCAAAAATTTTTATTGTCTTTTTCAATCAGATTTTCCATCAGTTTGCTCTTAATTTAAGTGGCAAAGTCTTCGGGAGAATTTAAATGCAATTAAATTTACTTGAAAATGGTTCAACACATGACAACATTGCATTTGCAAATTAGATTCTAGTGTAAAGTCATAAAACATGCATATTTATACGACACCTTTACTAAAAACATTTCAGTACATTTTATCAGTATTCATTGGTTATATTTATAATCTCATTCTTATCAAAAAAATTACGATTAGTTTCTTCATAATTATAGTAGTTTGATTAGTAATATTACTATTAGTATGACAAGTCAGTCAGTTATGTGCCATGCATGATACATGCTTAGTTGATCATGTATCTTTCGATACATGACTGATGAAGCAGATTTTTTCGCGCAGTAGGTTGCCATTTCTTTCTGCGGTAGACCAGTTGCCATCCAAGGTTACAGAATCTGATCTGTCCTGCTATCTACCCATAGCTGGGGAGTGAGAAGAAGAGGATTCATACCTTGCCTAAGATATTAGCATATAAGTGAATGTTATGGATTCAACTGGAATTCAAACTCAGCTCTCCGATTCCTCAATCCAAGCCGTTATCCATTACTCCCCCATATTCTTTCCTCAGTATGACTAGTAGCAGCTGTAGAAGAACTGATAATTCTTTGGTTCATTCAGTGCATTTCTATTGCTTCTTTAATAGACTATAAGCCAAAAGTTTGGGGACACCCTCTGGATTTAATAATTAGTAAATTTTTGGTTTAAGTATCCTTGGACCTGCATGGTTACTAATTTTCATCAATGACTTTTCTGATTGCATCAGTTCTCCTGTCTTAATAGTAATTCGATGATACAGTCAAATTGGTAGCTGATCCAAAAAAAATGACCTACAATCTGTTGTTAACTGGGACAAGGAATTTTAATTGTTGTTAATTTTAATGCCTCCAAAATGAAACTGCTCTCTATTAATCATCTGAGAGAATCTTTTCTACCTCTCACCAACATGGCAGATGCTAGCCACCAGGAAAGTGATTTGTTGCATCTTCTTGGAATAATGCTTTCTGTAGACATGAAGTGGAAAGATTTGCTGCTGGACAATTTTTCTCACCCAAATTTACCTTATTTATAAGTCTACCATTCTTCCTTGCTATAAATATTGTTGCCACACCTGGTCTGGTGCTTTTGCTATATATTTAGAGATCTTTGATAAAATCCAAAGAAGAATCTACAATGTTGATCAGGCATCTCGGATTCAGTCTCTTTCCCACTGCCATTATCTAGCTTCCTGTTCCTTTTTTTAGAAATACTTTCATGGTAATTGTTTTGATGAACTTTCCTCTATGGTACCTAGACTTTATGAATTTAAATGCAGTACTAGATTAGCAGCTAAGTCCCAACATTTTACAGCTGAAATGGTTAAATGCAACTGTAAGTTCTATGTTAACAGTTTCTTCTATGGCACTTCTCACTTGTGAAACTCTCTTCCGGCTTCTTGCTTTCCAGTCAACACTGATCTTCAAACATTTATAATTTAATGACAATCATTATCTTCTGTCTTTTTGATTCCTTTTCCTTTATTGTTCACGCTCCTAATGTTTCTCCTTTCCTTATATACTTTCAAACTTCTTGCATATTCGTGGCATAATGGTTATTGGTGCAGTAAGCAGAATTGGAGATCTGAGTTCAAATCCTTGTCTAATTTGTTGTGCTCACTTTTGCATAAGAGTTCTTGGGAAAAGCATGAAACCATATTTTTCCTCCCAATCTACTGTTTAAATAACTTTGGTTGGCAGCCAGTGAAACTGAAGGAAAACTCTGAATTCCAAAATTGTGTCGAAAGCAATAGGAAACCACTCAACTATATTTCAAACATTATCATGCCAGTTTGCTGATAATAAAGAAAAAGAAACTGTGAAGAGTCATTATCACATTCCTTCTGAATCATAAAAAATAGTATTTTAACCCTCTTCCTTGGTCCAGACGTGTATATATGTTTTTATGAAAGTATCTTTTTTAGACATAGACAAATAAACATGCTCATAACATAACATTCAAAAATCAGCTACAGAGATGTTTATACATCGATCTTGATATTTTTGTTGCCTTTCTGAGCTTGAAATAAGTCCAATTGTCAACTCATACATCTGGTAGGTGTTAGCCACCGCTAGGGTACTTCAAGGTGCCTCAATTTCTTAGTTACTATATTAAATGCAAATAAAAAATTTGTCTGAAAATGAAACGTTTTTCCTAAAATAAATGGCAGGGAAGGGATTAAAAATGGAAAACCATTAATTGAAGTAACTGTTATTACAGACTTTTGTATTTCATTCTTATTTAAATATAAATTTTCTTCTTTGAAATATTTTATTTATATTCTTTATTTATTTATATGTTTTTTTTTTTTTTTTTTATTATTTTTATTTATTTATTTATTCATATTTTTCTTTCTTTATATTTCATTCTTATTTAAATTTAAATTTTGTTCTTTTGAAATATTTTATTTATATTCTTTATTTATTTATATGTTTTTTTTTTTTTTTTTTTATTATTTTATTTATTTATTTATTCATATTTTTCTTTCTTTATATTTCATTCTTATTTAAATTTAAATTTTCTTTTTGAAATATTTTATTTATATTCTTTTATTTATTTATATGTTTTTTTTTTTTTTTTTTATTTTTTTTTATTTATTTATTCATTCATTTTTTCTTTTTTATATTTCATTCTTATTTAAATTTAAATTTTGTTCTTTGAAATATTTTATTTATATTCTTTATTTATTTATATGTTTCTTTTTTATTTATATTCCTTCTTTTCATTAGGTTTTTCATTCAGCAAAAACAATTAATTTGCATGTTTTTCCAACTTTTATCATTTGTAAACATAAAATTTCATTGTATTTTATGTCTATATGCTTACATTTGCAAATGTATTTGCTGTTTTGTGATTTTTGAGACATATGTCATTAATTTGGCAACAGCTTTCAAGTTTTGTAGCAACATTGACAGTTTGTTAAAAAGGGTTGTTTTCTTATGTTTTGGGTAATACACACACACAAATATATATGTATCTATATATATTACAATGAATCATTCATACAAAAATGAGATTAGTAAAGTTAATGATATAAAATGGCAAAATCGCTTTCCAAACAAAATTTTAAAGTTGCATTAACCTACAAATCACTCGATGAATGTTATGATCCTTGTTTTTAAATATTATAAACTGTATAAGGTCTTTCTTTAATACGCAAGTACTTTCGACTGTACATTCAGTCATCTTCAGGTATGGAAATTATTTTGTTTTTGGTAAAATTGAGGTAGCATCCAAGACAAAAAAATTAAGTGCAAATCAAAATATGTTGTTTTTTTTTTTAAATGTGTTATTGTTAACAGATACAAATTTTTGGGGTGTGCAGTCGCAACACTAAGGTTGAATTTTTTGAAAATTTAAGTGAGTTCATTTTTTTGCTAATATGGAATTTTGAGAATTATTTTTTTTGTTGTTGTAGGAGTTTATTAGTCAATGTGGCATGAACTAAATTTTTGTATGAATGATTCATTGTAATATAAATTGAACTGCACCACACACACACACACATATATATATATATAGAGAGAGAGAGAGAGAGAGAAAGAGAGATGGATATATTTATTTATTACTTCAAACATTATTTTTAGTGGATACTCATATTTGAGTAGGTCATTTTCTAAACAGTGTTTATTTTGTCTTAATAAAGGTAAATCTGAGATGGTAGGCAAAATAATCAGTATAAAAAATGGAGCATTCTACTCAAATACAGGTATCCAAAATAAAATAATGTTTGGATTAAAAATAAAAATCTGTTAATTTGAAATATATGTATATGTGTGTGATCAGTTATAGTTTGTTATATTTGTTACTGTATGAGGTTTTTTTTAACAGGAGCTAATGTAGTGATAGTAATGGTTTGCCTGGGGATTAAGAAATCCCCCAGAGAGGAAATAAGATATGTTTTGTCATTAAAGGATCATGTAGTTTAATTGGAAAAAAAAAGAGAGAGAGAGGGTTTTTGCACTTTTCTTTTACAATGCTATATAAACACTAACTAGTGAGCATTATGAGAAGTCTCTTAGCAGAAAAGGTGGGGTAATCCCATACTTACCTTGACCTCTTCTATATCACTGTGCCCCTCTGCAGTATATTGAGTCTGTTATGTTAATGTTGCATTTATAAGTCCTTCAATAAGTCCTATTACTCAAGAAGACAGAAGTCATCAACAAAAGAGAGACAGCCCAAGATGCATGCTAAAAATTGGAAACAGCAGAAGACAATCTGTCTATATTTCTGAGATGACGTATTATGTATGCTATTTACAGTATTCAGACTATTGTCCTCATCTTTGTCACCATATTTATTACAACGTCTTCTTTCGGATCAGGTTGAGATCATAGACAAAGAGCACCATTGGAAAATTTGTAAACTTAAGCAATCAGTACAAATGCTAGGCCACAAAAATCTCCTGAGCCAATGAAGCATAGAAATGAATACAATATGGAAACCAGTAATAAGGTGTGCCAGAGAAAAGTGATAACAACAAAAATTGCAATATGAGCTCTGGTAAAAAACTGGTTGCTGAGACATTAGGTTTATAATATCCAGAAATTTATACACGGATGTCCTCAAGGACACATGGCACAGTGGATAAAGTCATTGGTTAGATCCAGTGACAGAACCCAAAGAGTGCGAGTTCAATACCCGGTTAAGGCAGTGGAGAAATTGGAGAGAGGAATTAACAGAAGATAACTAACATCCATTAAACATGGTACGTGAACTAGAACAGTCTACCCCAGTGAGTGAAATAAGAAGAAGGCCAGAGCGTGTAATAGTCCGAATAATGTAAATAATGTAGCAGAAAATTGGTTAGTGTAATGACACAGAAAACTGAAGCTTGCTTTGTTAGAAACAAAGAGCCCTGAACAACTATGTAATATCTATCGATCTAGATGTCAGTGAATGCTAGAGAATTTTGTCACAGATAAAGATGAAACTTGAAGCAAGAGACATTGTTCTACAGAAGGATGCTAAGAGTACAATGGAACAAGACATGTGAGCAAAAAGAAAGTGTTAGGGAATAAAATGGATACTTGGGCTAGAAATTAGAAAGAAATAGTTGAAATCTTTAGGATACATAATGAGGAAGAATGGCCCAGAGAATTTGAGACTCACAAGACATATTGAAAGCAAGACAATCTTAAGAAATCTACCTACTTTTGGCTTCCAAAAAATGCTGAATGTTTCCTTATAAGGAAATGGTTAATATTACTAGGAACATATAATACTATATTTTTCTGTTTCTTCAGATCCTTTTTTTCATCTCTGAGGAGATAGTCCAGTATTCACTGACATATAGGTGGACTGATATTACATATCAGTTCAACACTCTATTCTTTGTTTTTAATGAAAAGTTCTTCTTTTGAAAAGTATATGGAGCAAATGAAAGGTTGTGCAGTTCCAATACACACTATCATGATTACTAAATGGCTGGAGGCCAGTAATTAAATTCTAAATTCAAAATCTATAGACAGAATTACATGCAAATGCAAATGCATGCTCAATTTACAACTGATTGTACTTTCTTTAGCAGTGTGAGTGTTATTGCTTTTTATTTTATTGTTGTTATCATTATTTAAATTTTTATGAATATTATTATTGTTGTAGTTGCTAAACTTGTAATCTCTAGTGTTACTTAAATACTTGAAAGATAAAAAGGTTTCAACAACAAAAAAGATGTTCATTGCACTCACCTCATTTTATAGTCATTTTAAAATCATTGATTTTTAAGATTCTGGAAAAGAACCAAAAAGTCAAGTTAAAGTGAAAGTGAAAGTATTCTATAATAAAACGAAAATGTCTTCTGTGTTATTGCTTTAATTTTCTCATTTATTCTTTCATTTGGTGCAACCAGATCTAAATTGCTAATAGCAGACATTCAGATAATAAATGAAGAAACATAAAAGAGCAGACAGGGCAAAGTCAAGGCAAAGAGCTGATTATTTTTCATAAAAAACGTAAAAAATGGCAGGGTAGCCTTTTTTTAAATTATGAAAATTATTGACTATTAAAGGCAAAAATCTATTGATTGCTGTTATCAACAAATATTTTCCACTTGCTTGAACAAATAAAAAATGACATGAAAACTGATCCCATTTTATATCCAATGGCATCAAGCTGAACCAAAAGAATAGCAAGAGAAATCAAACATTTTTTATTTAAGAAATAAGTTGGTATCACTCTGTCTCAAAAGACAATGGTTTAGCGCAGAATGCTAGACCCCTGTGCAAGAGTTATGAAAATTTTAGGATGCTCATACATGAAGATCACCCAATCTGCATTGCTAATAGAGTCCAAAGAAAAGCGTGAACTATTTTTATACTGGCACTACTGCATGATTTTCCAAAAGGTGATATGATATGCCATCCATCCACTTTTGGAGTCTCAGTGCAGATTTTTCTAGGGATTACTCATTAGACTTTTCTTCACCCAAAGATAGCCAGCAGTCAGTAGGGAATTAAATGAACACCATCTGTTTTGCTGTTTAATCCATAATGTGATGAATTTCATTTTGAACATATCTTGATTGTTCGTTTTTTTCAATGAAAACATTTGAATATTTTGCATCTGAGCCTCCAAGACATATTCTGAGTATATATACTAAGGGAAATGATTTATTTTTCATTTAAAAAAATATCAGAATATTTCATATGTTAGCCGCGAAAACACATTCTGAGTACATATGTTATGGGAAAATGCTCCCTTTTTGTCTAAAAGAAAATGTCTGAATATTTTGTATGTTAGCCTCCAAGACACATTCTGAGTATATATGCTAAGGGAAATGATTCCTTTTTAGTTTAAAAAAAATATCAGAATATTTCATATGTCAGCCGCCAAGACACATTCCAAGTACATATGTTAAGGGCAAATATTCCCTTTTGGTTTAAAAGAAAATGTCTGAATATTTTGTATGTTAGCCTCCAAGATACATTTTGAGTACATATGTTAAGGGCAAATGCTTTCTTTTTATTTAAAAGAAAATGAATATTTTGTATCTTAGCTTCTGAAATGAATTTTGAGTATATATTTTTTGTATTTACTCAACCCCCTACAAGGTCAGGTTGTGAGACAAGGTCGGTTTAATACGGTGAGCCTGAGTGTGGACACCTGGGCTAGGAACAAAAATTTCCTGAGCCCTGTCAGTTGCATTGGCCTTAGTGCAAACACCAATCCCTCTCTCTGGTGTGATAAAAGAGCACGTCCTTTAGCAGCTGTCTCTCAGGGCTGGGCACCTCTCAGTATAATTTTCCTCAGTTGTGACTCTCTCCTTTGACAGAGCTGCCCCTGAGTGCATTCTACCCAAAGACAGAGATGCAACCGAGAGATAATAAATAGGATGTTACAAATTACTCAAGAGTAATTTACACACTTGAATTTTGAGTATATATAACAAGAGTGTACATTCCTTATTGTTTAAAAGAAAACATCTGAATATTTTGTATCTTAGCCTACAAAACACATTTTAAGTATAGATACCAAGAGAAATTGTTCCTTGTTTTTATAAATTTAGTTTCACAGAGAGTTAGTATTTCTGGAGGATGTTCCAGCAGAAATGATTGTGTACTGTGGAAATGAATACAAATACCAAGAATGTTGGAGAAAGAAAGGTTGAAGGGTTTTGACATTCATTCCAAAGTGGTTTTGTTTTATTTTTATTAATTGCTGAAATCATATAATAAACTTCTAAGGTGGAAGAGGCCAAGAATAACAGTCATTGCTGATTGTCTAAGGCAATACAAGCCAGATGGGAAGATGGTGAAGACTACAGCATAGTGTGGCCTCAGGATTGTCCACCAGAAGTGCTTTTAGGGACACCTGTCCTTTCCATATGTGACATGGCATTGCAAGAACCCTGATATTATGTAACTGTTGACCATAAAAGCCTCTCCAAGTGCTACAAAAGACTTTGAGTTCCTTGCCATCAGTTGGAATTCAGTAACCAGGAAACAAGTCATATCACCAAAAAGTCATGGCAGACACTCTTATTAAGGCCACAAAAAAATGAAACCAGAAACCTCATCCTAAACAGGAAACAAGGGATAAACTATAGTAACATGAAGCTTAGGGGTTCAAATGAACAATTGATTTACCCATGCCAAGTAGATTTATGGAGAATGGTAGTGACGAGCAAACACACAGGTAATTGTTCATAGATATTTATCTTGAATATTATTAACTGTTCAAATTTTCAAATTAACCTCAGTATTTATGTAACTGGGTTGCCATAGTAAAGATTTTTTTTTATATGTTTTCTTTCTGTTATTTTGAAAATGCTCATAAACAGAAAAATTAACAAGAAAATAATAAATTTATACATCCAATTGATTTTCATATATTCTATCTTATATACTTTTGATCATTTATCTGAATGCACATACAAACATTGGATGTGAGCACAGTTAGATTATGAATGACAAGCAGTGCTCTGTGTGACCCTGCACAGCTGTCAATCCATGAAATGAAGATACTTATTTGTTACTGGCAAAAATAAACAGTGGCAGTATCTAAATGGAAATCAAAAACTTACTCTACCTAGCAGTGTTATTGTGCTTCCTGTATCTATTGTGTCTTCCCCATCTTTTATGTGGAGAGTTCCTTCAGGAGATCAGGGCTCTCCACAACTTCCTTTTCCTTGTAGCTCTAAGTAGTGTTGGCATCATTCCTATGCCTCTCAGTTTGTGTATTGCTATCTATTTAAACAAACACAATAGATAGGTGACTTTTATCTATTTCAGTTTCTGTGAAACTACATAGGAGGCATTGCTTTCAGAGGGTTCCTCATATATTATAGTAATTTAAAAAATAGGTTATATTTAAATGATGCACAGTATGACTAAAAAATAGGTTTTAGTAATAAGTTGCATAGTATAACTAAAGAAATAGGTTATAGTAATAAGATGCATAGTATAAATAAAATATTAGGTTATAGTAATAAGATGCATAATATAAAAAATAGGTCATAGTAATAAGATGCATGAAATAACTAAAATATTAGGTTACAATAACAAGATGCATAATATACCTAAAAAATAGGTTATCATAATAAGATGCATAATACAATGAAAAAATTAGGTTATCATAATAAGATGCATAATATAACTAAAAAGTAGGTTGTAGTAATAAGATGATTGAAATAACTAAAAAATAGGTTATAGAAATTAAATGCATAATATAACAAAAGAATTAGATTATAGTAATAAGATGCATAATATAACTAAAATATCAGGTTATAGTAATAAGATTCATAATATGACTAAATATTAGGTTATAGTAATAAAATTCATAGCATCACTAAAACAATAGGTTATAGTAATAAGATGTATTGTATGCCTAAAAATAAGGTTTATAGGGATAAAAAAATAATGTCAGATTAAAGATATAAGGAATGCACTCCTTAAGTAGATAATTTAGCTTTATTTTAACATGATGGTGACCTGTGGCCTAATTGGTAATGGTGCACTTTGGCTATATTGGTGGTTTCCCTGGTGGAGAAAAAGAGGATAGAGGTTTGATTCTTGATAGGAGCCACATTTTACTTCAGTAGGACTTCTTGAGGCTGGTTGATATTAATTTCACTGTTTAAGAAAATAAAAAACATGGATGTCAACCAAAATATGTGTACCCCATAAATCTAATATTTATATTAATATTAAGGTTTATTTATATCATTGTCAGAACATTGAAAAACATATAGATGCACTTCTTAAGCAATGAATTTTCTTTCTTGTTGTTGTTACATATTGTCACTTCTGCATAATTCAAATGTTAATTTCATGTGCGATGATGTCAGTAAGTCATGAATCTTCTTCTCCCAGATCATCTCTCAGACAACCCTCTGATGCACCTGGCTTCTCTGAAGGCCACTGTGTAAAAATTCTGTTTTAAAATCGTCTGATGTGAGTTGTATATTACAGATGTGAAATGAAAACTTTTCAAATTGTCAATATATATCATAAAACCAAGCTTTGCTATTCAGCTTTTATGGATAATTTCTTCTATTTACACATGGCCCAGTGGATAAAAGTTTTGGTTGAAGTAATCCAGTGATGTGACCCAAAGAGGTGAACAAAAACTTGAAGAGTTGAGTTACTAAAAGGAACTAACTGAAACTGAGATATCCAGAAGAGGCATGGCACAGGGAGCTAGAATACTCTACTCTAGTGGATGAGATAAAGGATTTGGTTTGAAATTCCAACATATATCATTTGAAGAAGGCCGGAGCATGCAATGGCTGAAACATTGTGAATATGACAATAAAGATGAGGACAACAATCTGAACAATGTAAATAATGTAAATAGTTCCAATACCTCATCTCAGAAATATAGACAGACACTGTCTTCTGCGGGATAAAATTTTACATGCTAGAGAGAATCCATGCAGAAATAAAAGAAGCTGTTCTGGAGTCTAACAGACAGCTTCTGTAATGTAAGATCTGACGCTATCCTAGTCAGTTTTGCCATACCACTGGATCACTGTATGAAATAATATGTCAGAGGAGGCCTTTAATTTGGCATCAACTTGATTAGTGGGTGATCTGAAGTGCCAACAATCAACATTGACTGACATCCAATCAACATTGATCAGTAAGAGGTCTGAAGTACCCAGAGATGTTAACACTTCAGCAGAGCATTTTTCAGGGAAGAAGGTGCAAAAGAAGTCTAGAAGACACTCTGTTGTATCAGGAACTCAAGTAGGTTTATCCATGATCTGGGTCATTTCATAAACGATGGAGAAGTACTGAAAATATCTGCCTTTTTCCTCAGTTTTGTTTGAATGACTAACCATTACTTGTGATTGAAATCATCGCAGATCTGTTGTCCTGGGTAAGACATTAAACTACATCCACGTCCTGGGTAAGATGTTAAACTACATCCAGCAGCAAGGCCTCTGATCAGGAGATTTTGAAGAGCGTGGAAGCACCTCTTAATTGCTAGTGTTCCCAGGTCCACCCTGACCTGTGGTGGTCGTACCTGTTAGGGTCCCAACTATGGGCAAATAGTTAACTATTACCAGCAATACTTTTTTGAAAAAAATTATTACCAGCAATACAATTTTGAAGGAAATATATTAACAAAAACAGATTTTTGACAAAACAAAATATTACCAGCAATAAAAATTTTTGTCAGGATTAAATAACCCATTGAGGTTGATATGCCACAAAACAAAATAAACCAAACCAATCTAAACCAAAGAATACATACTCTATTCATACGAATCTATCCTAAAAATGTTGTTGGCATTAAATAACCCATTGAGGTTGATATGCCATAAAACAAAATAAACCAAACCAATCTAAACCAAAGAATACATACTCTATTCATAAATAACCCATTGAATCTATCCTAAAAAATGTTGTCAGCATTAAATAACCCATTGAAGTTGATATGGCATAAAACAAAATAAACCAAACCAATCTAAACCAAAGAATACATACTCTATTCATAATGAATCTATCCTAAAAATCTATCCTTGTTGGCATTAAATAACCCATTGAGGTTGATATGCCATAAAAACAAAATAAACCAAACCAATCTTAACCAAAGAATACATACTCTATTCATACGAATCTATCCTAAAAATGTTGTTGGCATTAAATAACCCATTGAGTTTGATATGCCATAAAACAAAATAAACCAAACCAATCTAAACCAAAGAATACATACTCTATTCATATCTATCCTAAAATGAATCTATCCTAAAATGTTGTTGGCATTAAATAACCCATTGAGGTTGATATGCCATAAAACAAAATAAACCAAACCAATCTTAACCAAAGAATACATACTCTATTCATACGAATCTATCCTAAAAATGTTGTTGGCATTAAATAACCCATTGAGGTTGATATGCCATAAAACAAAATAAACCAAACCAATCTAAACCAAAGAATACATACTCTATTCATACGAATCTAACCTAAAAATGTTGTCAAACCAAAGAATACATACTCTATTCATATGAATCATTAAATAACCCATTGAGTTGATATGCCATAAAACAAAATAAACCAAACCAATCTTAACCAAAGAATACATACTCTATTCAAATGAATCTATCCTAAAAATGTTGTTGGCATTAAATAACCCATTGAGTTTGATATGCCATAAAACAAAATAAACCAAACCAATCTTAACCAAAGAATACATACTCTATTCAAATGAATCTAACCTAAAAATGTTGTCAGCATTAAATAACCCATTGAAGTTGATATGCCATAAAACAAAATAAACCAAACCAATCTTAACCAAAGAATACATACTCTATTCAAATGAATCTTTCCTAAAAATGTTGTTGGCATTAAACCAAACCCATTGAGGTTGATATGCCATAAAACAAAATAAACCAAACCAATCTAAACCAAAGAATACATACTCTATTCAAAATCTATCCTAAAAATGTTGTTGGCATTAAAAATAACCCATTGAGGTTGATATGCCACAAAACAAAATAAACCAAACCAATCTAAACCAAAGAATACATACTCTATTCATACGAATCTACCCTAAAAATGTTGTCAGCATTAAATAACCCATTGAGGTTGATATGCCATAAAACAAAATAAACCAAACCAATCTAAACCAAAGAATACATACCTATTCATTAAATAACCCATTGAGGTTGATATGCCATGAATCTAACCTAAAATGTTGTCATTCATTAAATAACCCATTGAAGTTGATATGCCATAAAACAAAATAAACCAAAACCAATCTTGAACCAAAGAATACATACATCTATTCAAAATGAATCTATCCTAAAATGTTGTTGGCATTAAATAACCCATTGAGGTTGATATGCCATATGCCAAAAAAAAAATAAACCAAACCAATCTAAACCAAAGAATACATACTAACTATTCAAATGAATCTAACCTAAAAATGTTGTCAAATGAATCATTAAAATGTTGTTGGCAACCCATTGAGGTTGATATGCCATAAAACAAAATAAACCAAACCAATCTAAACCAAAGAATACATACTCTATTCATTCAAATGAATCTTAAACCCCTAAAATGTTGTTGGCATTAAATAACCCATTGAGGTTGATATGCCATAAAACAAAATAAACCAAAACCAATCTAAACCAAAGAATACATACTATATTCATAAACCAAACGAATCTATCCTAAAATGTTGTTGGCATTAAATAACCCATTGAGGTTGATATGCCATAAAACAAAATAAACCAAACCAATCTTAACCAAAGAATACATACTCTATTCAAATGAATCTATCCTAAAAATGTTGTTGGCATTAAATAACCCATTGAGGTTGATATGCCACAAAACAAAATAAACCAAACCAATCTAAACCAAAGAATACATACTCTATTCGTACGAATCTAACCTAAAAATGTTGTCAGCATTAAATAACCCATTGAAGTTGATATGCCATAAAACAAAATAAACCAAACCAATCTTAACCAAAGAATACATACTCTATTCAAATGAATCTATCCTAAAATGTTGTTGGCATTAAATAACCCATTGAGGTTGATATGCCATAAAACAAAATAAACCAAACCAATCTAAACCAAAGAATACATACTCTATTCATACGAATCTACCCTAAAAATGTTGTCAGCATTAAATAACCCATTGAAGTTGATATGCCATAAAACAAAATAAACCAAACCAATCTAAACCAAAGAATACATACTCTATTCAAATGAATCTATCCTAAAATGTTGTTGGCATTAAATAACCCATTGAGGTTGATATGCCATAAAAATGTTTGTTGGCAAAAACAAAATAAACCAAACCAATCTAAACCAAAGAATACATACTCTATTCATACCAAAAATCTATCCTAAAAAAATGTTGTTGGCATTAAATAACCCATTGAGGTTGATATGCCAAAAACAAAATAAACCAAACCAATCTCTAAACTAAAGAATACATACTTGAGGTTGATTCATAAACAAAATAAACCAAACCAATCTATCCTAAAATGTTGTTGGCATTAAATAACCCATTGAGGTTGATATGCCACAAAACAAAATAAAACCAAACCAATCTAAACCAAAGAATACATACTCTATTCATACAAAATCTAACCTAAAAATGTTGTCAGCATTAAATAACCCATTGAAGTTGATATGCCATAAAACAAAATAAACCAAACCAATCTTAACCAAAGAATACATACTCTATTCAAATGAATCTATCCTAAAAATGTTGTTGGCATTAAATAACCCATTGAGTTTGATATGCCATAAAACAAAATAAACCAAACCAATCTAAACCAAAGAATACATACTCTATTCATACGAATCTATCCTAAAAATGTTGTTGGCATTAAATAACCCATTGAGGTTGATATGCCACAAAACAAAATAAACCAAACCAATCTTAACCAAAGAATACATACTCTATTCAAATGAATCTATCCTAAAAATGTTGTTGGCATTAAATAACCCATTGAGGTTGATATGCCACAAAACAAAATAAACCAAACCAATCTAAACCAAAGAATACATACTCTATTCGTACGAATCTAACCTAAAAATGTTGTCAGCATTAAATAACCCATTGAAGTTGATATGCCATAAAACAAAAATAACCCATTGAAGTTGATATGCCATAAAACAAAATAAACCAAACCAATCTTAACCAAAGAATACATACTCTATTCAAATGAATCTATCCTAAAAATGTTGTTGGCATTAAATAACCCATTGAGGTTGATATGCCATAAAACAAAATAAACCAAACCAATCTAAACCAAAGAATACATACTCTATTCAAATGAATCTAACCTAAAAAAATGTTGTCAGCATTAAATAACCCATTGAAAATAACCCATTGATATGCCATAAAACAAAATAAACCAAACCAATCTTAACCAAAGAATACATACTCTATTCAAATGAATCTATTCTTAAAATGTTGTTGGCATTAAATAACCCATTGAGGTTGATATGCCACAAAACAAAATAAACCAAACCAATCTAAACCAAAGAATACATACTCTATTCAAAATACGAATCTAACCTAAAAATGTTGTTGTTGCATTAAATAACCCATTGAGGTTGATATGCCATAAAAAACAAAATAAACCAAACCAATCTTAACCAAAGAATACATACTCTATTCAAATGAATCTATCCTAAAATGTTGTTGGCATTAAATAACCCATTGAGGTTGATATGCCACAAAAAAAACAAATAAACCAAACCAATCTAAACCAAAGAATACATACTCTATTCGTACGAATCTAACCTAAAAATGTTGTCAGCATTAAATAACCCATTGAAGTTGATATGCCATAAAACAAAATAAACCAAACCAATCTTAACCAAAGAATACATACTCTATTCAAATGAATCTATCCTAAAAATGTTGTTGGCATTAAATAACCCATTGAGGTTGATATGCCACAAAACAAAATAAACCAAACCAAAAATCTTAAAACCAAAGAATACATACTCTATTCAAATGAATCTAACCTAAAAAATGTTGTCAGCATTAAATAACCCATTGAAGTTGATATGCCATAAAACAAAATAAACCAAACCAATCTAAACCAAAGAATACAAAAAATGTTGTTGGCTTAAATAACTATTCAAATGAATCTTTCCTAAAATGTTGTTAACAAATGAATCATTAAAATGTTGTTGGCATTAATAACCCATTGAGGTTGATATGCCATAAAACAAAATAAACCAAACCAATCTAAACCAAAGAATACATTCGTACTCTATTCAAATGAATCTATCCTAAAAAAATGTTGTTGGGCATTAAATAACCCATTGAGGTTGATATGCCAAAAAAACAAAATAAACCAAAATCAATCTCAAACCAAAGAATAGATACTTATTCAAATGAATCTATCCTAAAAATGTTGTTGGCATTAAATAACCCATTGAGGTTGATATGCCATAAAACAAAATAAACCAAACCAATCTAAACCAAAGAATACATACTCTATTCAAACAATCTAACCTAAAAATGTTGTCAGCATTAAATAACCCATTGAGGTTGATATGCCATAAAAACAAAATAAACCAAACCAATCTTAACCAAAGAATACATACTCTAATTCAAATGAATCTATCCTAAAAATGTTGTTGGCATTAAATAACCCATTGAGTTTGATATGCCATAAAACAAAATAAACTTATATGCCGCCAAAACAAAATGAATGCATACTCTGTTAAATGAATCTATCCTAAAAATGTTGTTGGCCTTAAATAACCCCATTGAAACCAAAATAAACCAAAGAATACATACTCTATTCAAATGAATCTAACCTAAAAAATGTTGTCAAAATAAACATTAAATAACCTATTCATTGAAAAATATTGATTTGATATGCCATAAAAAAACAAAATAAACCAAACCAATCTAAACCAAAGAATACATACTCTATTCAAATGAATCTAACCTTAAAAATGTTGTCAGCATTAAATAAACCCATTGAAGTTGATATGCCATAAAAAAATAAACAAAATAAACCAAACCAATCTAAAACCAAAGAATACATACTCTATTCAAATGAATCTATCCTAAAAATGTTGTTGGCATTAAATAACCCATTGAGGTTGATATGCCACAAAACAAAATAAACCAAACCAATCTTAACCAAAGAATACATACTCTATTCAAATGAATCTATCCTAAAAATGTTGTTGGCATTAAATAACCCATTGAGGTTGATATGCCACAAAACAAAATAAACAAAAATAAACCAAACCAATCTTTCAAACCAAAAATGAATACATAACCCATTGAGGTATTCAAATGAATCTATCCTAAAATGTTGTTGGCATTAAATAACCCATTGAGGTTGATATGCCATAAAACAAAATAAACCAAACCAATCTTAACCAAAGAATACATACTCTATTCAAATGAATCTATCCTAAAAATGTTGTTGGCATTAAATAACCCATTGAGGTTGATATGCCATAAAACAAAATAAACCAAACCAAACCTCAAATCTGAATGCCAGCTGAGGGATAATCAATCTTAGCTATTTTGTTCAACATTATAATTTTATCATCCTACCGATGACAGACAGCAAAAATGAAAAATATACTAAATCTGGTTTGGTGCTCCTGCTGTACATTTTGAGATTCTTGTCAAAATCCGAAAAAGGATTTGTAATGTAATCGATCATGAGCAGGCATCTTGACTGATGTGATATGTATTCCCTCTGTCTTTTCTAAAAAATATTTTCATGGGAACTGATCTGACAAACTTTTTCCCCTGGTGCCCCAACTACATGAATTTAAAGCATGCTACTAGATTGGCATTGTGGTCCCTGTTGAAATAGCTCAATGCAGCCACCACTTCTACTCCAAAAGTTTCTTTTCTCACACTTCTCACCTGTGGAACTCCCTTCCATTTATTTGCTTCCCTGCCACCTACAATCTTCAAAAATTTAAATGCAACATCAATTGCCATTTTCTGTCTTCTTGAATCTCGTTCATCTTTTATCCTTTCCTTAATCTTCTCTATACTTGGTCTTTTCTTTCACTCCTTGTAACCCTATGTGCACTAGTGATATTCTTGCCTTGCTTGAGGTGAAATGAATAACAAAAAAATACAAATGTTTCAGATTGTCAATATATTGATGATATTTCTTTTTTATTAAGAAAACAAATACATAGCAAACATTGTTAGGTTTATTGTATCTTATTTACTCACTGCAACTAAGTTTTCCATTCTTGGAATTATATGTGCATCATATTAAACCAATCTGACTTTAGGCATTTCCAGTGAGAAAATCTTGAATCAGAAAGAAACACATATTTCTTTTTGTTGTCTCTTTTATCCTGCAGTACGCAGTCAGTATCAAACTTTTCCTAAAGTCCTACGTCAATGACAACAAAATATCAAATAATGATATGTACACCTTTGAAAAGACATCCTCTTTTATTTGCATGAACAATGAATTTCTACTTTTTTTTGATCTTTCTTTGTGTTCATTTTCATTATCGATCCAAGGATTGGTGAGTGATTAATATTTTATTCTTTTTGTATTATTTCTCTTCTACCTATCAGTCATTTTGCATTTTGCATCAGAAAATTCTTTTATCTATATAGATTTCTTTTTTATTTACATTATTTACATGTGGACTATTGTCCCCGTCTTTCTTGTCATTATGATAACTGAACTGAAGAAAATGATGAGGCTCATTTGTATTTGCCCAACATCCACAGAGTCCACCTGTGGTTTATACAGCAACAATGCTGAGCAGACCTTAGTTACAGTTTCTGAGAGAAATGATCAACAGTCTGAACAAGGCCAGCATTCTCAAACCCTCAGTCACAATGACTTGTGAATTCATGCTAGCAAAAACATTGATGGCTCTCCAAAGAATTCTGTCTACCTAATTTCACTTATCAAACTTGGGTCAACCCAGACTGATAACATCAAAAAGTCACCTTCCTGACAAATCAACCATGGTGAAATTTGTATACATACATACATAATGATCAGCTACTCTTTTTTTTTCCCCCAAGCATTCCTGTCTGTTAAAAGCAGCTAGTCAAGCCATGGTCATGTCTCTTGGACAACCTAATTTTTAAATTATATAATAATCTCATGTAATGATGATAATATCTGAAATATAATGTCATATGAAATTTGAGAATATAAATAATAAATTAATAACAAACAACTAAATAATAATAAATAATAAACTAATAAAAATACTAATAATTGTACAAAAATATACAAATAAAAAATGTATTCTTTTAATATTTAGTTTTTTGAATGTGTTTGCAATTACTGCTAGGAAGTGATTTTCATAAAACATAAGCTACTTGAATCTCAGTTCATCCAAGTTTGTAAATGACCTTCAAGTTCTTAAGATTTCCCAGAGCTTTTGGAGGAAGAAGCATCTTCAAACTTCACCATAAATATTTGATGAAATTCATATCAAAGAATTATCTCATTCTCTTCAACAATTTTACATCTACCTCATTTTCCTGACAGAATGTTTTCTCAATAAATACAATCTTGACCTCTTCAACTCTAAGGTTTCCTGCATAATCCCATTAAGTGCACTTTTTGCTTTTTCTCATGCTCATACAAGACAAGACAGTTAAACTCTACTCTGAGCGGCTCTTGAGCCTTGTATTGGGTAAACATTAGTATAGAGAAAATTCTACATCTATCACATTCTATACACTTATTATTGTGGACTCTCCTGTTGTTGATCGATGCAGGCTGTTGACCCGCACCTACTGAGGACCCTTTTACAATGTATGAGAGTCAGGCCTTTCAGTTCCTAGAAACCAACAGCCTAGATACCATCACATATGACTTGATTATAGTGATGAAGGTTTTGTGCAGAACTAACCAGACTTTTTGAAGAGCCAAATACAGAGACCTGGTGCATTGAATTCAAAGTTGTCCTTCTCCTAGACCAATTGCCATCCAAGGCTAAAGAACCCAGTCTGTCCTGCTATTTACCCATAACTGGGGGAAGAAGAAGAGGATTCATACTCTTCCCAAGGTTATTAGCATGCAAGTGAATGTAATGGATTCTACTGGAATTCAAACTTGGCTCTCCGATTCCTCAATCTTAGCTGCTATCCATTACTCCACCATACCTCCTATACAAAAAATTATTCAAATTATTATATATATATATATATATATATATATATATATATGTTGTCGGAGGCATGGTGGAGTAATGGATAGCGGCTTGGATTGAGGAATCGCAGACCCGAATTCGAATTCCAGTCGAATCCATTACATTCACTTACATGTTAAAACCCTTGGGAAAGGTATGAATCCTCTTCTTCTCCCCCCAGCTATGGATAAATAGCAGGACAGACTGGGTTCTATAGCCTTGGATGGCAACTGGTCTAGGAGAAGGACAATTCTGAATTCAAAACCTGCAGAGGGTCGTTTGGGAACCTTGTGGCACTCAGTACACCAGGTCTCTGTATTTGTCCCTTCTAAAAGTGTGGATGGTCCTGCACGAGGCCTTCACCACTATAATTAAATCTCATGTGTCGTTGCCAGGCTGTCAGTTTCCTGGAAACTGATCTGCTTGGCTCTTATACGTCGAAATCGACGGGAGAGTCGACTATATATACATATATATATATATAAATATATATATACACAAATATATTCAAATTATATATATATATATATATATATATATATATATATATATTCAAATTATATATATATATATATATATATATATATATATATATATATTCAAATTACATATATATATATATATATATATATATATATATATATATATATATATATATATCGAAAAAAACTCCAATCTGTGGTTGACTGTTACAGGAAATGGCTTGTAAATTTCAATGCCTCCAAAACGAAACTGCTCTCATTTACCCACCACAAATAACCCTCCCTGCCTCCCATCAGAATCACTGATACCCAACTCTACAAGAGCACTTAATTGTGCTTGCTTCATCTCATGCTGTTAGCTGATATGAGGCAGAACAGAAATCAACCATCCATCTTTGCATGGAATATTGCCATCATATATGGTCTGCTGCCCCCACTCTAAGTCTCAAGGTCCTCAACAAAATCCAGAGATGGATATGTAATCTGATAGGTCCTGATTTAGCATCTCATCTGCAGTCACTTTCTCACAGACATCTCATGGCTTCCATCTGTCTCTTCTATAAGTATTTTCATGGCAACTGTTCCAACAAGTTGTTTTCGCTGGTTCCCAGACTGCACGAATTTAAGCAAGCCGCTAAGTTGGCACATTGGTCCCACCCTTTCACTGTTGAAATGGTTAAATGTAACTGTCTCTTCTACTCAAACAGCTTCTCTCACACTTCCTGTTTGTGGAATTCTCTTCCTCTCACTTGCTTCCCTGATGACTATAATCTCCAAATATTCAAATGTAATGTCAACCGACATCTTCTGATACATTGATCTTGTTCCCCATCCTTCTCATTATCATCTCCCCAAACGTGCCACTTTACTCTTGCTCTCTACCCTCTGTACCCCTTGCATGCTAGTGGCACTCCCACCTTGCTTGGGGTGAAATGCTTAAAAAACTATATATATATATATATATATATATATATATATAACTAGAGGCAACAAGATGTCTAGCCACACTGATGAGCTGTGATACAGTGAAACAGTCTGTCTATGGATGACAATATATATGCTTCTGAAAAATTTATTTTGGTTGAGCTCTCTGGGGAGGAAGTGTAGGTTTGTAAACAGTGACTATTATGTTAACAATGCAAGACTCTATGGTAAATCGAAATGAGTTCTCTCAGTCACTGTGTGTTTATCTAAAAATAAATACATTTAAATTCACCTTCATCCCTGCCATGGTAGAATCTCTAACTGACACCAATCCAGTCAGGTTTTGATCCTAGCTAGAGGCAACCGGACATCTAGCCACACTGATGAGCTGTGATACAGTGAAACAGTCTGTCTGTGGATAGCAATATATATATATATATATATATATATATATATATATATATATATATATATATATATCATTTAAAAATTATTTTACTGGATATTCATATTTGAGTGGATGCTCCATTTATTTATTAAGCAGTATTTATTTTCATCTACCAGCCTGAAAATTCGAGAAATCTTATTAGAAATATATGTACTCTCCAGCAGGATTTGAACCGGTGTTCCCCTAGGGGAAAATTGTTCAGATCTAACATACTTAGACCTCTCGGCAATGGGGCATATCCCCTAGTGGAATGGAGGTTTGAAACCTGCCAGAGAATGCATATTTTTCTGGTAAGATTCCTCAAATATTCAGGCCGGTCGATGAAAATAAATAGTTTAGTAAATAAACAGAGTGCTTACTCAAATACGAGTACCCACTAAAAACAATGTTAAATAACAAAAATCTGTTGGACTATTAAATAAAAATCCATTCCTTTCTTTAGAAATTATACACACACACACACATATATATATATATATATATATATATATATATATATATATATATATATATATATATATATACACACACCATAATTCCCCATGTATAATACACCTTTATCTATAATACACACACTGTGCTGCGAGTGCGGGAAAATGCTTCTACTCAGGCATAATATGCACCCCTTTTTTGGTAATCACACCCCATAAATTATACCTCTTACAGTCAGCATTTCCTACACTTATTAAAAAAAAATTGTTTTAAATCTATAGAATAAATATTATTTTAATTTATTTTTATGATAATTCTTATTTTATTTTACATTTTGTAAGTATTGTTAGGACCATATGATTCTATCTGACATCGTTATGGAGTCACAATCACCAAATGTTATTGTCAAATTGTCGTATGTTTGTGGTGAGTAGAAAACTGAAATCGACCTATGAAACAGCAATTTTTTAAAGATTTTATTGTGGCTGTGCATAATATGCACCCCTAATTTTGCTTATTACTTTTATATATATAAAAAATATATATATATATATATATATATATATATATATATATATATATATATATATATATATATATATGAATAGTACAGGTAATCGACCCGTTGGTATATAATCTGGGTGAATCCTAGTAATATCAATTATTAAAACTGATCCACAGAGAGCTCAATATATTTATCATAACAAAGAATATGTATATTTTACAGTACAATGAGTAAACTTAATATTGATAATATTTAAGCCTCTGATTCTGTAGCAACAGCCAGAAGGCCATAATATCTCTGGACAATTTGCTCAGATAATCTATATATAGCACAGACACACACACATATTTTTACAGCAAAAAAACAAAAATTACCTCAACATGGGGATAGTCTATTTCAAGCTGGTCGGTACGCAGCTATCATCAGCTCCTAAGTGTCTGTCACAATGCTAATAATGCTTCGAGACAGACACTTGGAGGCTTATGATAGCTGCATACAGACCAGCTTAAAATAAACTAGCCCCATGTTAAGGTAATTTTTATTTTTTGCTGTAAAAATATATGTGTGTGTCTGTGCTATATATAGATTATCTGAGCAAATTGTCCAGAGATATTATGGCCTTCTGGCTGTTACTACAGAATCAGAGGCTTAAATATTATCAATATTAAGTTTACTCATAATAGGATTCACTTTTAAATGACCAGTTCTCTCATTATTTGAACTCATTTCTTTTTCTTCTGTCAGTGAATTGTGATTTTCTACTGTTGTAATTAAAAAAAAAGGATCAAAGAAAAGCTCCTCTCTTATAAATATTTTTGCTAACAAAAGAAATATGATTTTAAAATGGAAATGAAAACCCTTTGCATTATGATTGGTAAAACAGGTGTATTAAAAGGATGATTCTCATAAGACCTTAATATAACTGAAAATCTTCAGAAATGGCCAAAAACAAATGCAGGAAATTGATTTTCTTCTGTCTGCATTTTAGAAAAGGTTGGATTTTTTTCATCAAAGGAAGGAATTCAAAATCTGTGCAAAATTTTTTTCTAGTATATTTTAAAACAAAAATCTTTTTACTAAACAACAGGATAGTCCGTAATAATAATTTAGATTTGGATAGGAGAAATGAGTAAGCCAGTGTTTCTATTGCTTCTACTGCTACCAATGATTCTGAATATATTAATGACTTTTCGTCTCGTGACTAGCATTGGTTAAAGTCACTACTGCTGTAAATGGCTGGATGGTAATAAATTGTGCGCACTCATCCCATCTGTGATTAGCGAATGCAACAAGAGTTTGTCACAGTGATTGACCATAGAGTGATTGACCATAGAATAAAGTTTGGGGTTTTGGTAACCTTTCATGAAACTACCTTTTGCTGGAGTTGAGCCAAATTCACATTTCTGATTATGTTTAATGAATAATATAAGCAACATTTTCATATGTATGCCTTTTTTGTAGGGAGGGGTTCTTGCACAAAATAATCCTACATTTTAAACTTTTCTTATAATAATAATAATAGTGGCATCCATGAACATATTATTTTCATTATTATTATTATTATTATTATTTGTGTATGTAATGTATCCTGTAGAGCCAGGTCCAAACTATGGTCCTTAGGCTCTGTAGGAAAATTGTCAGTTAATTGATATCGCTTTTTTTAGTATATGTGATGTTCCTGGTAGGGTGTTCTTTTGGGCAACTTGTATGTTGATGTTACCTGAGACACTGTTAGCAAAACTGTCCATTCCTTTTCTCATGAGGTTCAGAGCTCCAATTACTATTGGTACAGTCTCAGTCTTCATTCCTCACAACTTATTAATCTCAATCTCCAGGTCTTGTATTTGAAAAATTTCTTAATAATTTTCATGGAGCTATTGTTATTATTATTATTATTATTATTATCATTATTATTATTATTATTAATTCACTTCTGTACAGTATATGATGTTGGTTTCTGATAAAAAGTTTATTTTTCAGATCACCTCTTGTGAGGTCATTTGTTTTTTATTTTTCATCGATAAGCTGTATTCAATACTTTTCAAAGAATCTTGCATTTCCAAGTAGGTATGATTTCATTTAATGACTCTATTTCCAAATTAAATTCAAATATCTGCAAAGTGGTTCTTCTTGTTTTTGTATAACACCCCAGTGCTCCAGTGATCACTGGTAATGTAATTACTAATCATTACTATTTTTTTCAAAATTTTATACTTTAAATCATGGTTGTTGTCAATCTTCTTTATTATTATTATTTTTTTTTTTCTTTTGATTTCTGGTGTTTACACATTTCTTCCTGCCCAGGGACCTAAGGTTAGAAATGGCATCATGACACTTTCTACTGACAAAAAAAAAGAAAAAAAATATTACATAGATAAAGCCCTTTGTAAAGTGTGGGCTGTACTTGTCAGAACAATTTTTTGTATCTCTTTGAGGCATGGACTTCCAGGAATCCCTTCAATTAGTCAATATTATAATTATTATTATTTTAATGCACCTGTTTCTTCATTGTATAAATGATCATGACTCTCCACAGATACCTTTCCTTTATTATTGGTGAATTGTCATGACTTCTTTAGAAAGATTAGAATAGTTTTCTTAGGAAAGAAAGGTGGTTTTCTGCTGCTTTCCCCATGATTTTAAATTCAGTGTTGTCCTTCTCCTAATATAAACATTTTTAATGCTGTATCCCTTCAGGACATAGGCGATCATGGCTTTCCACAAATTCTTTTTCTTTATCATCTGTGAATTGCCAGGACTTCTTGAGAAAGATAATAGAATGATTTCTACATTTTTTAATTCAAAATAGTTTCTTCTCTGAGACAGATTAGCTCAAACTACAATATATTTAACCCATATTTGGAGGGGAAAGAAATGGATTCATGGCTTTTCCAAGAGTATTAGTGCAAATTGAATGCAACAGACAGGAACAGAACTGGAACAGGTCACCATTTCCATTTTCAGCTCCAATAACTGTTATGTTACCTGGACATAGACACATATCTTCACTGTCTTTTAATTCTGTTTACATTTTCATATAAATATTGTTTGATTTTTCAGATGTGAATCTGTTAAAATCTGCTAAAATCCATTTCTTAAGTTAATATTCTCATGGAACAAGAAATTTTGCAATTTGGCAAAGTGTACATTTTTTGAATGGCCTGTATATTTTGAGAATGAAATAATTTTTTAAAAAAAAAACACCCATAAAAGAAAAGTCAGAAAATCAAGCACAAACGATTGAAATCTTTTTGGATTTTCATCAAACAGAGAGAAAAAATCATTCCGCAGGATGTTAGAATGCCTTTTAAATGTTTTGCTCTCTTTGGAGAGAATGATCCTTGAAACAACCAAGTGGTCATGTGGATTTGGGATGGGGGAAAAAACAAAACAGAGCTTGCATTTCAGTTTTAATAAATCAATGACAATATTCTTATTAATTATTCAATTATTTTAATATTTCACTTTTTCTTGCAATTGTTTTTTTTATGTCATGTTTTGCCTGAATTCTCATTTGCTTTACAGAAGGATACTGAAAATTCCATGGATGGAGTGACTAAGCAACAATGAATTCTTAAAGAAAAATGGCAACAGAAAGAACACTTATACATCAGAATCAGGAAAAGACAGCTGAAATTCCTTGGACACAATCAGGAAGGCAGGCTTGGAAAAAAACCCTCATGATGCATATTAAATGTGAGAGAGATAGGGGATGACAGCAAGCCACTTGCTTGATGAGCTTGTATGAATGGATGGTGGAACCTGGTGGGTATCAGGAGCCTTAGCAAAGGAGAAAAACTGCTAAGGGCCTCATGAGTTTGTATGAATTGATGGTGGAACCTGGTGGGGATCAGGAGCCTTAGCAAAGGAGAAAAACTGCTAAGGGCTACAAGGAACAGGAAGTTGTGGAGAATCCTGAAGGGAAATTGCACATAAAAGAAGTTGGTTTTTATTTCATTCTTTTTATTTGTAATTTACATACACATTATATTTGGGTGACCAGATCTATAGATATGCAGGTGGAGTACTGCTTAGAGGCTACGAACAAGAATTTCAAATTCTGATCTTGTTTGTTATATTCACTTTCACACAAGACATGAATTTATTTGTTCTTCCCTTCAGTTAAATAGTAGGGCAAACTAGACTTTCTAGCCTTTGTTGGATATCATTACAGAAAGAGGACAACTCTGAATTCGAAATCGTATGTGGCTCTGTTGGGACATGTATATGAACTGCTCGGCATATTTGCAGTCTAAACCACAGGTTGACTCTGCGGGTGTTGAACAAATACAAATGTGTCTGAGCAGATGTCTGCAATAGGAACTGGCTAGCCATCCTAGTAGATGGGCATGTTTGGAAATGAGTAGCTAAGCTGAAGACAAGCTATCACACAGTGTGTCTTCAAGTCGAAACATCTCTGATGATGATGATGATGATGATGATGATGATGATGATGATGATGATGATGATGATGATAACTAGATCTACTTTAAACTCAATGTAATTCACTATTTGAAAAGAAAATTTAATATTCTGAAATATTTGGTTTATTTTACAAAGGATTGACTAAAAATAAAAGAAGAGTGACTTAATTTTCAACATATATGATATGTCCTGTGAAAACATAAAATGCTACCAACATGGCTTCTAAAAAAAGAATTAGAGTAAAATGTTGTAATTTCTTTCTTATTAGGAAAAAAATTCTCAAAGATCATTTTTATTCTTGTCAGGCACAATTCAGAATGTTATCTACCATTATTTATTTAAGCACTTGTAAAACTGTATAAGAATGTTAATAACTGAAAGACACAAGTGAATCAAAAAGAGATTTCTCACTTAGACATTTTAGTGGAGTTTTAGAATAACCACTAGAAATGATCATTTTTTTCTTTTCATACTGCTCTAGATCAAGCACTTCAGAGATCAAATATGAAGATTTCTTTTATAAAATTCTATAAAAGTTAACAGTGTATCCTGTTTGCTATGCAAAGTCAAACAGAAGCTAAAAACACCCCCTCCATTTCAAAGTACCTGTGAAATAGTATTTAATGACTATTTTTTTTCTATACTATTTCCAGACATTACTATTGATTAACCACTCCAAATTATGCTTTTCAAAACAAATTTATTTTTTTAAATTTTAAGAGATGATTGATTGAATCATTCATTTTGTATCAACCCTTTGCAGGTTATTTAAAGCCAGAAGATATTTTATAGATTCTAAGAATTTTTGGTGGGGACATAATAATGGTTTAGTGATACAAGTCTTACTAATTAACCCATAGCTGAAGGGAGAAGAGATGGCTTGATACATTTCCCAAGGGTATTTGTGTGTAAGTGGATATAATGAAACCAAATAGAAGTGGAACATAGTTCTCCGTTATCCATTACAACACCTGCACATCAAAGATTACTGCCCTTGGTATTCCTAAGCAGTTACCCACCTAGGTATGGACCAAGCTCACTGTTGCTTAACTTTGATAATCAATAGAAACTGGTATTTCTGCATAATATGGCCATAAACATTTTAAGAAATCGCATGGTATAAGCAAATGTACTTAATACAGTTGTTAATCATACTTATTATAAAACCCAGGTTGTGTGTGTCTGTACGTTTATATATTGGATCGGATTTTTCAACCGATTTCAACAAAACTTCACAGGACTACATAAAATTACCTTGCAATGATTCTGACAGTGCCAAAAATTGGAAAAACACAATTGTTTTTGCACAAAATCAATTTGAAAACATGATTAAGAGGCATCATGAGAATGAAAGGGGGACAACTCATATCGAGTTATACTTATTATAAAACCCAGGTTGTTTGTGTGTGTGTGTGTGTGTGTGTGTGTGTTTGTTTATATATGGGATCAGATTTCTTACATTTTTCAACCGATTTCAACAAAACTTCACTTTTTTTTGGCAGGTAGTGTTTCTTATTGTCTTGCACACTTTTTTCTTTATTTTTACATTCAGAATGCTTTAAAAATTCCATTTACAAGACAATTGGCTCTACTGCTAGTATATAATAATATGAAAAATGAATTTGAAAAATGCAATGACTTCTGTTCACAGATATAATTCTAGTACTACACCTGTATATTTTTTTGCTGTTATATCTTTTAAGATATTAACCCAATGGTGTTTGATGTATACCCAGGTGTTTCCAAAACAGAAATTAAAATTATATTTTAATAGAAAGCTAATTAAACTGTTGGACAGAAGTATCTCATATGAATAAGTACTTTATTAAAAATGTACTTCTTTATTCCAAATTACTATATATATTCTAAGTATTATAAAAAATAGTAAAATTTTGTTCTATTAAGTCATTACCAATTATAAAAAGCAGAATATGAAATCCTAATCATTAGATCTTAAGTACTGTTCAGGAAACAATATACAACAATTTTAACATTAAAACTTGTTATTTCATAAATATATAGAAACTCATTGAAATAGTAAATAAGTTCACCTGTCATGCAGTTCTCATTCCTCCCTGGTCTTCTGAACAGGAGTAGACGTTTATCACTTGATTCCTGTTTAGGATTGGGTTCCTGGTTCCTTCTAAAGTCTTTTACTCTGAGTAGCCACTTGCATTTTAATGGCATTATCACCTTACTTGGGGTGAATTGATTAAAAAAAAAGTAGATATCAATGGAATGTCATATATATATATATATATATATATATAGTGTAACCCGGATATAAGAGAGTTGTCGGGACCGGAGAAGAAGTCTCTTATATCCGGGTTTCTCTTATATCTGGGTTTGGTCTATTTTATATACATTAACACAGGCTCTAATTTGGGACCAGAGAAAATCTCTCTTATATCCGGGTTTCTCTTATATCCGGGTCTCTTATATCCGGGTTACACTGTATATATATAATAAATGCCAATCTCAGTGTGTCACACTTTTTCAAGTAAAGGGATACAACTCTCAATAGTTCATTTTCTTTCTATATAATAAATGCTAATGCCAGTCTGTGAGTGTGTCACATGTTTTCAATTAAAGGGACACAACTCTCTAACTTTCAATAGCTCATGCTACAGAAAGTTTTCAATAATGTGATTGTTTTCAGTGATTTTTTATGTGATTTTTGTCAAATTTTTTCTACAATAAAAATTTTTATAAGTTGGATATAAATTTGGAAATAATTGAATTTAATTGCAAAATCCAGTAAAAGTCACCCATGAAATAAAAATCATTTTTGTATGGAAAGTAAGAACATACAGACATCAAATTGTCTATAAATTAAGTGGTAGCAGAAGAATTGTCATTGAACTTTTAAAAGGTAATGTTAAATATTAATGCAAAACATAAATGCAGTGATCAATTTTGATTTCTCTACTTTATTGTTGCCTATTGCATAGAACAGCAGTATGCCTCACAAAAAAAGAACTCTGTCAACATATGACTAGATTGCAATCAAAAGAGCCAAGTTTGCAGTGAGAAACAGAAAGTCCATAGCAAGTGAAAACCCAGATCAAATGGCAGCCAGGAGAGCTTCCAATGCAGAGAATATGCAAAGAATTAGGGACTCTCAAACTCCTGAACAAGCCAAAGACCCACTCAAGAGCCCTCCATAGTAGCTAGCTTAAATGACACCTGATAAGTGGGTGACTTTTAAGCTAATATATATAAATATATATATGTGTGTGTGTGTGTGTGTGTGTGTGTGTGTGTGTGTGTATTTAGAAAAATATGACAAACTGGAAAAGTGTTTGTGACACGTTTAACCCATTAGGATTTTATCGAATGAAATGTGTCACAAAAACTTTTCCAGATTCACATATTTTTCTAAATACTGTTGTTGATATAAAAAATTCTACAAAATTGTATATCATTATATCAATATATATATATATATATATATATATATATATATGCTTGTATATAAGCAAGTAAATGGATATAAATCCGATAAGAAATTTTGAAAAAACAAACAAAAATCCTTAAATGTAGTTAAAATTTTAACTACATTTAAGGATTTTTGTTTGTTTTTTCAAAATTTCTTCATATGCTTGTATCTAAGCACCTATTAATTAAGTGATTTCTGATATTAAACTTTTACTTTATAATGTTCAGTCTATGTGATTAATATTCACTACTGATTTATGTGTATTGACAAAGAAAACAAGTATATTGAAAAATGTGTGTGCATGAAATACTTTTCTCTATCAGGCTCAGAAGTTAATGCTACTTACATTCATGTTTGTATGTGTGTGTATGATTTAAATTTTTGTCAGCACACCAAATGAATAATTAAATTTAGAAAATTTTACTTGCAAATAAGCTCTTGTCTTCATTAGTATTTCTTTTAAAATGAAAGTAATTTCATAATTTTAATTTACTTTCAAACAATCATTTTCAGTCACCCACATTTACTTTCAGTTATCATCAACACTATAGGAAATTTATCTGTAAATTTTGAGTGAATCAAATCTGTAAAAAGCAGAAAACATCTTTTCAGTTACCAACAATTTTACAGGAATTCTATCTTTGAATTTTGAATGGCTCAAATCTGTAACGTGAAAAACATCTTTTCCATTATTGTCAATGTTTTAAAGATTTAACCTGTATTGGTTGTGTAAATCTAAGTATTAGGTTGTTATATAAATTCATCTTTTTTTTTCTGATCTTCTACAAATGATCTCAAAGAATAAGCTTTCATATGATTTTCCACTTCTTGCTAACTCTGGTCATCCTGTGAAAGTGTCATCTAACATTATTGAAATTTTATTTCAGATTAGACACACCTTTGAGGTGGAATGTCATGTAGACAAGAATGAGCATGTTTGACATCACCTTCCTGACAATGCTCACACTTTACATTGCTAATATGACTAAACATGCAATTAAAGAGCTTAATTTTGAACTTTTACCACATCCAACAAATTCTCCTGATTTATCTCCTTTAGAATATCATCTTTTTAGGCTACTTTCTAACAGTTTAAGGGGTGTTTCATTCAGAAACAATATAGAGCTTAAAACATGGCTTGATGAATTTTTTGAGTCAAAAAACTAGTAATTTCTATCATTATTCTAATATCTTTCCTAATCACATCAAGCTACCTAGCAGTTGAAACAGTTCTTTGTATCAAAGTTTTGCTCAAATGAATAACTCAGCTGAATAACTGTAGCCATTTATAACTCAAATAAATAATTTATAACCCAGTGTAGCTCAAATAAATATTTTTTAACCCAATGTGGCTCAAATAAATAAATTATAACCCAGTGTAGCTCAAATAAATTAAATGTCAAACAGAGTACTTCAAATAAATAAATTTTCAAGCTAGTGTAATTCAAATAAATATATTTTAACCCAATGTGGCTCAAATTAATAAATTGTAAGGATACAGAAGGTACATATCTCCTTTTGGTGGAGATAAGTCATATGGGTTACAGACAGCTGCTTCATGACATCATTCTATACAGTGATGAAAAGCGGGAGTCAAAATTCAGTTTGTTTGCAGCAACCAAACAGTAAGGTTGCTTTCTTTAGCTCAGCACCCACCAAGCAGAGGCCAAATCTGTCTCCCCTGCCGCTTACAAGTCCATGGTGCCATTTCCCTTTGGGAATATATCTTACCTAGATATTGAATGAAATTCCAGCTAGCAGTCCTCAATTTGAGAAAACCCAAAACTTGCTGTTTCCCAATCATGGAATATGTCCTCACCTGGGACATAGAAGAATCTAACCCGTTTCAATCTGGAGTCCTAAAAATGGCTTCTCCAGCTTAAGAGTATCTCCATATTATATGTAACACCTTTCCTTTTTGTTTCTCCTTACACTCTGCTGTGTAGATATATGTGATATATTATTCTGCACATGAGATGCACATATATATGTATATTAGTTTTGTGTATGTCTTAGTAATATAAAAGTCTCTCTGAGGAAAAAGCATGTTTGTCATTCTTTTTCCTTTCAGCCATACCATTCTGTCTGTGAAGTATGGTGCTATTATATCATGGATATAATAATGCTGATAACAGGAGAATTGTAAATGAAAGAATAAATCTTACTTGGTACAATGCCAGTAACAGGATAAAATGCACATAACATTTTCCACATGAAATAAGTTGCCCTGATACATTTCAGTAATGGCAAAGTGATACTATAATATATAAGAATTTTTCTTACTTCTTTCTCTATAAACTGCTGTTCATAACATGAAAAATAATGAAATATTAACTAGTGACTTTCTTAATGTGTCAATTAATGAAATACAGTTCCCACACATATTTTTCATCATGGTAAGTGTCGGAGTGGAACAGACAATTCATTGTTAAGGAAAAATTCAGAAACATAAAAACTCTTATTTGTCTAACATGTTAAATAATTACCAGTTTTTGATGTTTCATCTAGAGATTTCACATTTACATTAAATACATTTCAGTCTATCTAGCTAGTGTATTTTACATGTGAATATTGTCTCCATCTATGTTTTCATTCAGAGATTGAATATAAAAACAACTTTGTCCACTTGTGACCTTTTTCCTTCTATTTTAACTTTTTTGAGTTTGACTATAGCAAAGTTAAATATAACTTTTCCTAGTTGACTAACAGACTTTTTACATGTTGTTTTGTGTTAATTTTCACCGCATATCTTTTTGTCACATTTCCATTATTTCCTTGTGTGAAATTTTTTTCCACATGTACACTTTCTATTATCAAATAGGTCAAGTGTATCAGACACACCTTTTTATATGCTGCCCTTCAGCATGATAGTGAGAAATTTCAGCTATACGCATTTTTGTAGTTACTTGATTGCCAGATATTAAAAGTATTTTCACAGTTGTATATATATTTTATGATGTAAAACGGTGACCATATATTTTTATGGTGTTGGGTCTTGTACTAACTCAAATATTTTCAATATAGCTGCTGTATTCCTCAACTCCAAGCTGAGTTTGATTTTGAGATGTTTCAGTAGTAAATCCACATTCAGTGAAAACCAATTTTTCTTTCAAAAAAAAAAATTCTGCAGATACCAAGTCCCATGGCATTGATGATTTCCTGCTGAAAAGACAGTCACAGATTACCTGTCATTTCTGGACAACAAAATGACTAACAGCTTCAGAAGCTTCTTCAGGACTACTTAACATCTTGAAATTTTAAAATATCCATATCCTGAACACTGGCTTTGAAATAATGTGCAACTTAGCCAAGTCAAATATTTTGCAGCCACATTCAAGATTCTGAAAAGTCATTAAAATCTTAATGCACATGTTAACAATGCAGAAACAAAATATTTGTTTGGACAAGCTGAAACCAACCTTTCTGGATGCTACATGACTAAATCTAGACACACCAGTCACTATAGTAACACTAGATTTACTGTGACCAGATTGTTATTATATCGTGGCTATAATAATGTCCAAAATCGGAGAAACTTAAATGGGAGAATAAATCTTTCTTTCAAGCGCTCTCATTACAAAATTGTAACCCAGTGTAAATAAATCAATTGTCTACCAGAATAGTTCAAATAAATAAATTACTAACCAATGTAGCTCAAGTAAATTGTTACCCAGTGTAATTCAAATAAATAAATTGTCAACCAATGTTGCACAAATAAATAAATTATAACAGTGTTGCTGAAATAAATAATTTGTCAACCAGTGTAGCTGAAATAAATAAATTATAACCCAATGTAGCTCAAATAAATTATAACCCAATGTAGCTCAAATAAATAAATTTTCTGTGCGTGTAGATCACATAAATGAAATAATGAAATTGTGTAAATGAAATAAATATATTGTGAGTCTTGTGTAGCTTACATAAATATTCAACCAGTATAGCTCAAATAAATATTTAATATTCAGATTCTTTTAATTTTGAATCTGTTATAAAGTCATATGCAATAGAATTTCTCATATCTAATAATTTCCTCATATCTAATAATTTCATCATACCTAATAATTTTGATTGCATAAAACTCGAGTTAAAACTGGACTGATAAAAACAATGATATACAAAATTTTACTGCTTTATTTCATTGCCAAATACTTTATGTGATTGTGAATGATTATATTAAATTATAAACTTATACATGTTTTTAATTTCACAAAGAAAACAACTTTATTTTCTGTAGCTTTTACTATAGTTTTACTTAAAATTAAAACCAACAATATTTTCACTTATACTACTAAAGTGAATTCTTTTCATCATGAACAGCAAAGACCATAATAAAATACACTAATTTCTTCTTTTACTGACATTGAGATAGATGTCTTAGGTGATAAGGGTTATTGCTGAGACTCGCAATTGTTCCTTATAAATTCAAGAGAAATGTTAGCAGTACTGAAAATGTTTTAGATGTTTTGCAAAGCAATTTTAATAGCCATAGCAGTGCAGACATTAAGTGTAATTGTCCCTGGCATCTTGCCCTACGCCATATTGGCCAGACAAAATGATAATAAAGTCAGACATTTATTATATCCCTTGATAAAAAACATTAACTACAGGAATGAACATATATTTGCAATTAATGATGCTTATATGATGAGCTTCACTGATAGTTTGAATTTTGCTTGCCATCAAATATAATATTTTAATATGTTGGCTTCATTGAATGCCAGCCAATGCAAAATTAGAGAATATTTTAAATGCTTTTGTCTTTCAGTTGTAATTACTGGATAACCATTTTTTTTTATCATAACAATCCTACTCAGCGATAAGATAGAAAGATAATAGGATATTTTCATTGGATGATAATACTCAGATTTTGTCTGCAAATTGTAATTACTGAATAAGCAATTTTTTTTGTTTATCATATAACAATTCTAATCATAACTTGGATAGGAATGGGCACTGTCAGATCTATATGCCCAAGACATGTTGGGTTCAAATGAATACTCCTGTGGCTTTCAACACAGATATGTGGAGGGAACTTGATCAGAGGCTGAACTATGCTGCAACTTTATGACCATACCCCGTCATGGGACATGATGATGATGGTGTTAGTGGTGGCGGTGACTATGAAGATGGTGGTGGTGGTGGTTATGATGATTATGACGATTATGATGATGATGGTGGTGGTGGCAGTGATGATGATGGTGGTGATGATAATAATGATGTTGATAATGATGGTGGTGGTGGTGGCGGCAGCAATGATGATGATGATGGTAGTGGTGATGATAATGATGATGCTAATAATGGTGGAGCAGGGGTGATGATGATGATGGTGGTGGTGGTGATGATGATAATGATGAACGTTGATAATGATTGTGCTAATGGTGGTGGTGTTGGCGGTGGTGGTGATGATGATGATGATGGTGGCGGTGATGCTAATGATGATGTTGATAATGATTGTGATAATAGTGGTGGTGGTGGTGGTAGTGGTTGTAGTGATGATTATTTCTAATCATAGATAAGGTATGAAAGCAGTGATAGCACCTACCCTGAATCCATCATAAAAATTCAGGATGTGAAATTAGTAAACATTTCAAATACTAAAATGTATGGATCATTTATAACAAATTTCATTATAAGATAAAAGGAGATTGAACATAGACTAGGCTGCACCAGGGCTAGTTTTGCTCACCACAACAAACTTCTCTAAAACCGAAACATCAATCTGAAACCTTGAGTCAAGTTCTTAAATAGCCTCATCAGATTATGACTTTCAGATTGATGGTGCCAAACCTGTTCATAAATATATAAACCGTCTGCTGTTTACAACTGGTTTCTAAAATCAATGTCTAAAAATGGCTTTGTGTGATTAAAGCCTGGTGGTCTTTCAAAAGACCATCTTTCTTTGAACATTGTGGACTGGCACTAAAGAATCACAAAGAACTGTACCAAAATAATAGAAATCATCACTTGAGGACTATCAACAGCAGCAGCAACTAAAATGGATAGCACATGAAACTCAAAGAGAAAATAATGACATAATGATGATACTGACATTCCACATTACTCAAATAAAATGTTAGGAAGGAAACCTCCAACAATAATGGAAAAAGTGATGACAACTACTGGACTTGAGAAAACTATTTTCCTGAAAAAAAAACATTTAAGAGAAAGATTTTATAAATTTCAATCGAAAGCAGTACTGGTTGTTTGGTCAATGAATGCCAAATGTTACCTTATTGATTACCTCCCTTGTCAAGAAATAGTATCTGCCTTCTTCGCTATAAAAATGGAGCATCAATGAGGAAGGGGACAATTCTAAATTCTATGCGTTAACAAGTTTAGATGAGAAAACAAACAGTTAAAGACTTCATCTTCTCTCCCCACCCCTCATGCAATTTACACTTAAATTACACCTCATGGTGTCAGAAAGAACGTAAGTCCCGTGGTGTGAGAAAGAACTTACGTGCCATGGTGTCAGAAAGAACTTACGTCACATGGTGTCAGAAAGAACTTACGTCCCGTGGTATCAGAAAGAACTTACGTCCCGTGGTATCAGAAAGAACTTACGCCACATGGTATCAGAAAGAACTTACGTCCCGTGGTGTGAGAAAGAACTTACGTGCCATGGTGTCAGAAAGAACTTACGTCCCGTGGTGTCAGAAAGAACTTACGTCCCGTGGTATCAGAAAGAACTTACGTCCCGTGGTATCAGAAAGTACTTACGTCCCGTGGTGTCAGAAAGAACTTACGTCCCGTGGTGTCAGAAAGAACTCACGTCCCGTAGTATCAGAAAGAACTTACGTCCCGTGGTGTCAGAAAGAACTCACGTCCCGTAGTATCAGAAAGAACTTACGTCACATAGTGCCCGAAGGAAAAAAAAAAACGAAAAAGAAAACGGCATTAGAATATACAAGAGGACTAAAAAAAAATTATAAAAAATTGTCAGTGAATCATTTTTTTTAAAATTTTCTTTGCTTTTCGGTTTAAATGACAAACAAATAAAGTAAAAACAACAAAAAAAGAAAAACAAATTTGTTTTCTTTGTTAAAAAAAAGATGTTTAGTCCAATTGATAACTTGTCCATTGCACAAAATTCTGAACAAGGGCGCGATAACCAAAGGCAATTTACGGGAAATGTCCAACCTCCTGCAAAAATGGTTTTATCAGGGAATTTGGCAACTAACTCAAAAAGGTTTATTCGAAATTATTCAAACAAAACAAAAGTCAGTCGACTCAACAAAGAACCTGATAGTGCATAACCAAATATCTTTTTGTCAATAATAGGAGAAGAAGATGCATACGACATTAGCGATAGGCTGAAATTCAATAAAAAAGAGTAGAAAGAAAATTTGGAAATAGTAATAAGGAAACTCGAAGAATTTTTTGTTGGAGAAACCCATGAAGCGTACGAAGCTTATAAATTCCATATTCGAAAACTAGTGTGGAATCGTGAATTCCACCCTTTTGCGTGTGTGCGCGCGCACGCGCGGACTGCACCCCTTCCTGTCACGTTCAGCTAGATATAGCAGTAAACGCTGACGTGAGGGAGGTTGCTGGCTACTCCTGATACCGTCTAGGATCAGAATTTGAAATTTTTCCCGCGCGTGTCCTGACGTCACCGACAAACAGCGTTTTCAAGTCAGTCGCCGCCTGATTTTCAAACTAGAAGGTTGACTCATTTATTCCGTGCCCTTAACCCATACGCGGGCCGGAATATCTTAACTAACCAAAACTTCAACATGTCGTGTGATTACAACTTCTCTTCAAACAACTTGTTTGAACCTTCTTCCGTTTTTCTACTAGAAAACGTTGAGTATCGACACTGTCGACATCACACTTTTCCAAGACCAATTCCTCGTCTTGAAGTGAACAACATGTTTGAATCTACTTCATTTTCTACCAGAATCTACGACACTGTCGTCACCACACTTTCCTAAGACCAAATTCCTCGTCTTGATGCGAACAACTATCGAACTTCCATTTTCTACCAGAATCTACGACACTGTCGTCATCATACTTTTCCAAGACCAATTCCTCGTCTTGATGCGAACAACTCAGAATTCCCTTCGCTGAAGATTGATGAACTTTTCATACACCTCTTTTGAATTCTAACCTTTACGAACCAGTTCCAAAAATGATAACATTACACACACATTATTAAACCTCGCAGTGAGTACTTTTCCTATTTGTGTACGCATACACCTTTCGTACAAAAAGACACTATTCCAGAACCTTCATTCTGAAGAAACTTTTCCCGTCTTAGCCATCTTGGTTTTTTTCTGTTTTGGCGCGGAACTTTAACATTTTATTACTCTCTACATATTACTAACAGCCTACAGGCTAAAAACAGACCTTACCTTTTCTGAGAGTCTCCACTGTTGAGACAAGATTATTTGTTATTAAAATAAAATTTCTTATTTGTTTTCCACCAGACTCATTTTGTCGTTTATTCCTGGCTATCTATATTTTACTATTTTGTGCATGTGTTAAATGACCCTTTTTCCTCACTAAAGATCACTCATTCAATATTTTTACTTTGTTTGTGGATTCGGTAGTCACAAGTAGTGTCTGGCACAAGGCCACCTTTTAAAAAACCAGCACTGCATGCTACCGGGCCCGCAACACTAGAAGTTTCAGAGAGTATTGTTGAGGACCGGGTGTGTTTGCGTGTTGTTGTATTAGAAACATGTGTGTAACTCCTGGTAGAATATTAAAACGTCCAACTACAAGAAAATGACCGGACTCAAGTTAAGTCCAACTGAAGATAAAGATAACAAACAAGACCGATATATATATATATATATATATATATATATATATATATATATATATATATATATATAAATATATATATATATAAAACAAAACAATTTACAATGGACATAGACAATGACATTTGTGTGTTTGTAAACATTGGTGTCTGTTCTTTGGTGAATGTTCGTATTTGGGTGAATGTTCGTACGTACGTGTACGTGCGTATAATGTTCATGGTATCTTCCACAAATGGGAAAACGCGGATCTTCTAAGAGAGCTTACATTGTAGTCACTGAAATGAATAAATGAAAAAGACAACGAGGCGAGAAGTCACCCAGTATTTATAGTATAGTGAGAATGACCCCTAGTGACAATTTGGGAATTAAGGAGGATGTAACTCCGACAGTATAGAGGCATATGTCGCTGAGCCCCGGCAGTTAGCAAAAGGCTGCAATTTTGGGCAAATACAAGACAGGCTAATTCGAAACCAAATAGTTGTAGGGTTTAGAGATGATACAGTCGGGGAAAGGTTTTTAAAGGATGTTTACACTAAACAAATGTATAGACATAGGCAAACCCTACGAAACTGCCAAGCAACACAAAATACTTCTTTAGTCACAAATGCAACAGAAGCAAACGTTAGCAGATCAGCACCAAAGAAATATAAAAAGAAGCCTCAAGATACAGTACACTGTAAAAGCAGTACAAATAAAATAAATGTATACGCAGTGGTAATATTCCATCTCACACTCAAACGACTGTCCAGTCAAAAATGCAATTTGCCGAATGGACTTAACTTAACTTGAGTCCGGCCATTAAGGACATTATGCAAAAACGTGTAGGACTGACAGGTCTGTAGAGGATCGTGTGGGTTTACGTGTTGTTGAATTAGAAACACGTGCGTTTATTTCCTGCTAGAAGGTCCAACTACAAGAACATGCCGGACTCAAGTTGAATCCAACCGAAGATGTAAAGAAAACAAACAAGGCCGATATATATATATATATATATATATATATATAAAGAAATATATGTATTAAACAACAAATTTACAAGTGACAAAGACATTAACATTTGTGTGTGGACGTAAAGAGTTTGTATTTTGGTGAATGTTCGTATGTACGTGTATGTGTGGTTCATGGCGTTTTCCCACAAGTGGGCAAAACGCGGATATCTCTACGAGAGATCACATTTTTAGATGCGTCCGCTGAAATGCAAAGTAGAAGAAAGAACGAGGCAATAAATTGCCCAGTATTTATAGTGTAGGGAGAGCGTCCCCTAGTGAACAATTAGGGAATTAAGGAGGAAGTAACTCCGACAGATCTAAAATTCGAGAAATGAGGGAGGAAGAATCACTCTTGAGTCCTTGGGTATATTAATACTAACGATAGAATTAACACGGTCACGGAAGAAGCCTGGCAAACTGAAGTTAAAGTTACTACAAAGCTATTTTTAGTAAAGTAATTCATTTCAAATTAGATACTAGAACAGATGTAACGGTAGTCCCTAGCAGTTATTTTAGAAAGAATGTAACAAATAACCACATGGACCAAATAAATGTTAACGACCATGTGAAGTCTCTATTAGAATCTCCAAAAGCCAAGTCTAGACAAGATTTGTTTTGTTATGATTCATGATGATGATAATATTTCATCATTCTAGAAATAAAAATCTAAGATTTTATCATTTGAAAAACAACCTTTCCACCAGTGATAATAGATATATGATATTTCATCATTCTAGAAATCAAGATCTAAAATTTAATCACTATAAAAACAACCTTTCCACCACAAACAGGTGGCAATAGCAATAGTAAAAAAAAACAAAAAACACAGACATATCTTCTTCGCTTTGTGGAAATCCGGAGTTGACGGTTTCAAAAGCTTCCCTTAACCACGAAATCCTCGGAACAATTATAAGTAAGTAAGCCTAAATTTTAAAGAAACAAAAAAAGACAATAAACCTTAGAATATTTAACACACAAAAAACCAATACTGTAATTAACATTCAGGAAAAGAAAAATACATTTATTCTTGTAAATAATTTCAACGCATGTCTCAAGGTATCATTGTAGTCTGTTATTGTTGTACGTTTTATTCATTTCATTTTCAATATAAAAACAAAAGAGAAAAGGAATCCTCTATCAACTACTAATACATGTAACATGGGGTAACTTACATTAACACAACTCAATATCAACCCTGTTACAGTCTGTTATTGAAAATTTGAGGAGACCATTACTGGGGACACCAGCAATATAAGCTCTTAACCAACTGAGGAGGGTGGATTCTATAAAAAATTAAGACCACAAATATAGAAAAGAATTTCTAGAACTTTTCACAGACATTGGTAGATTCCAGAATAAATATAAAATATGTTTAAAAGAGTCTGCGCAACCAATGTCTATAGCAACTCCTTGACGCTTGCCACTTCCTATAAAGAAAAAGTCCAAGAGTGAGTTGCAGTGTTTAGAAAAAGAAAATATACGCCTGGTAAAATCACCAAATAGTTGCCGAGTTAAAGAAAAATGGAATGGTTCGACTGTGTGTCGACTATACCAAATTTAACGATAATGTAAAAAGAATTTTTCCTCTACCCACTGTAAGCCAGCTATTGGCAGCACTAGACGGGGATACAATTTACAATAAATTAGACCGCAACAGTGGTTTTCATAAAATAAAAGGTTGACAGAACTAATTTCAACTCGAGGGTAATTTGCAGATCAAGCCCCGCGCTCAGTTTCTAATAAAAATTTCCCGAATAGTTCTATTTAGGTGTAAATGTACATGCTTAATTCGAAAATAACAAAGAAGTTTTGATAAAATCTACCATTTTGGAGTTATCGACGGTAAAAGTTCGGACTTATTCGCGTCGCGGTGGGTGAAGTTGATATTAATTCGGCACCCCAAATAAAACTCCACAAAGATTCACAAGAACTGACGACATTTTTAACACTATTTGGAAGATTTTATTTTACGCACTTACCATTCGGTATTAGCAGCAGCCTGAAGATATTCCACCGTGAAATGACTCACATTCAGACAGGTATATCCAGGAGTTATATAGAATATTGACCACGTCCTTTGAGTGGAAAGAATCAACAGGAACAAGTTAGCAGACTAAGACTAGTTCTTAAAAAAATGAAGACGGCAGAAATCACATTCAATGAAAAATCCATCTTTTTTTTTGTCAGTAGCTTAAAGTTTATTGAGTACATCATTACGAAAGATGGCCTTTAAATTGACACAGAAAAAGTCAAATCAGTAATAGACTTACTTTAGCCAAAGGATTGTTACGGAAACGAAGAATGAGTCGCCTGGAAGACAGAACTTGTCGTTCTTGTTGTTTCTGTTGAAGAGGTTAATTTCTTCTTCGCCTCAGCAAACGTAAATTCGAGGGAAAAGGAATACGTCGTATCTTGAGTAAATAAATATATCATTTATTTACATATATATACAAAGCCAGCTTGGGCACCTCGGCATGGTGTAATGGTTAGAAAGCTTGTCTCGCTAAAATATTTACAACTGAATAGCGATTTCGATCCTCACTGGGTGCCCCATACTTTCGGCCTTGTGCCACATCTAAGCTATGCTTGGAAAATCCCTATTTTGGGCACCTCAAGGTGAGTTCAATCCTCACTAGGTGCCCTTTACTCTCGGCCTTGTACCACATCAAAGCTACGCTTTGAAAGTCACTATATACAAAGCTAGCATACTACGCGTTGCTGTTGTAAAAGGCGACAGAGTGTAGAAGAAAGAAAGAAAGAATGTTGGTCATGGCTGTCGGGTGATGTTTTGTGAAGACGCCGGTGTCGAAGGATGAAAGTTGAAAAATATCGGGTTCAGGCTCAGTCTGCCTGCGGCGTTCTTGACCAACCTCTGCGTGTCGACATCTCAGTCGAGTCTTTCTCCCTTTGTCTTCTGCGGTGTTGAATCAAGGAATTTATACCCGTCGTATCGGCTCCAAATCACCGTCAGTGTCTTTTAGTGGGAGTTATTTCCACTGGTCGATATATAAAGTTCATTTTATCATTAAATACTGAAAACATGTGTCTCTACCAACAATAAACGTTGTTTCACTCTAATCCTCGTTAATCCTTTCTCTCGCTACCATACTCTTAATATAACACCAGGAAAAGAACTAGTAACAGTTGACACTTTATCTCTGGCTCCTTAATCGTAGTCCAACTAGTCAGGATATACAGAACGAATCTGAAGTGCTAATATTTCGCTAATCAATTTCTGGAAGAAATTAGAATAAAGCAGTTATCAGACGGTTATCCCACTGGCCAACAATAGTCAGGAAAGATTCCGAACTGAAATTATATTGGTTTGTACGCCAAGACTTGTCAGTTCAACATGGATTTTTGTTGTACCAGACCAAACCAGAATCGTCATTCCAACAGAATTACAGAAAGCAGTATTAGACCGTTTATATGAAGGATATCAGGGCACTGTTACGTGTCGATTACTAGCGAGAGATACAGTATAGTGGCAAAAGAAAGAAAGTAGAAGAGTGTGCCATATATGAAAAGGATAAAAGGTACCCACAAGAGTCACTCCAACCCAGAACGTTACCAGACTACTAGTGGCAAAAAAAAGTCGCTATGGATTTATTTGAACTGAAGAAATCTTTTAATTGTTGACTACTTCTCTAGATGGATAGAAATCTCACCCCTCAGACTGAACACTTCTATTAAAGTGGATGAACACTGCAAGTTAATATTTGCAAGACAAGGTATCCCAGAGATAGCAGCATCTGATAATGGCCTTCAGTTCAGCTCAAATGAATTTTTAAATTTCTCAAAAGTTTATGCTTTCACTAGTAGCCCATATTATCCACAAGGAAATTGAGAAGTTAAACGGGCATTTCAAACGGTGAAGAATTTGTTAAAAAACAATAAACAAACAAACAAAACAAGTGATCCATACATAGCACTTGTGCACGACAGGACTATCCACTAGAAAATGGTTTTTAGACCGGCAGAATTGTTAATGAATAGGAATCTACATACTTAGATGCTAGCAATTCCCAATTTGTTCTCCAAAAGTTTGTCTAAGCAGAAATCTTGCAAAGATTTTGTAGTGAAAGAGATAATCAGCTGCCTGGAAAAAGAGTTTGCGCTTTGTGTGCGATCTGCCAAAGAAAAATTACCAAAAAGGAGTCAGCAAAAGTCTACTTTAAGGACCAGAATCTATGCTAATGTTCTTCCCTCCTCTGAATCGCGTGACCAATCAGAAAGTCTCTCGGTGAATAAAAGCCGTTGTTTTTTTCTTATGTGGACAGATTGGATTTTCTGAGCTTGGTGGACGAACACGCATTTTTGCTGGTGAGAAGTGAAGGTTGGATGTGTGACCCGATTTTGTCATTTCTACATTGCCTGTTGGACTGTTACGACGGACTATCGTTTGAATTGTGATTTGGCTACAAGTGTTGCAGTCGAGAGACAGAAGAAATCTATTGCAGACATTTATTGCTACTATAAGTTGACAGTTTTTCTCTTTTCTTTACAACTACAGATTTCAAAAGAATTGATAACAACATTAAAGTTAGACAAAAAAGGGATTTCGATCTAAGACATTGAACAAAGATTCACTCTAATCTAAGTGAATGATAGCCTGTGTGAGTTAAAACGCCAAAAACTTCACCAGCAGTCGTTGTAAAACCTGCTTCATTAAGGTCTGTTCTAAAATTAAGACACACAATGGATTTCAACGACGAAATAACTTCTTTCACCTAAGGACTGAACAGCCATTATCAACAAAAGTTACCAACCCACAAACTTCCAATACACTGCAGCGTCAATCAATCAAGACCTGTTTTGGATGTCAGTTACTTACTCAGAGAAAACGAATCCAGCTGAATGGTCAGGAGATCAACACAAAACCCAAATAAATGAAATTAAAAAACTGATTGCCAATGGCACCAGACCGTCAGTTTACAACAGATATGACCGCAAGTTTCGAACTCCTGATCGACATTTATATTGAAAGGATTTAAAAAGCAAAATGAGGGATGTGGAGTAATCCACGGTTACATCCCCTGCCAAGAAAGGTGTTCTGCCTTTTTCACTACAAAAACGGAGCATCATTTAGGAGGGGAACAATTTTAAATTTTACACATTAACGAATTTGGACGTCAAAACAGTCAATGACTTCATCATTTCTTCTCCCTCCCATCTCCTGTAATTTAATACTTTTAAATTACGCCACGGTAGGAATAATATTACATTTACTGTTAACGGAGACATAAGTGAATATTTTCTGTGAATCAATATTTACATCTTTGTTGCTTTCAACATAACACTTCAGCAGGCTACGACTTCAGTTTTCATCTTACGAATGTTGCGTTGATTAACATTTTATTTTCGGTAAAAATGTGCATTCGTGAGTTCAATCTATAAGAAGAACTGTAGTTCTGCAAAACTAGTAGATTAGAACTGCATTTCTTTATGGGTGAAATGGAATGTTCCTGAACGAATATTTTCATCAATAACATTCACTTGGTGAAACTTGAAAACAATAGTTTTTTTTTTATTGATTGATTTGTTATTTACGTCTTATCAACCTTTTTAAGGTTATTTGAAGTTGAAACATATCTTTGGATGGTAAGAATTTTTTGAGATAATAATGATTTTCTGATACGAGTCCTACTATTTAACCTATAGTTGGGAGGAGAAGAGGACGTTTTTGAACGTAAGTGAATATAACGAACACGACTCGAACTGGAATTCAGTTCTCTGATTTTCTCATTCCAAACTATTATAAAGGTGCCTTACAAAAGCTAAGCAAAGTATTAAGAAAGAGGAAAATTTCATTAGAAACAAAGAAAAGAGTACTGAAATGTTATGTAATATCTGTCCTCCTTTTTGATGATGAAAAACTTGAAGCAACAGAAATGTGGTTCTACAGAAGGATGCTGAGAATATCATGGACTGAACATTTAGAGAAAATGGAAACAAAAATGACAAATCTAAAACAATTATGTCTGTATAAACGTTACTTGTCAAAGATTTATTACTGATACAGTAATTGTAGCACAAGGCTGAAAAAGTAGGGAAACTGTTCAAGGTTGGTCATCACTAGCTATTCATTCTTTACAATATACTCCTTCACTATGAGAATTTATCCATTACCATTCATTCTTTCATACACCATAATACCTCTCACACGTTTGACAAGTACTGGGGGAAAAAACACACCATGAGTTAAAAATCCCAATATGTTCAACTGTGGATAATCTCTATCTATAAAAGGCAGGATGTGTTTTTGTGTGTGTGTGTAATGAATGCCCGGTCGCAATTTTCGATGGATTTGCACCAAAATTCACATGCATATGCTCCAAGTTAGCGGGAAGGCCAAGACCGACTTTGCATTTTCCAACTCCCATCGATAGTGAAAATAATCGATTTTTTCATGCTTCTACGGCAGTTTTCATGTAGTTTGTGGCCATTTTCTACTGGTCAGAGTGAGAGCCAATCACTGGCTGCCACGAATAGGCAGGAAGATTCTATTGGCCAGCATGAGAGTCAACAGCTGACTGACACGAATGTTAACTAGCATGCAAGAAAAATCGATAGCTGCATTCGTCAGAAGTGGGAAAAATTTAAATCTGCATGGCACTTCACTCTAATTGGCTCATTCGCTTGCTTAAACTCAACATTGATTCTGATTCTGCAGAACTTGGTTGGGTGTGAAAAAGTATTTGTTGTTAACATTCTTTTTTTTTCATTCGGTTTTTTTTCAGTTACGAGTCCTTTTTAAAAGCTGATCGTTTTGTGTTCATTTGTTTAGTTCTTTTTTCGTAAAAAGATTCAATGTTTAGTATAGAGCTTAGAAAAAAAATTCACAGTTTGAGATAGGCAAGAAGTAAGGTATGTAGCAACATCAGCACAGCAAAAGGGCACTCCTTTAAAAAAGGCAAGGAAGGGCAAAAATATTTTAAGTCAAGTGATAACGATTGCTGTATGAGTCGTATATTTTTGAATCAAGCACGGGCAACCCTGGGCCATGCTGCTGGTATATATATATATATATATATATATATATATATATATATATATACAAGTGATAGAAATTAGTAGGATTTGAGATAATTATAATTAATTATAAACAAATTAATAATTATCTCAAATCCTCCTAATTTCTATCACTTTTATATCCTTGCTTAAACCAGCTTCTAATGCTCTGGATGGAGCAGCTTGGTGATAATAGTCATGGCTTGTGGAGGCACAGTCCTATGGGTAAAAGAGAAACTTGGATGAGTTCCACCATGAAATATGTGATTGAGCGGTGCTATATTGAGTCTGATTCACAACCTCTTCGTCACCGAGGCCCGTTGGAATAGTTGGTATGACGTTTGCCTGATATCATAACTGTCCGGGTTTCAATCTCAGTAGTGGATGCGCACTGCTGATGAGTCCCAAATATAGTATGAAACAGCCGTCCAGTGCTTTCTGCATTCTCCATCCTGTTGAGTTTCCTTCTAGACTCAATTAATTACTTAATTACAATATATATATATATATATATATATATATATATATTCAGGGGGACTTAAAAAAGAGAATCAAGTCTAGCCCCATTCAGGCAAACCAGGCTCACCATAGAAACCCACCTTCTCTTGAAATCTGTTAATACCAACCGCTTTCTACAGTTCTAATCTTCATCCTGAGCTGATACTAAAGAATTTGATCAGATCCTGATGAGAATAGTGATCGCATAGCAAGATTTCCTCCATTTGTGTCATCCAAATTCCCACTGGAGCCATGGCCAGCAGTGTCAGAAACATCATCTCTTTTACCCAGAATATGGAGGCAACACATTTGTCACATGCGTATGTGCGATCAATGAACCAGAGCATTTTTGGAGCAATATGAACTGTCAACTCACCGACATAGTTCCATAGGGAATGGTAGAAGGCATGTGAAGCCATTTCCTCTAAACCAAAACCACATTGTTGACAATCTGGCAAATCCATCAGGCCCCATTTGAATGCTACGTCACTGGGAGATAGCCGATTTGAACCAATCATCAGGTAAGCGAAAACTCAGTGTTGCTGAGATAATCCGCCACTGGTGTCCAAGTCCAGAAGGAGTGTAACTCAGTCGCCGATAAATCGAACCAACCACAAAGCAGATACTTCACGACCCCCCTCCACTAATTCCTGATACAAGACCTACCTAGGCTAAGAAAGGTCACTGGACTAAGGAATGACCCTCAAGGGAAGATTGAATCCTCACTCAACGTGTGGCATAGGAAAGCCAACCACGAGGTGTGTTGGTGACTCACCAAGT
>CAHIKZ030004332.1:1905000-1970000 GCA_903632075.3 Acanthosepion pharaonis | reverse complement strand
AAGTAAGGGAGCCTATGCTATTTAATCAATAGTATGGGTACACATGTGCTGCAGCCATAGCAGTAGAGGTGTGTCTAGGGCAGAAAAGCTTGACGGAGCCTATACCTATTCAGTCTTGTTTTAAATTCAAAGTTATCATTCCTCTAGGCAGATTGCCATAAAAGTAAGGGAGCCTATGCTATTTAATCAATAGTAAACGGACCACATATTGTGTTGCCATATCAACAGTGATGAGTTTAGAGCAAGATTGCCTGACGGAAACCATCCCTCTTCAGGCTTCTTTAAAATTCACAATTTTCCTTCACCTAGAATGATTGTCACTTCAAAGCAAGAGAGTCCAGTCAGCCCTGCTACTTAATTTGTAGCTGGGGTGGGGAAAAGTGAGGGATTTCACACTTTTCTCATGGGTATTTCTGCAAAAGTGAATGTTGTAAACTTGGACAGAATTCAAAATTGATTTGCCGAATTCTGTTTCTGAGTCATTAACCATAAACATTACACACATATCCTTATATCCTTAATAGCATCAAGTTATTAATTATGAAATATTATAGTGTATCAAAAGTATTTTCATTCTTACAGACCTTTACTCTGAAGCCCATTTTTTATACATATCAAAAGATTATCAAGGATGCCACTATATTATTGATGTTATTATATATATATATATATATATATATATATATATATATATTACATCATTATTACCCGCATATCCCGTCCTGGGTATGACAAACTACATCTATGTCCAGGGTAAGAAAATAAACTACGTCCAACAGCAAGGCCTCTGATCAGGAGGTTTTAAGGAGTGTGGAACCTCCTCTTAATTGCTGGTGTTCCCAGGTCCACCCTGACCCGGGGTGGTAGCACCTGTTAGGGTTCCAGCTATAGGCAAATAGTTAACCCAGAACCTGACGTAAAAAGCATTATAAAAGTGTAAAAATAGGTTTTAATACCAGAAATACTTTGTAAAAATTATTACCAGAAATAAATTTTTGAAGAAAAAAAATATTATCAGCAATAAGTTTTTGAAAAATCTATTACCAGCAATATGTTTTTGAAAAAATAATATTACCAGCTATATGTTTTTCAAGAATAATTTTACCAGCTAAACGTTTTTGAAAAAATAATATTACCAGCTATACATTTATGAAAAATTAATATTACCAACTATACGTTTTTGAAAAAATAATATTACCAGCTATACATTTTTGAGGAAAAAAATATTAACAGCAATAGATTTTTGACAAAACAAAAATATTACCAGAAAAAAAAGTTGTTGACATTAAATAACCCATTGAGGTTGATATGCCTTAAAACAAACCAAACTCGCATATCCAAAATAGTTTCTGTTGCAGATTTGGATGTACAGGTGGTGTTATGGATAGTAGCTCTGAAAGAAAACTTAGAGAGTCAAGTTTGCATGTCAGTTAAGTTTTGTTACATTCCCTTTCACTCAAATACCCTTGAGAAAGGTATGAATCCCCCAGCTATGGGTTAAATAGTAAGGCAGACTGGGTTCTTCAGCTTATATGGAAACCAGTCTAGGAGGACAAGTTTGAATTCAAACCATATGTAGCCATGGCAAAACACATACTGTGTCACAAATGGAAAACTCATAGAGTTTAAAATGACTCTGTGACAATGACTACAATTGTCCTTGATTGATTGATATATCATTATCAAGTGAATGTATGGCCAAATAGTCAGAACTTTAGCAATCTGACCATGACATACAAGTTGAAATAACACCATGATTAATTAGTGAAGGACATGATGTCAAGATAATATTAGACTTGATAGATGATTCTAGTGTGCAAAACCATTGAAAAAAATATGGCATGAAGTCAGAAGGCATCATGATTGAGGTTTGATTATATTAGCCTTATCCAAACTAGCAATTCAGCCATATTATGTGCTCTCTTCCAGAAACTGTAACCAAAGTCATCTCAGCATAGTTGCAGTACAAGGCACAGGTGGGTTCTGTAGGCACTGAAGAAACACAAATGTGCTTGAGCAGGCATCGACAACAGGGATTAGCTCACTATGCAGGCATTCTTGAAAATGAGCAATGAACCATACATCATTATCAGCACTATTTAGATGTACTTTTTATTTAAGATTTTTTTATATACTGTTGGCCAAGGTTCAACAGCCACTCAAGATAGAGTTTTACTGAATATGTGATTGTTTTAAGAGCAATAATAAGGGCATATTATAAGGATATATAGGATTTGATAATGGTTGATCCATGTCTTGAAGAAATTAAGATTGGAAGTCTGTTTCACAAAAGGAGAGTTCTTGGGAAGAAGATGTCTAAGTTGAACTTCCTCCTCACCAATGGAATATGAATAGAACAATGATGAGTCAACACTGCATATGTAGCATGGTGGATTCCAGCTGTGTAGGTGTGAACTGTTGGAACTTAGGAATGTAGCTCATCTGAACATTTGGCATGGAAATAGCTATAGAGTAGCAAGAGGATTAGTTGTAAAGGTTTGAAATGGTGGAACTAAGGAATGTAGCCGGTTTGATCATTTGCCATAGAAATAGCCATAGAGTAGCAAGTGGCTTAGCTGTGAAGGTCTGAACTGGTGAAACTAAAGAATGTAGTTCATCTGAACATTTACCATGGAAATAGCGATAGAGTAGTGAGAGGCTGGTGACATTTCATCTGCGGGAGAGGGGTTGTATAGTGGAAAATAATTCATCACCCACAAAACTCCATAAATATTTTCAACTCTATCAATACTGGAAAGTAAGGATTAAGTCAGATATGATAGTAATATTCTATTTTTGGTTTGACCTGGCTCTTGTAAAAATAAAGCATGTTTGAAGAAATCAGCTACTTTCAAGGAACTGATCATTTTTCCAGAATCTTTGGCAATGTATCATATGTATGAATTTTCTTTGAGTTCTGGAGTGAGCTTGTGTTCCAAGAGACATTTAAGACAAGGAACCCCATTGAAAGTATGAGTGTTGATCATATCAGGAGAAAATTTACTTGCATTATTTACATTATCTGGATTGTTATCCTCATCTTCATTGCCATATTCTCCAATGTTCTGTCTGTTATACGTGCTGGCCTTCTTCAGGTGATTGGAATTTTGTACTGAACCCTTTACTTCAAGGGCACATAGCCTAGTGGATAAAGATGTTGGTTAGATCCAATGACTAAACCTAAAGAGTTGTGAGTTCAATAACAGTCCACAGCAATGGTAAACCAAAACTTGGAGAGTTGAGTTAAAGGGAAATAACTGAGACAGCCAGAAAAGGCATGTGGAACTAGAACAATCTACCTCCAGTGGACAAAATAAAGGGTTTGGTTTGAAATTCAAATCACCTGAAGAAGGCCAGAGCGTACAATGGCCGAAATGTTGTAAATATGGCAATGAAGTTGAGGATAACAGTCCAAATAATGTAAATAATGCAAGTAATCATAATACCTCATCTCAGAGATACAGACATACAATTGAAATGTTTTTTTCTTAATTTAAAATTTAATACAAATACTCTTTGAAAATGAAATAGTATTGACCTGATTCTATAACATTTTAAAAGTTAATGAAGAAGACAACATGTGAGTGCCACATACCATGATAAATCATTCAACTTATTCAAAATGAAGACATTATAAGAATTAAATTCTACATATATTTCTCAGTTGATAAAATCCCTTGTGTTATTTACATTATTTGGACAGTTATCCTCATCTTCATTGCCATATTCACAACATTTCAGCCATTGTTCTGGCCTTGTTCAGGTGATTGGAATTTCAAACTGATCCCTTAATTTTGTCCACTATTGTGAATATGGCAATGAAGATGAGGATAACAGTCCGAATAATGTAAATAATGCAAGTAATTATAATACCTCATCTCAGTGATATAAACAGATATAGGAGAAAATTTATGGTCTTTTGAAAGATAATGAAACCTTTCTACTTTAGTTTTGAAAGTATTGAATATGACAAGCCAGTGTTATAATAATGGACACAAGTATTGAGATGCTAGCAATTTTAAGGCATTATTTTAAACTGGGCCTCAAAGTCATTGAAGTCGTTTGCAGAATTTAGGAAGTGGAAGGGAATGAAGCAATAACTGATCATACTCCTCCAAAACTGGTTCAAACACTTTAAGGGTGATGACCTGTCTCTTGAAATAAAGGATAGCACTGTACAATCATTAGTTATTGATTATAATACTTCAGAACACAAGGTGGAGGAAAAAATGACCACCATCCCTTAAATATTTTTCAGATCTAAGATCATCAAAATATGTGTATATAGAGTTAGAATACTTTTGATTTGCCCAATTTGTAGAAGAATAACAGCTGTGACAAAAAGGGGAAAATGGTTTCATGACTTGACTTGCAGCAAATTGCAATACAACAAAAATAGACTTCATCAGTTGTGACAACAAAAATAAAACACATTATGTCTAGAAAAACATTGTTCTTGGCAACATGTTATAAAAATACTATTATTTTTTCTTTCAGAATATTTGGTGATATATATCCATTATCAAAGTGCAATGTTTTCTTAATTGCTTATACACTGATAATACTGGTCAACATGGTTTCATGATTCGACTCCTAATAAAAAAAATGTTTGTACAAAAATCATTAATCATTTGTAAATAGCACAAAATTTGGCAATATTTTGAGTTTATTAAAAAGTTAAATTATTTATTATAGAATCTGGTGAAATAGGACCCAGGAATTCTAACCTATACATAGTTGACAGGCCGCGATATCACACCTGCCTGGGCGGAGTCACCATTTTAAATTTAGGTAAGGCACATGCATGGTTCTAGTACTTTTAAAGCTATTGCTATTTTCATGTGTTGTCAAAAACCTGAATAAGAGGTGAGCTGCACATACAAACTAGGAGAGGATCTATGGAACTTGCTGGACTGGGCTCATTGCAACTATAAACTACCTGACAATTTGGTAATTTTGTGTGCCAAGAGGAAAGATGTTCAACTAATTGAACTGACTGTACTACAGGAGGACAACATTAATGCAGCTGAAATCTGAAAAGAGCAGTACAAAAAACTTGTTGAGGAATGTAAAAACACAAATTGGAAGGAAAAAGTTTCATTGTTGAAGTTGGCTGCAGAGGATATATAGAACATGGGCCAATTTTCCTGTTTAGGTTGGCTACAGGAGATATATGGGATATGGGTAGCAGGCTAATTTTCCTGTTTAGGTCGGCTACAGGAGATATATAGGATATGGGGTGGCAAAATATGGCTAAATATTTCCCTACTGAAGTTCACTGCAAAGATATATAGTATGTGGGATGGTAGGCTAAACATTTTCCAGTTTAGGTTGGCTACAGGGAATACATAGGATGTGGAGTGGAAGTCTAAATATTTGCCTACTGAGGGTGACTGCAAAGATACATAAGATATGGGATGGCAGTCTAATTATTTGCCTACTGAAGTTGATGGCAAAGGATACATTGGACGTCGGGTAGCAGGCTAAACATTTCCCTGGTGAGGTTTGCTACAGGAGATACATAGGATGAGGGGCGGCAGGATATATATATTTCCCTGTTGAAGTTGACTGCAAAGATACATTGGATGTGGGATGGTAATCTAAACATTTCCCCTGTTTAGTTTGGCTATTGGGGATACATAGGATTTGGGGTGGAAGTCTAAACATATTCCCTGTTGGAGTTGACTATAAAGTTACTTAGGATGTGAGATGGTTGGCTAAATATGTACCATTTTAAGTTGGCTACAGGGGATATATAATATATGGGGTGGCAGTTTAAATATTTCCCTGTTTAAGTTGACAGCAATGATACATAGGATATTGGCTGCCAGGCTAAACATTTCTCTGTTGAGGTTGGCTCCAGGGGATATATAGGATTTTGGGTGGCAGTCTAAATATTTGCCTACTGAGGTTGATTGCAAAGGATATATCTGATGTGGGGAGGCAGGCTAAACATTTCCCTGGTGAGGTTGGCTACAGTAGATACATATGATATTGGGTGGCAGGCTATATATTTTCCTGTTGAAGTTGACAGGAAAGGATACATTGGACATGGGGTGGCAGGCTAAATATTTCCCTGTTATGGTTGGCTATAGAGGATGCATAGCATGTAAGGTGGCATGCTAAATATTTCCCTGTTAAGCTACTTATAGGGGATACATAGTGTTACGGCTGGCACAACACAAAAATAAGATGAAACAGATTCTTAGAAAATAAAAGTTGAAGAAAAAGATTAGATGTAATAACAAAAAGTGGGTTTTATTTAACATATAATAAAATATTTTTTATAAACAGTAGGGCTGAGGTTTAAACAATATACATTGGGAAATGCTAACAGTTAATAAGCATGTGAGAGCGCAGAAAGTAGTTGGCTTAACATTCTATGAGGGAGTGGGAGAGGAAATCCTTGTACAGGCGACAGATGAGAAATCATTGCTAGTCAAAGAATAATATTATTTTCTTAGAAAAATAGTTGAATATTCACATGTATATAAAACAAAGCAGTTTGGTCAATAATATCTAGGAATAAAAGGTAATGTATTTACCGATAGCCTTTTCTTTTTGAGGACTGTCGGAACTTAGATTCTTTTGGTCAAAGCTTTGTCCATGAATCAGACTGGAGTCAACCTCAGTAGTCATGGCTATTGGTTCAGGAGGCAAACTGGCTAGTTGGTATGAACTCCTGTTTATATATGGTTTTTGTACGCTCTAGAACCCAGTAGAAGTTTCTAGAGACTTCTAGAAAGTTCCATTCTATTATTATGAAATCTAAAGGGGTTTGGTAAATGGGAGCTTTTCATAAGGTAAAAAGGGTATTTAATAGCTACAGATTTAAGTCATCATTTTAAGTTAGATTTTGTATTTTACAGTGTAAGTGTAAAGAGGTAGGACAAAATGGGGCCTCGTAACAATAGAATGTGGGATGGTAAGGTAAATGTTTCTCTGTTGCGGCTGGGGGCAAAGGATACATAGGTGTGCATTTGTGGAATGGTTAGAGTCCATTAGAATCAAATCAGAAAAAACATAAGCTGAGACCTAAAAAATATCCAAACAACAACTGAGAAGTCATACCATTGGGTATGAGTCAAAAGAAATGATGAAGGTTGGCTGGAGAAATGATCCCTAAATGAATAGGAAGTAAACCAATTAAACCAAGTAGTTGTGCCTCACGTCAGTGGAAGGGGCCAGTGGGGAGGCAGACCTCAAAAGAGATTGAATTCTCTCCTGATGAATCTGAGAACATTCTGTTACCAGTACACGGAGCATTTGGTTAGCAGCACTAGCAGGAGCAAGAAGCTGTTCCCAAATTTCAATATCAATCTTTGGTTTATACTTTCTTACTTTTTTTACATTGCTTAGGACAAAAAGATCTGCACCATTCTAATACATTTTAATTGTTTTATTTCATATGAATCCTGTAGTGTTTGGTCCCCAGCAAAAGAGATGAAGAAAACAGTTGATATATGGAAAGAATCTTTCAGTTATTTTTAATTAGAGCAATAAAAACAGACATTAAAATGCCATTCATAACAAAACAGAACCAATTCATCTAAAAAAAAAGGGACAATGAAAAATATATATTACCTTAAAATGGTGATACCAAAATATAATGAATAATAACAGTTAAACTGGTTTATCAGTCCTTTCTCATCAGAGTAAAAAAATATATGCACACAGCAATTAAAAAATGTACAATTCCAGAATAATGTTACATGCAAACAAATAATATAACATTAAAGGCTGACTACCTTTAATCCCACCAACCGCTTCTTTGGCTTACAAAGAGATGGCTGATAGAACTTAATATATACTAATTCCAAAACCTTCAAATGAAAATCATAATAAGCCTTACTCAGCACTAAAAACATTTCCAAGATATAAAACCAGACAAACTGTTGGTTTTTAATCAAATCTTCAGTTATCGTTGAATGTGATACATGAATGCACTTATGTAAATTGTTCACCTTTTCCTAGCAAATATTTGCCTGGAATGTGTTGATTGAATATTGGCTGGTACATATTGGTTCATATAAGTTTCACTTGAGGTCTGGTGTGAACTTGAAACCCAGCAGACATTACTATAGTGGTAAGGCCAAAACTAATAAAAATATCTTAATATTTATATAATTTTTATATTCTGCAGATAGATCAGAATTCAGTAGAGAAAGCTGGGGCAAGTGACACAAGTGAGGAGGCATGAACTCTGATTTGACTCCAAGTAGAAAATTTATTATCACTTTATTAATTTTTATGGAATCTTGTAACCAAATTACATTTTTTTTTAAAGCCTGGTAATGTTGTATTATCCCACTTGTCTTCCAAAGAACTTTAGCTAATGACCACTAAATTGTGTTTCCAAAGCAATACATAAAGAAAAGAGTACAAAAAAATCTCTTTTTTCTCTTTTAGCTACAAGACGTCTTAGAGTTAGAGTATGTTTCCTATCTGGCAGACATTCATCTCCTTCCTTAACCTCATTTTGTTTTCTTTTTATCCAGTTTGCTAAGGCAATAAACAAATTTGGTTAGTTATGAGATAATGTAACCTATTTCTTTTGAATGAGGGATAGAACTTTCAATTATATTTTTGTTATGCCTATAAGTTTTATAAAGCTTTTAAATATAGTTCCAAATTTGATATCATGTTAACAACTAGCAAAATAACCTACACCACAGGTAGGATTTATTAAAATATGCTCGTTGATTTGATGGAAAAATTTGGATTTTCTTTGACTGGGGTTGTCTTCTGAGACTTTTATTCCCACATGAGTCCAACTAAATCTTTTGGACATTTTTTACAGGATGACATTGTAACTTATCTGGACATTTTTACAGGACAACATTGTAACATGTCTGACCTCTATGGGACACATTGGATAAGTCAATATGGCTATTTGGAGAAGAAATGGAACATATTCTGTGTGATTTACTAAGTGACCCAGGAATGTGAAGGTTATATGTCAGCCCATTGCGGGAAATAAACATGGGAAGAACATCTACACAAACATCATTAAATCAATCTTCAGAAACACTGACATGCAAATTGACTATTCATTCTGTATGCTGAAATATAAACAAATATCACCTGAAGAAGCTTGAAGTGTACAAAGGCTGAAATGCTGTGAACGTAACAACAAAGATTGATTTATTTACTGATTTGCTTTTTTTTGGTTTATCAACACTTTAGCTGAAATGTATTTTTTAGATTGTAAGAATTCTTTTTGCAAGTAAATATTGCATTAACTATTTTTTGGGAATAAAACTGAATTTTCTGGATAAAAGTCCTACTATTTAATCCATAGCTGGTGGGAAGATATGGATTCATACACTTCCCAAGATTATTTGCACATAAGACAATGTAATTAACTTGACTAGAATTTGAAATCTACTCTCTGATTTTGCACTTCAAGCCACTCTCCATTACACCACCTGCACATCCGCTGTTATAGATTGAAGCCAAGAAGGTAAAACTAGTCTTCTGCTTTGGTCCCAACTCCAGCAAAAAGTGAGGGGGTTGAAGTGCTCCATCTAGTGCCATGGATTAATACAACACCGTTAATCTGGCAAGAAACAAATTTCTTTTTATTTCAAAATTCAGTCATACCAAGTAAAACCGAACAAAAGAGATGCTTGAAAGATTATGAAGAATAAAAATTTTTAAACTAAACAGTTTCACAAACATCAACAAAAACATGATTCTGAAGTTCTTTATTTTTGTTTTTCAATAACTCTGCTGTAAAATTCTGTTAATTAGTTTTATTGGAAAACAATAATCAAGACAATGTGATTTCTTGCATATTTTTTTAAATTAAAACTAGGAATAGAAATAAAAATAGTATTATTTAATATTATTTAACAATTTATACAAACTTTTTTTATTTCTTTAACTGACAAGTACAAATAATGAGACTGGTTAGGCATTAGCTTGGCTGGTATTCTTGGTTGAGTTCATGATATTTCAAACATTGCTCAGAGCTACAAAAAGGATAGGACATTGTAATGTGCAATGATCACCCACGTCCCGAAAGGACATGGTCCATATATCAGCTATCAGTCAAATAGGATTTTCCGTAGATGGTAACTTTTGGATTTATTTATGAATAAAAACTGTTACACTCCTTTTTTCTATTTTTTTTTTTTTTTAATTATTTCATACTAAGCAAGGCAATAAAGTCACTAAGATACAAAGGGTTACTGAGTATGAAAGAGTAACAAAAACAAAACATTATTAAGGAGAGAGAACAATAAAAGAAGAGTTATCAAGAAACCAGTAGATAACAATTGACATTGCATTTAAATTTTTGAAGATAAAAGTTAGCTGGAAAGCAAGAAGCTGGAAGAGAGTACCATGTATGAGAAGTGCAAGAAAAGAAACTGATAGCATAGAACTTATGACCACATCTAACCAATTCAATTGTAAAATGAAAAGACCTTGTTGACAATCTAGTACTGCACTTAAATTCATAGCAGAAATCTCATCAAAACAATTACCATGAAAGTATTTATAGAAAAAGCACAGGGAGGCTATATTACAGCAGTGGGAAAAAGACTGAATCTGAGATGTCAGGTCAGAACCAATGATATTGCAGACTCTTCTTTGGATTTTATCAAGAATTTTTAGGTCCACAAACTTCTTTTCTTTTTTTTTTAATCATTTCATACCAAACAAGGTGATAAAGCCACTAAGATGCAAGGGGTTACTGAATGTGAATATGTATGTGAAAAAACATTATTGAGCATAGAGATCAATAAAATAACAAGGAGACAGAAGATGATGATTGACATTACATTAAAAGTTTTTAGGATCATAGTTGACAGAAAAACAAGAAGCCAGAAGAAAGTCTCACAAGCGAGAAGTGCGAAGGAAAAAGAAACTATCAGACCAGAACTTACAGTTAAATGTAGCAAATTCAACAGTAAAATAATGAAAGCTAACTGCCAATCTAGTACTGCACTTCAATTCATGAAGTTTAAGATATCAAAGATGAAAATGCATCAGAACAATAAATATTTATATCCTGAAAAGTTTACCAAATTTTGGTTGGTTAATACCAATTTTATTTTGTCTTCTATATTAAAGTCAGACATAGTATATCTCCAGTGTTTGCTAATACACTTTGATTTAGTAATTTTTGTGTATTTATTATTGCTTTTTTAAACTAAATATTTCAGTCATTTGAATATCTGTCTTTGTTTATATTCTATCAGTTTAGAAAACCTTTGAATAGAATCTTTCCTTTTAAAATTTTAGGAAATATTCTGACTATTTTTTTTTTCTGTTTTGAAGACAGAAATGAAGTCTATTGACCTTAATAAATAATAGTTTCTTCTTGTCTTATGCTTCATGCTTGTGAAATTTTCTTCTGGCTTCTTGTTTTCCTGTCAACTATGAGCTTAAAAATTTGAAATGTAATGTCAATCATCATCTGTCTCCTTGTTCTTTTATTGTTCTTTCTTTCCGCAATAATATTTTTTCACAGACTCTTTCACACTCAGTAACCCCTTGCATCTTAGTGGCTTTATCACCTTCTTTGGTGTGGAATGATTAAAAAAAAGAAAAAAAAAAGAAATTTGTGGGCCTAGAGATTCTTGATAAAATCCAAAGAAGAATCTGCAATAACATTGGTTCTAACCTGGCATCTCGACTTCAGTCCCTTTCCTACTGCTGTAACGTAGCTTCCCAGTGCTTTTTCTATAAATACTTTCATAGTAATTGTTTTGATGAATCTCTATGGTACCATGACTTTATGAATTTAAGTGCAGTACTAGATTGGCAATTAGGTCTCTTCATTTTACAATTGAATTTTTGAGTCTTTCTGGTCATTCAAATTATTAATCAATTTATCAAATTCTACTTTTATATTCAGAAGTTTATTTGCATATTTATCCCTTGGGTAAACAAGAGAAATGAACATTTAGAATTAGTTAAAGGAAAATGCTTATTGGAGATAAATGCACTTTAAGCATGCACAATTATTTTTCTTGCAAAAAAAAAAAAAAGAATGCTTGTAAAATCTATGAAAATCCCAGGGAGAAGATATCAACAAGAACCAAAGAAAAGATGTAAAGGAAAAGTAGGATTGAACAAATCGGAAAATGTTCTTGGTCTGACACAAAAGCCCTTTCAGAAAAAAAAAAACAAATTTTTTGTCCTTTGAGAAGAGGGCAATGGGTTGAGCTGAGCATGTTTCAGCTTCAATGTCCTAATAGTCTAGATTTGAAATAAGTGTTTAACTCTTTATCTCTATTAAGCTATTTGTTGGATCAATAAATTATAAGTATATATATATATATATATATATATATATATATATTAATTAAAGAAAAACAAAAAACATTGATGGAACCAACCGACAACTTGCCAAAACCTAAAACTCTTATCTAGATAAAGTCTCAAACAAAAACAACAATACTGAAAAAAGAGAAAAAGACCTCATGGTAAACTTACCTACTGATAAAGTCAAGTACACAAAGCCGAGATTGCCTAGACTGAGCAAAAAATGCTTAACAACGTTAAATCCTAAGAAAGGATGGCTTTAGTTGATCAAGTTGTTTGAAGATCATCAGAAACTCGGGTTACAACTAGAGCCACACTTTTATAGAATGTATATATATATATATATATATATATATATATATATATATATATATATATATATCATTCAAAATGACTGACAAAGTATTGCGGTTAAGTTTTTTATTTAATTTTTTTCTTCTCAATCTAAATTATGTAGAAATAGTACAAATGTTCTGTATGTCAGTGCACTTTCAGCTATACTTTTAAAAGATGAGTTTATTTTTAATTTTAACTGAATGTATAGATTGTTTTATGTATGTATCTAGCGTTATAGGTATGTTTTCTTTTCCAAACACAGTCAGCACATTGTGGCCTTGTTCATAGTTGAAATTATTGAGTGTTGGCTTTTTCTTTTTTATTAATAATGCTTTCATTATTTTTAGTCTTTTTTTACATGTAACTGAGGCTATTATACTTGTTATCAACAAGTATGTTGCAGATGGAGTTTGGGGGGGAGCTCTATGTGTATTTAGATGAGACCTAATTGAGCTACACCTCTCTGGCCATAGCTCAGTTTAAATACATACATACATTAAAGACATCCAAAACATTTGGACAATTTATACATAATTTATGTCCAGAAAAGAAGAAAATTATAAGAACACTAGAAAAATGAAATAAAGTCAATCGTTTTTAATGAAATTTGTATAAAAAGAGAGATTGCTGTCCAAATAGACAATTTTATATCTATCTATCTATCTATCTATCTATATATATATATATATATATATATATATATATATACCCACCTGGATGAGAAGCAAATAAGCCAAACCCAAAATATCAAAAGTGAATATTTTGAAAAACAAGAAAATATTGTGGGAAGGCTTACTTCCCACAACTGAAAAGTTGCTTTCTACAGAGGAATGACCAGATCATATTTTTCAACAAGACAATTCTCCTAAACACACTGCAACGACCATCAATAATTGGTTTGAGAACAAGTCTATCAGTCTCATGTCATACTAAACAAATCCTCAACTGTTTGATGTCATCAACATTGAATAGAACCACATTAAACCTTATTTCTGCAAAAACAGCCCATTTTTCGCCCACAAGAATTAAACATTTCAAGAAATCAAATGTAAAGCTCTCTCATATTAATCCATTCCATATTCTCATGGTGTCAATTTAAACTGATATCTTTTTCTTTCCCCATCCTGTGTACGTCCAACATCAAGGCATCTGACCAAGAAGTTTTGAAGAGCGTGGAACCACCTCTTAACTGTTGCTGTTCCCAGGATCAGCCTGACCCAGGGTGGTAGTGCCTGTTAGGGTCACATGTATAACTAAATAGTTAACCCCCAAACTAGGGTCAAAACATGATGAAAGTATAAACAAAAACATTACCACCAACAAATTTTTGTAAAAATCTAAAAAAATGGAAATTACTACCAATACATTTCTGTAAGGAAAAAATATTACCAGCAATACATTTTTGCAAAAGAAATTACTAATTCTCCCAAGAAATTTAAATGATCCATAAGCATTAAATGACCCATAAGCATTAAATGACCCATAAGGTGTTGATATGCTGCTAAACAAAGTTCTTTTTTCCATGTATTATAGCCATTTTGTTTAAAGTTCAGATTTTCTTGATTTTAGAGGGAAACTTGGAAATTATCCAACATATTTCATTGAAATTTTCCCTTTCTAAAATTATGGCTCATTTTAGAACTTATTTTTATTTATTTTAGATATATGGAAAAAAGAACACCCGGAGGATGTGGGTTAAACAAATAGCAGATACATTCAAAATATGGGTTAAACTGACACCCTCTTTTTTCCATATATTGTGAACATTTTGTTTAAAGTTCATATTTTCTTAATTTCAGATAAAAACTTGGAAATTTTCCAACATATTTCAGTGAAATCTTTACTTTCCAAAATGATAGTTTATAATTATAATTTAGCTATATGGAAAAAAAGATGTCATTACTTTATCCCTTTCTTTATTTCTGGTTAATCTTTTTACTAATGATTTGTTAAAACTATTAAAAGATAAATATTTTGCTATTTTCTTGTTAGCTAATTTTTTCTCAGGTATATATTCAAGTTATGAAAAAGAAAGCTCTACTGTAGGATTTAATCGAACAGCAAATGCTCCGAAAGTAATGCTTCATATCTATTTCTATAGAAACTGCAGCAAATACAAGGATCATAACGATACCATTGGATAGAGTAGGTTTTCTGCTACAAAGCACTATTTCTTCCATATAACACCATTATCTTTACATATTTGAGGCTTTCTTCATTTTGTATGTTGACACATGTAACTGTGTTCATATTTACTGTAATGAGGGTTAATAATATTGCATCATGCTGGGTAAATCACCAGTTAATGGGTGAGCTATGGAAGAAAGTGAATATTCTCTCACTTACATTCCCTGCACCCATTATTGACATTATTATATCCATGATATAATAACACCTCATTTCATAGATGGAATGAAATAGCTGGAAGAAAAGAAATGACAAATTTTATACCGCAAAGTCATACACAAAATTATATACATATATTACATTTGTCCCATGCAGAGAAATTATAACATGTGTCTACACAACAAACACTGTAAAAAGGAATGGAAAGATAGGGTCTTACTTGTAATAATTCCCAACAGCCAGATGATTCTTCTGAGTTTCTGGAGAACACATATTTAGGATTCCAGATTAAAGCAGGCTGGATTTATTTACTATATCACTAGCAAGGACATATTCCGCAATCAGGAAAATGGTAAATCATGGGTTCTTCCCAAATTGAGAACTGTGATCTGGAGATAGTTTCAATATATGCTAAAATATATTCCCAAAGGGAAATGGTGCCATGTGTTTGTAAGTTGCACTACATGCCAGCTGGGTGGTGAGACAGATTTAGCCTCATCCATACAAAAAAAGTAACTACCCAATTTGTCTCCTGGAAACTGATTGACTAATCACTTTCTTCACTTTATGAAATGACATCACGAAGCAAGCATAACTTGACCCATATGACTTCCTCTTGACCAAAGGGAGATAATCGCCTTTTGTATCCCTACAAGTGTTTGGTTGGTGAACTTTTTTCCAAATATTTTTAGATTGTAAGAATCTTTTTTGTTTGAGATAATAATTGGGATTACGTAATTAAATTTTGAAATTGAAGGCAGTTTATTTCTCCTGGGTAAAAACTTTTCTTAGGCCAATGTATGTTGATTCATACCTTTCCCAAGAATATTTTCACATGTGAATATAACAAACCAAATGGGAATTGGAGCTCTCTGACATGGCTTTCCTCTGTCTTTTCTACAAATATTTTCATGGCAACTGCTCGGATGAGTTTTTCTTCCTGGTTCTCAGACTACGTGAATTTAAGTTTTTGCTGTTGAACTAGCTAGATGCAAATACAACTTCTCTAACAATTTTTCTTTCACACTTTCCACCTGTGGAACTCACTTTGATTTCTTGCTTCCCTTATAAATGAAATCTTCAAAAATTTAAATGCAATGTCAATCGTCATCTTCTATCTTCTTGAACCTTGTTCCTTTTTTGACCTTTCCTCAATCCTCCCCCTTTTCAATCTTCTTATTCTTTTTCACTTTCACTCTATGTACCCCCCTCATTCTAGTGGCATTGTTACCTTGCTTAGTGTGAAATGATTTTTTAAAAAATTACCATTATGTCAAAGTTCTATTTGAGTGCAATCTACCAGTTGCATTTAAAAGATAAAAAATGAAATAGTGAGCAACATTCCAATACAATACTTTTGTAAGAAAAAAGTTTTCTTCAAAGTAGAGTCACATATTTAAAGTTCAAAGTTATAAACACACAAAAATAATACAATATTTTTTATGTTCTTTGTGGAGTATCATTTTCTTTTGGTTCACAGTCAATGCTGTGGTTGAGAAAAAAAGTTAAATAGCTGGTTCACAACCCAAGCTGAGATAGGGAAAATAATTTTAAGTAGTTGATTCAGAGTAAAAAACTGTGGTTGAAAAAAGATTTTGATCGCCAGACTCACTAAGCATCCCTGCAGTTGTTGTTGGAGATGGTTTGTTTGAAGTCGCCAACATATGTTTCTTTCAGCATGCGTTGGTGGGGGAGGGGGCTATGTAGACACATATTTCTTGTGTTTGAACAGTTTAGAAAAAGTCACATCTCTGTTAAAGGCTTTAGGATTTTATAAGAATTTTTAATGAAATATTTTAACAAGACTGCACTGAATATACAAAATATTCATCTATAGTCAGTGAATGGTGGTTTCTTGATAAATGACTTGAAAGCAAAAAGTGGCTTTTATATTATATAAGTGAATCAATACATTTGCAGAGAAATGCCTCATACCTTTTTGAACCTAAGAATTAAATTTTCTGTTTCTATTTAAATTTCAAATGTGATTCAACACAGTTACAGAATCCTTAAACTTGTAATTTAAATCTAACTAAATCTTATGTTAATGATAATTCTCATTGTATAGAAAATTTGAATACTTGTGTTTTTTACAGTGATGTTCACTCTGTACAAGACCCTAGAGCATAGTACTCTTAATTGATTGTGTGGCCCTTTTGCATTCCAAAAAAACAGAAGCCATCACCTACTGCTGAAGATGAAACAACCTTGGCATTCCTTAGACGGGATTGCCTATTTGTCACTGGCTCAAAGTGATGAATCCAACACTTATCGTGGATTAGGAAGCATTCAAAGAAACCAGCTGGATCTGCCTCAAACAATGTCAGATATTCCCGTGATGTGATCAGCCTGTTAATGGTAATGGCTACTTGATTTATAATCAATTGCATGTCATCCATCACCATGTGATGAACATGATCAATGTTTTACTTGGTAGTGGCAGTTACAGGACATCCAGACATTGGATCATGTTCAAGACACTCTCTTCCCCTCCTACATTCAGCTACTCACTTTTGCACTGTTAATAAACCTGGAGTATCATCCTACACTGTAGCAACCATGTCACCATGACTGCCCTTGTGGGCTAAATCCTTTTTCTGCAGGTACATGATAACACAATGATGCCAAATTTTGTCCATTTTCAAGAGACATCCCTACTAATTACTTTTGAAGTCTTTGAACAATTAGATGTCAGTTTACCTGGAAAGAAACAATGCAGTTATTAATAAGAAGAGTTGAAATTAATGCATGCAAGATTTCACAAATCTAGCAACAGTATTTCAGCATATGAACTTTTCAGGTCACCCTTGTACAATTGTATATCCCATTAAAATGTCAGTATTCATTTTTGATAACCAGTGCAAGTTTGGATATCTTTGACACTTCAACCAAAATATAAGAATTCCAAATGAAACATAAGTTTGTAATGAACACATTTATACTTCTTCTTCTTCTTCTTATTCTTCTTTTTCTGTATGCCACGTCTCTTCATGATGTGGGCAAGCATGGTTCTCCACAACTTCCTATCTTTTGTAGCTCCTAATAAGGTTTGTCTTTCTACCATGCCTCCTACCAACTGTTCTAACATTTATTACACACAATTGTCAGATAGATAGCCTGCTGCCTCTCCATATCCCTTTTGAATTAAATATGTCTGGTGTGTGTCAAATTCTCCAAGCACTCTTTCTTTATTATATGTTCAGACATATCTCTTTTTGATTCTAAGTGTGTCTTTTTGTTTGAATTTTCCTTACAATTTTCTCATTACTCACATGTTCTGTCCATGGTATTCTCAGCATTCTTCTGTAGAACCATATCTCTGTTGCATCAAGTCTCTTTTTCATCTGTGTCCAACATTCACAGCCATATAGAAAAACTGATATTACATCGCAGTTCAGCACTCTTTTCTTTGCTTCTAACAAAATTTTCTTAGTACCTTACTTTGTTTTATAAAGGTATCTTTTGCTATTTCAATTTTCCATCTAGAGACACAAAATTCTATCATATTTTACTCTGACTTCATTATACTTGTAACCTGAAATATAAATTGTAAAATCCCTTTGACTTTAAAATGAAATATGCTTTAATAATACAATTTGCAATTAAAAGATCAAAGGGGAAATTTAGCCAATCAACCAGTACTAAAAGTAGCAAATTATCCAGCATATCTGGTCACAAAATATTATATAAAATCATAGCTGTGACTGATTAATGTGTTACACTCCATGGTGTAATATATTGTTAAGGGGCAGATAACTGCTTCTGCTCGTGGCAAAAATATTATCATCAATCTAATGGGCTGTGGCATGCCTGACTGGTTCTTTGCTTTGCAATGCTAACAAATGCTTTAAATTCCTTTTATGAAAAAATACTTCATTTTTTTTTATTTCAATCCATTTCTGCATTTTTATGCCATTCTCTTAAATACTTCTTTTTAGGGATTTTCTTAAACAATTAGGAAAGATTTTGTTTCTCCCTGTGGGCTCAATAATATAGCCTTGTATTAGAAATGGTATAGCTCAACAAATACCTACTGATGAATAATTTGTATCATTTTCATACATTTTCTTTATGAGATATTTTGAATTTTCACACTTATTGTTATATTTACATTTTCTAGCTAATTTGTTATAATATGGAGAGGGTTGTAATGAAATTTTCTTGGTGCGCACTGGGAGCTGTTTATTTTTGGGAATGTATTTTTACTTATTGAAAAGAAAGCATAATAAAAGAAAAGGATGTGCAGATACAGAAGATGATGATTGATATTGTTTGATGGTTATAAGGTTAAAAAAATTAATTTATTGATTTCTTTTTTGTTGTTTTATTTTTATTTTTTTTCATTGCTTTTTCCACTCACTTTTCATTGGCTCACAGCCTTGCATCCTGTTTGTGAAAGATTTCTGATTGGTTGGTCAAACTCTCTCTTATTAGACACGGTGAAATTTTGATCTCTTTATTTTCATTTATTTATTTTAGCTCTAGAGAAGAGAGTTTCGTAAAATTATTTATATTTTTCTGTATGCGTCTGTGGGTGTTTTATGCATAATTTTTAATAGTAAAAATATGTATTTTATTTTTTCCATTTGATTGTTCTTCCAAAGTCAGATTCATTATTTTTGTCTGTATTAAGTCCTTCAGAATTTGACAGAGAGTATTTTGATTCTGACTGAGATTTGATAAAATCTCAAGCTGTCTTATTTTCCAAAAGTAATACAGGCTTTAGCCTGTTAATTGAAATGGTATTATTCACCTCATCAGAAAATTTGATTGTAAAGTGTTTCTGTTTAAGGTGTAATACCTCTGTAGGGATACAGTATACATTTATCTATTTTTGGTGAAGATAAGTCATGTGGGTCGGTTTATGATGTCACTTCATACAGTGACTAAATTTTTCAGTTCATGAACAGAACCAAATGATAAGGTTACTTTCTTTTAGCCTAGGACAAAGAGCCCTGTCTGAGGCTAAATCTGCCGTCCCAGCATCTTACAAGCATATGATATCGTTTCCTTTTGGAATATAGATTAATCCAGCCCGTTTGAATCTGGTGTCCTAAAAATGACTTCTCCAGGTCAGGAGTATCTCCATATTACATGCAAGGTCTTTCCTTTTTGTTTCTCTTTTCACTCTGTTTTGCTATGTAGATATATATCATATATAGTTCTCCACGTCGGACATATATATATATATATATATATATATATATATATATATATATGATTTTGTGCATATTGTACTATTTTAAAAGTCTCTCTGAGAACAAAGTATATTTATCATTCTTTTTATTTTGAGCCATTCTGTGCCGTCCGTGAAATATCGGTGTTATTATATCATGAATATAATAATACTCATAACGGGAGAAGCATAAATGAGAGAATAAATCTTTCTTTCAAGCACTCCCATTACACCTCAAATGGGCTAGTGTACGGTGCATCCAGGGCTTTCCAAACACTGTATATTGCTAACCAAATATATTTACAAGTATTTTCATCTTTTTCGGACATATGAATTGGTTAAAGAATGCAAATGTCCGTTGGATAGATCGTCGGTCACAAATTTCTGCATTTCTTTAGCCAAATTCTTTATTTGTGAATTTGTTATTCCAACGTTCTTCTCTTTGTGTTGATTAATATTCGGGGAGGTTGTGCGTTACCACCTGTTACAGCAGTAAATGGGGAATAATTCAGCTCATTAGATGTTACTTTGATTCTGAGAAGGATAATAGGTAGAGCAGACAACAGCAATTTGTTCCTGGCACTGATTGCCGTTTTTGGAGTTCGATACGCCCGTTCAATTAATCTATTTGTTTGTGGATGGTAGGATTCTGCCTGCAGTCTGTGAAAACTCATCATCTGAAAAACAATTTTTGATTTGAATTAAATACCTCTGTCTGTAACGACATGGAGAGGAACTCCAAATTTGCATATCCACGTAAAACCAAGTCTTCTGAAATCGAGAGACACGTTTCTATACGTTAGCAGCTATTAGCAAGCATTGATAAAGTGAGAAATAGGGATCAGTAAGATTTTTCACTGGTGTCACGAGGTCCACTATATACAGGTGCACCGATTTGAACTTAATTCAAATGACTGAATTTCACTTTTTGTTTATTTGGTAATTTTTGTTTTCTCGCCATGCTGATATTCCTTGCACCATGTATTTATTGATTTACTTATTTTCGACCAGTAGGACTTCGATCTTATCATTTTTATTATGTAGACTGTCAAATACCAATTTTTGGAACTTTTGCGTCAGAAAAGGTTGTCTACACGTCGTATAGAATAGTTTGATGTTCATTTATAGGGTATGGCTTCAGCTGATCCTGAATGTATTTAATTTCTTCATCAGTAGCTTGGTGTTTCACCATTTGCTGCAAATGACTTACATCTATAGTAAACCCTATTTCAAACGCAATCACATACCCACATACATATCACATTAAAACATGCCAAAACATTATTTTCTACCAAATAACAGACAATATTTACAAACATGGCAAAAAGATTTCGCAATACAACACACACCATTTAAACCAAAGTGTCAATTGGTTAGAAATTAACATCACCATGTGAAATATTTGACCAATCAGAGAAAACTAAAACCCTATTTTTTCGGGACTACTTCCAGGATAAAATTCTTATAATGACCTACAGCTTTTAACTTTCAGGAACAGAGATGTGACTGTCTCCAAAGCCATTCAAGCACAAGAAAGATGTGGCTACCTAGCCACCCGATCCTCACACCAACGCATGCTGAAAGAAACATGTTGGCGACTTGAAACAAATCATCTCCAACAACAAACGCAGGGACAATCAGTGAGCCTGACGATCAAAATCTTTTCTCAACCACGGATTTGTACTCTGAATCAACTACTCAAAATTACTTTCCCAGTCTTAGATTGGGTTCTGGACAAACTACTTTTTTCTCAATTACAGCTTTGACTGTGAACCAACTACTCAAAGTTCTTTTCTCAACCAGAGATATTTACTGCAGACTAACTGCTAAAGGTCTTTTCTAAAGTACAACTTTTTTTCTATTGAGGAATAACACAGTAATTCCACCTAAATTTTAAGTGCACGCGAGTTTTCCTCCCTTCCTTCCACACTTGTGCGCGCGCGCGCGGATTGCACCCTTTCCTCTCCCTTTAAGCTAGACATAGCAGTAAACGGCCTCTTTTGGCTGGAGTGAGGAAGGTTGCTTACTAGCTGCTCCTGATATCTGTCTAGGACGGAGTTTGAATTTTTCCAGCGTGTTTTCCTGACGTCACAGATGTCCAGCGTTTCCAACTCAGTTGCTTCCCGATTTTCAAGCTAGCAGGACAACTCATTTATTCCGTGCCCCTAACCTATACGCGGGCCGGAATATCTTAAATAACCAATACTTCAACATGTCGATATCACACTTTTCTAAGACTTATCCTCGTCTTGATGCAAACAGCATGTTGAACTTTTCTCTGTTTTCGACTAGAAAATGTAGAGTCCTACGACACTGTCGACATTATATTTTTCCAAGACTCATTCTCGTCTTGATGCAAACTGGTTTTTCGAAGTTAGCCGCAATCAGAGCTTAGGACCAACAAGTCGGCTCATTTATTCCTTGTCTGGTAACCCATAATACAGACAGGGATATCTTAACAGCAAATAATTATTCGTCCCTTATGGCTCGTTGTGCGTAATCTCTTCAAGACGATGCAACTAACGGCAAAAAATTCTTGTTCGAGCCTTGCCTTCGTCACATCACCTTTTTCGACGACTATTTCCTCTACCTAAGGCTAACATCTCGTTCGAACTTGCCTTTCGTCCATGACCAGGGAACTTTGAAACCTTCAACAGTTAAGAATGAGAACTTCTCATATCCGTTGAACTCTAAACATTATGAACCAGTACCTAAAAAATATAACATTACACTCACACTACCAAACTTCACAGTGAGTACTTTTTCTATTTGTGTACATATACACCTTTCGTTTAACAAGTCATTTTTCCAGAACTTTCTTTCTGATGAAACTTTTTCCCGCCTTAGCCATCTTGGTTTTCTGTTTTTGGCGCGGAACACTGACATTCATTCAGTGACCTCTTGACACAACCTTTTCATTATTTGCAAAGATCCAGTAACTTTACTGATGGTCTCCACTGTCGAGACAATTTACCGGTTTAAAAATAATAAAAGTTTATACTTGTTCTTTTACCAGACGCATTTTGTCATTTAATCCAGGCTATCTATACTTGTATTATATTTATGCACTTGTTGAATGACCCCTTTTCCTCACTAAGATCACTCACTCTATATTTTTACTTTGTTTGTGGATTCGGTAGTTTTGTGTAGTGTCTGGCACAAGGCCACCTTTTAATAAACCAGCACTGCACGCTACCGGGTCCGCAACACTATGCATCATACTTTCCAAAGTCTTGAACTCAACTAAAGACTATTTTCCCTCTTTTTTGACTATTTTGAATTCATGTACATATGTTTGTAAATACAAATGATTTATTAACCGACATACCCACGTTTTCTTTGTTTTTATGCTCCTATTGGTTGAAATTTAGAAGTTTGGATTTTTAAATAATAAACAGGAACGTCCGAATGTCTTATGCATTTAGTAACTGCATCAGTTGGCCGTGATAATTAATCAGCTACTATATTCTAACTTTTATATAGGAACATATTCACTTTGTTTTATAAGTGTTGTTTCTATCTTTCAGAATTCAGTGAAGTTTGACTTTTGAAAGCCTTGCAAATAGGGTTGTGGTAAGTTAATAATAGAATACTTCTGCCTTCTATCTGGTGTTTAGAATGCAAAGCTGTCTGGTAGGCAGCAAGTAATTCCCTATCAAAGATGGATTATTTTTTTAAGCATTTCACCCCAAGCAAGGTGGGAAGCCACTAACACGCAAGGGGTTACAGAGAGTTGGAGCGAGAGCAAATAGGAGTGATAGAGAGAGGATGAAGAGAAGGATAGGAGATAGATCAAGGCATCTGGAGACGTTGTTTGACATTATATTTGAATAGTTGGAGATTATAGAAAAAGGAAAATGGGAGGGTGTTCCACAAGCGAGAATTGCGAGACATGACATTGGAGTAGAAGAGACGGCTACATTTAACATTTTCGACAGTGAAAGGGTGAGAGCGAGATGCCAGCCTAGTAGAACGCTTAAATTCATGAAGTCTGGGAACCAGCGAAAGCAGCACATCGGAGCAGTTACCATGGAAGTATTTGTAAAAAAAAGACAGTGGAAGGCAACGGCACGTCTGTGAGAGAGCGGCTGCAGACGAGATGCCAGATCAGGGCCAATTACATTGCATATCTGTCTCTGGATTTTATCAAGGACCTTGAGACAATTAGAAGGGGCTCCAGACCATATAGAGCAGTAATACTCCATGCAAGGACGAATGGTTGATTTTGCAGATTTGAAGGATCGACTCCGGCAAGAAAAATTTCCTGGCGCGGCACAGGGAGCCAAATTTCCTGGCGGTGGACGAAGCTATTGACTCAATTGTATTTGTTCCATCTCAGGTCAGTAGTCAATGTGATACCGAGTAGACGCAAGGAGGTGCTTTCGTAGAGTTTTACTGCGACTGTGCTAATGTTCAGAGTAAAAAACAATCACAATCATTTGATTGTCGATCATTTCGTGTAATGATACACCTACAGCATAATTAAAATGATCTGGTTTCTGTTGGGTTAAGCAAGAGCAGTTACACTTGATGTCTTTTTCATAGTATCAAAAGATTCTATTTCTTCTTTTTTTAGCGCTATGATTATAGTGGTGTGGCGCTTAGGAGTTCAAATGAACAGTTGATTTACCCACGCCAAGAAAATTAATTGAGGATGATAATGACGAGGAAACACACGGGTAATTTTAACAAAACGAGATAAGGAATTTTTTTACGAATTTACACACTTGAATTTGTGTCAGTAGCTTGTTTCAGGAAAATAAATCAGAAATTTTTAATGTCCATAGTTTTAACAAATTGTCATGTAAAGAAAATGTTCATTCAACAGATTAAATGATCTAATACAAAATAATATTCAAGAATGTTTAAAACAAAGTTAAGATTGTATACATTCAAAAGTAAACGAAGAGAGATAGATTGAAATGCTAAACTTTATTAGATTGTTGAAAGAAAATTCTTTGAAGTGCCGCGTACTTTGTTAAAAGCTGATAATATAATTGGCGAGTAATTGGCGAAAACTTCAACGCTGGACATGGTGAACAGAAACGAAAACTTTCACATGACTTCAGACACTCTTCTTTTTTTAATTTAATGTTTCTCTTTATTTTATATAAAAAGTAATTTCGCTTAGGCTCACTACTTTCCTTCGTCTTGGCTCAAGGTCTAATTTCCGTGAAGATAAGGTTTTCATTGATCTGAAAACAATTTCACATATGCTCGCAAATTTATTTCCATCTTCTTCTCAACTTGCCGGTCAATCTCTGTGAAGGCAAGCTTTTCATTGGTTCAAAGAAAATTTCACAGAGGTTTTCAAACATCTTTCCATCTTTTTCCTCGGTCTTTCAAATGTGAAGGGAGTTGGTGAAAGGAGTTATTATCATTTCGCACTCACTACAGATCCTCACCAGACACGTAAGATTTTGTGAACCTTCTAATTTCTTTTCTTTCTTCTTCTTGGCTCAACGGCTAATTTCTGTGAAGACAAGGTTTTCATTGGTCCAAAAACAATTTCACATAGGCTCGTGAATTTATTTCCTCCTATTTTTAGTTCACCGTTCAACTTCTGTGAAGACAAGGTTTTCACTGGTTCAAAGAAAATTTCACATCGGCTTGCAAATTCCTTTCTGTCTTTTTTCTCAAATCACCAGAATTTGAAGGGAGTGGGTATTATTTCACACTCAACTACAAGTCTTTCATCTTTGGCTTCACAGGTATGCATTCAGTGAGCAAGAAAAGCCTATAGCTAAAACATGGAATGAAATTCCGATAGAAATTGTCCATTCCAAGGAATCGGCGCAATGATTTAGAGAGTCACTTGGTAGAGGAAAGTCGTTTAACTCAGCAAGTTGGCGTTGGGTTTGTCGGAGTTACCTCCTCCTTAATTTCCTAATTATTCACTAGGAGTCGCTCTCCCTACACTATAAACACTGGGCGACTTCTTGTCTCGTTCTCTTTTTCACTTTGCATTTCAGCGGACACATTTAGAAATGTAATCTCTTATAGAAATCCGCGTTTTCGCCCACTTGTGGGAAAACGCCACGAAACACACATACACGTACGTACGAACATTCACCAACAAAAAAACTCTTTACATTCACCCACAAACACAAATGTTAATGTCTTTGTCACTTGTAAATCTTGTTATTTTAATACATATATTTGTTGACATATATATATCGGTCTTGTTTGTTTTCTTTATATCTTCGGTTGGACTCAATTTGAGTCCGCCATGTTCTTGTAGTTGGACCTTCTTCTAGCAAGAAATAAATGCACGTGTTCTAAATCCAACAGCACACAAAACCACACGGTCCCTCTACACGTTTATTAATGCCAACATTAGAAATGCTGAATCCCTAAAATTCAAATTTGTGAGCACCAAAACAGTCATTTCGAAACAAAAATATTAAGGTTGTACTCACTGACATTATGTAACTCTATCGAGGTTTTTGAAATGAGTTTCTACATCACACGGAAATATGAGAATGTCATCGATATATACACAGCTATATATACAACTGAAGTCACAGAAAATGTTGTCCATCATCCGCTGAAATGTACTTGATGCGTTCCATAACCCAAAAGGCATGTAACTGTACTCGAACAAGCCATATATATATATCGGTCTTGTTTGTCTTCTTTCATCTTCGGCTGGACACAACTAGAGTCCGCCATTTTCTTGTAACTAGCAAGAAAAATAAACGCACGTGTTTTCTTTTCATCTTCACCCCGCCCCAGTCCTCTACAGTACAATGTGTAAACTTGAACTTCATTACGATTTTGAAGTGGAAATTAACTCCTACTTTTTGGAGATTTCTAAGTTCCTCTTTCGCTATGTCAAATTTCAGAGTCAATAGTTGTGATTTAGAAAATGTGGGAGTTTTCTACCAGTTTCGATTCCATGAAAAACATTCATTTTTGCTGCATTTGGGTTGCGATAAATGGAAATTATGTTTGGATATTTTCCTATAATTTTCCGTGCCGTCGTACCAGCAGCCTTATCATTGGCCACTATGATGTTCATAATCGCAAGAGTTGGTTTTTCGTTAGACTATCTGTTAGTTAGCTGTTGTCGATCAGTCAATTGTTTGTGCAGTCGATCGTCAGACCGAAATGATTTATCATAACCTAGGAGAGGTTTTATGGTATCCGCAATCTCAAACGCCCAGGTGAACGCGCATCTGAGATTGTGCAATCCTACAGTTATGCAGTTTGTCCTGAACACTCAATATATTCTGTCAATTAGCAGACACAATGGAGATATTTTAGGGTAGATAACTATACCAACTAAACAGTGGTGGGATTCAAAAATTTTAAGAAAGCATTCTCTCAACAACTGGTCTCAATAGCAACAGGTTCCTTCATTTTCCATAGTCTATGCTTAACTATAATTTAGGAATAAAGCTAATTTTTCTTGCATTTATTCAAAAATACGAAAATTAATCTGCATTACATTACACATAATCATTTTGAAAGGAAAAATAATTAAAGGAAATTGTTATAGACAAGCGTATGGTTGCAAGAAAGAAATACAACAGTAGAATTAGATTTACGTGATTTATTTCAATAGGAACGTGTGGTTTTGGGACAGCTACCTTGTGGTATAGTTCATAGTCCGGCTGAAGATCTGGGTTGATCTCTTATAGTAGTTCTCGCTGGTTGGCGTGGCGCTACTGCTGCTGGCTGCTGCTGACCGCTCAGCCTAGCCGTGACAGGTCTCTTCCCTGGCCTCCTGTTGACTGCTGTTGTACTTCCGTGTGACCCCTTTTATGGCGTTTTTTTTATGGCTTAACAGGCTCGAAAAACGACGCGAGTATAATTAGGAGGGAAGCATTTTTATTGGTCGAAAAATAGAAACACTTTAAAATATTATTTTATTTTTCGACCGGAACTCGTACGCCGGGAATATGCGTAAACGAAGATAATGGTCATTTTGTGATGGGGCCTTGTGCCGTTCACATCCGGCTCTCGCTCTTGAGTATGTTAGTTTATTTGCCTGTAAATCAGCCGAGATATGTCTTATTTTATTTTATAACAAAATGCTTTAAAATCTTTTATTCATGATCTTTCATTTTAAAAAATTCCAGATAGCCACTTGATTGTTATCATAGTTTTCACATTTTTTTTGCCTCATTCTGTTGTCATCAGCACTGTGATTTTATGGCATCCCATAAATCTAAAGGGAGACTAATAAGATTAATTGTTGTCAAGTTTGCTGCATTTTCTACTGTAAGGCGGCTTCTTTTACCAGAGTATATGATATTCATTCTTGAGAAAACTCTTTCTATCTCGGAAGAACTGATAGTAATCGTATTGATAATAGTTTTAGCTTTTTGTACATTTTGAAGAATTACAGGATTTTGAAAATTTTTCTGGACATTTTCCACATAGTCAAGAAAATTATTAATGGGAATGTTGTGATGAAAAATTTAAGTCATTTAGCTTTTCTTCTGCAGTTTTCCAGAGATTAACTATTTCTTGAATATTTAAAGCATTTAGCTCTAGCAAATTCAGCAGTTCATGAAATTTGTATTAACCTTTATTCGATCACCCGAATTTACATCTCCAACCAATTATGTCAATACAATTTGTAGACAATCTAAAATTAGCAGTTTGTTCGAGTTGAAGCTAGCAATGGGTTCACTGAGCTCATAAAATTTCAAGAACAGGTTCACGCAAACCTACGCAAACACTTGAATCCCACCACTACACCTAAGTATTTCTTAGGTATAATCGACATAACAGATCAGGTATCCACAACAAAATTACTCTGTTGAACCCCTAGTCGACCAGTGACTTCAGGAAGTGGCGGATAATTGAAGGCTAACTCATCTTAACTGACGTTTCTCAGTACCCAACAAAACTTTTGGTTTCTGGTCCTTGTTGAAAGGGCGAACACTGGTCGTTTGCTCTGCTTGATGAATCCATATTTTGGCTACTTCAGTGATGACCTCATGTCACTTACTGGATCTATGCAGTCTCTTGCTTATGGAAATTTAGTAGATCATCAGCTATTTTTTCAAGGGAATCTGTTTCTAGATTAGTTTCGAATGCTATAATTGGCTTTATGGATGACTAACATCTTGCAACAGGGTAGAGCTTGGAAGAAGTTTTATTTGTACTTCTCCCGTTATGGGTATTATTATATCTATGATATAATGACACCGATATTTCAGACCAGACGGAACAGAATAGCTGAAATGAAAAAGGATAACAAACATGCTTTGCTCTCAGAGAGACTTTTATAATATTATGATATACACAAAAACCATATATATATATATATATATATATGTGTGTGTGTGTTGTGTGTGTGTGTGTGTGTGTGTGTGTGTGTGTGTGTGTGTGTGTGTGTGTGTGTGTGTGTGTGTGTGTGTCCACGCTGAGAATAATATATCACATATATCTACACTGAAAAGAAGAGTTTCAGGAGAAACAAGAAAGAAACTTCTTACATATAACATGGAGTTACTCCTGTGCATGGAGAGGCCATTTTTAGGACTCCAGTTTCAAACGAGCCGGGTTCATTATATTCTACGTGAGGACATAATCCATAAACAGGACACATCGAATCTTGGGTTTTCCCAAATAGAGAACTTTGAGCTGGAGTTTCATTCTATATCTGAGAAAGATAACTTTCCAAAGGGAAATGGCACCGTGTACTTGTAATCTGCAGGTGGAGGAAGACAGCCTCTGCCTAGGCCATGGGGACCCGAGCTAAAGAAAACAAACCTACCATTTGGTTGCTGCAAACGAAGTGAAAATGATTGGCGCTTTCATCACTGTATGGAGTGACGTCATTAAGCGATCGTTGTGTGACTCACATGAATTATCTCTATGAAAGGGAGATAAGCGCCTTCTGTATCCTTACAGCCCGAATAAACTTATATTGAACAATATCCTCACATACTCCCATGTGACTGGCTAGTGATATAAGCTTGCTTAGATATAATGAAGGACGTCCTGTCATGTTGGAAGATGGCATCAATTTGTCGAACATCTCTGGTTTAGATATCTCGTGTGAGCTTATTACAGCTTTTTTTTTTATAGTCCTCTTATTGGGTCATGGCTGGTTGCAATTTTCCAACCATATCTGGAAGAACTGGGCTTCCATGATGGAAAACCACACTTGCACATTGGAATCAATGAAAGTAGGTGATTCGTGGATACAAACTGTATTGAACAGTGTTAACTGGAGAACATCTGTTCATGTTCCCAAATATGGTGTTTTATATATTCACTGATCGATATGGCGTTTTATATATTCACTGATGGATATGGCGTATCTATGTGGGTAAAACCAATCAACGGTTAGACATGAGAATTGCTCAACATGTGTCTGGTCCAAGCCGTAGGCATTTGCCAATAAAACCCGGGTATTCACAAACACGTGAGTCTGCCATTGGCAAACATTTGTTGAATATGATTACTTGTAGGAACAACTATTTAGAAGAGTTCTCTGTTCTGTGCTGAGCCCGGACAAAACATATGAATATCCTAGAAGCTGTTGTGATCAACACACAGTGTCCAGCTCTGTGTAGACAGAGAGAAATCACTGCTTGACAACATGATGAAGGAAAGTATGTTTGTTTTCAATGTAGCAAGGATGGGTTAGCCATCTAATGTTGCCTGCTAGTTGTGCACATATAGTAATTCATCTCTGGATATGTTACAATAACCACAGCATCAAAGACAAAATGAATTTATCAACTCTTGTTTTTCTTTCATTTTTGCATCTGTTTATATATGCACCTTGAAAAGGCTATTTGTTTCACATTTGCTTATTGCCTTATATCATGGTTATGAAAGCTTCCTGATTGGATGGTCAAGCTATCTATTTTTAAAGATGGTGAAATTGGTTTCCTTATTTATTTTTATTTATTTATTTCTCCATCACCACAACAGCATTTAACTTTTCGAATATTGTAGTTGACAGGAAAGCAAGAAGCCAGAAGAATGTTCCTCAAGAGAGAAGTATGGGTGAAGAAACTATTAGCATAGAACTTACGGTTGCATCTAGGAATTTCAACAATGAAATGGTGAAACCCAGTTGCCAATCTAGTACTACACTTAAATTTGTGAAGCTTGAGTACCATGAAGATATTTATCAAAATGACACAGGGAACATGAGATACCAGTTAAAGATTAATAACATTGCAAATTCTACTTTGAATTTTGTCAAGAATCTCTCTCTATATAGGAGGAACACAAGACCAGATATGACAGCAATATTCAATACACAGCTGAATGGTAGATGCAAGGTAGATTGTAGCAAGAAAAATTGTCTGGCATGGCACAATAAACAAACTTTCCTAACAGCAGACTTATATTTGATTCAATATAATCATTCCACTTCACATCAGTAGAAAATGTTAAACTGTGAAAGTGCAATGAGTTGCTCTCCCAGAGGTTAGCATTGGCCATGCTGATGGAAGGCAAAAAGGTTCTTTAAGATGATTAAAAGAGAGTAGTTAGTTTTGGAGGCATTAAAATTAACAAGCCATTTCTTGCCTCAGTTAACAACAGATTTGTTGTATTTACATCTGATTGATACTGTAAAAACGTCTTTATATAGAATAACTATTTGATAATTAAAAAGTATTAAACCCAAATAGTGAAATGTTCAACAGAAGGTAACTTGTAAGACAAGATGTACAGAAACCTACTGAGACACTGATTGTGCTTAGATAATACTTATATAGTTCTCTGTTCTCACAAGAGTCAGTTACCAAGATTTACTGTAAAAGATATAAAGAATCCATGAGACTTAACAGAAAGTGATTGGTCATGAGAACCATCAACTATTCAGCAAATTAAAAAAAATTTAAAAACGTATGTAGTATTCAATTATTGGAAGTGTAAAGATGTTTACATGTCTTTACACTTCCAATAATATAGCAATAAAATACCACATATGTTTTTTTTTAATTTTGAGATATGGTCAGATTTGTGAATAATTTATTATTTCATTTCTGAGATGAGTAAATGTCAATATTCTTGTATTATTTCGAAATATTGTTCTCATCTTCACTTGTAAAGATGTTATTATAGACACAACGTTTCAACCAAATACCCTCTGGTGTCCATTGTTTGACTGATATGGGATATCTGTTAATTATTTTTATATTTTGCCCTTGTTATATTAGGTACTGTTAATTCTTGCTGACTTGGTGCCAGATCCAGGGACTGAACTTATGACTATTACATGACAGTAACATGTGTATAACCAATTCCTATATCAATTATGCCACTGTCCCAAATAATATTAGTGATTTGATTTTAGAGCCTTTTATATTCAATGTCAGATTTTTTTTTGTTAAAACTACCATTCATGGTTAATCTGTAGTTAAAACCATCACTTGTGGGTGACTGGTGGTTAAAATCCCCAATCATGGCTAACTTGTGGCTAAAACCATTACCCATGTCTATTTTGCAGTTAAAACCCCCAGTCATGGCTGATTTGTGACTAAAACCATTACTTATGTCTATCTTGTAGTTAAAATCATAGCTGACTTGTGGGTAAAAAAATTATGCCTGATTTGTGGTTAAAACCACCAATCATGGTTAAAATTCTCAATTATAGCTGATCTGTATTTAAAACCATCAGTATATAAGCATCACGTTTAATAGAATAAACATTTTAAGGTGGTCTTTATCTAAATGCCTACTTGAATAGAATATGGTAATGTTTGAAGTATGTGGATCCCATGTGTACATAGGACCAGAAACCAAAAAGTCCAGCACTCTTCTATCTCAGAGGTAGCATCTGAAAAGACAGGCCCCATCTATCTGGGCTTAATTATTTTTTGTCCTTCAAAGACAAAATGTTGAGAAAGGAGAGTTGGAGAGTTGATGTATACCAAAGCCAGAATGACTGTCACAGAAACTGGTCATTATTGTCTCCTTGGACCCTATGTATGTATATGGGCACCCTACATTAAATTAACCACATGCCAAATTTGCCTACAGTGGTGGGGTAGGTAAATACTATATCTTTGAGTATGTGAACACAAGAAGACTGTATAGCTTAAGATTTAGTCTGAAGTCACCAACATTCAAAATCTAGGACTGGAGACATCAACAAACATGATCCAATTAATTAAAAGATAAATCATTTGTCTAATTAGAGAAGCTTATATTGATTTTCCATAAAGAAAAGAATGCAGGAAGAAGGCTTAAAACTGAAATTATAATTTATATCATATTATGCAAAAAATATTTTTCAACTCAAATAGTTAATGGTGGGAGGAATCAAGATTATAATAAAAAATAAAGTTAAAAATCAATAAGTATTTCAATCAATAATTATGTCAATGCAGAAGAGGAACACAGTTGCTAATTAGAAATATCTGCTGAAGAGTAGAAGAAAACATTACAAGAAAATTGGTGCAAAGGAAAAATTCAAATTCTATAATACGACTTTAACATCTAATCTTTGACCTGTCAGTTGAGGTCAAGAATATGCAAACGGCATCTCCATGGAGGAAAGTTAAATTATTTACATGTTGCTAATATACCAGAATGTAAAGTGAGTGGCTATGGTTAAATGTAAATGAATGTCAGAACTGCCCAACAAACAGAATTGACAAAGTTTGCAAAAAGCAATAACAAGAAAAAGAAAAAACAGGGCAAAAATTAATATAAACAAGCAAACAATATATACAAGGCAAAGCAACAGTAATATGGCAAAAGGTTCACAAACAATTAGGGTTGGCACACAAGAACAATTTCGGATAAGTGAATGTCATGTTCTGACTTCAAGACAAGACAGACCAGGACTGAGTCATATGAAACTGAGACTTGGCCTATTTCATTGGCTAGGAAAAAATCCCAGCATGCATTTGTGTGCTTCTGTCTATAAATTGGGAAGGGGAAAGTGTTTTAGTCATTTATAGTCTAGATTGGAACCAGTACAGAAATACTCTGTGGTTACATTCACCTACATGCAAATACATTTGGAAAAGGTGTGAATCCATCTCTTCTCCCTCCCCACCAGCTATGGGTTGAACAGCAGGACAGTTCTGTAGCCTTGGTTGGCAACCAGTCTACTGCAGAAAGAAATGGCAGCTTACTGCAGGAAAATTTTCTGCCTAGTTAGTCAGGAATTGAAAGATGTAAAGGTACTTTACTCACTGACTGTGTGGTTAGTTTTCTCATTTTAAACTGTTACACATAAGTTTATGTTATGCATAATAGCAAAAAAAAAAAAAAATCAGATCAATTTGAATATTTTCTGAGACAAGAGAAACTCAGAAAAAAAGTCAGAATTTTCAGAAGGACCTGTTGGAAAAACTGACCATGCGATGGAATTCAGATAGGACACATGACACAGTGAATAAAGGCATTAGTTAGATCCAGTGACAAAACCCAAAGAGTGTGAGTTCAATACCTGGTCAAGGTGGTGAAGAACTTTGAGAGGGGAATTAACAGGATTAACTGACATCCATCAGACATGGCATGTGGAATTAAAACAGTCTACCCCAATGTGAGAAATAAAGTGTTCAGTTCGACATTCCAACCACCTGAAGAAGGCATGAGCATACAAAAGTCAAAGCATTGTGATAAACATGGTGACAAAGATGAGGACAATAGTCCAAATAATGTAAATAGTGTAGAAAGATAAAAGTTGAACAAAGATTTCTTTGGGAACAAAATGATGCATTGCTGTTGACAGATAATTCTTGAGAAAACAGAGGTTGAGTTTTAAACACGTATAGGCTGATGGAAAGTTGAATACAGAGAAAATTATAATTTTAATAGTTAATGTTAATTGATTGAAGAAATAGAATTGGTGACATGCAAACAAAAATTATGCCTACTTTTTAACTCTTGTGTAGACAGAATATGTCTACATTCTTTTAAAATCATTTCACCCCAAGGAAGGCAATAAAGTCACTAAGACACTACAGATTACTGAGTGTTAGAGAATATAAGAAAAAGAAAACATTATTAAAGAAGGAGAACAATTGAAATGAACAATTAAGAAGATATCAATTGACATTGCATTTAAATTTTTGAAGATTAAAGTTGACTGGAAAGCAAGAAGACAAATCAGAACTCTACAAGCAAGATATGTGAGAGAAGAAACTGTTAGCATAGAATTTACATCTAGTCATTTCAATTGTAAAATGATGAGACCTATCTGCCAATCTAGTAGTATGCTTAAATTCATAAAGGTAGAAAGTAATATTTATTTTGATAATACAAAAATGTGGCACAAGGCCAAAAGAGGCTGATCTTTAATCTGTCTTAAAACTTAGGTGGCCACAATTACTGACCCAAACATAACACATTATCCTTTATACCAAAACAACACATTCTTATTTACCATTTTTATTACAGCCACAATAATACATCAAAGTCACTATGAAGTCCTAACTTGTTCCCATATGTACAATTTGTCTGTGGAGAGAGGAGAATAAAAATAACGAAGGAAGAAAGATCATCAAAAAAATTATATGAAAGTATTTATAGAAAAGACAGGGAAGCTGTGATATAGCAGTGGAAAAAGGACTGAAGCCAAGATGCTATGTCCGAACCAATAACATAGCAGAATCTTTTTGGGATTTTACCAAGATTCTCTAATTGCATAGCAGAAGCACCAAACTAGATGTGACAGCAATGTTCAATGCATGGATGAATGGTAGACTTAAAATAAAAATGTGTAAGATAGAACATTTCGAGAAAATATTGATTATCAAAACGATAAATTTCAGCATTAAATAACCCCCCTGAAAAGGTTGATGCATCACAAGAAAAAAAAAGAAAAGCGAAGCATCTAACATTGAGGCCCAGTATAAATAAAATTTCATCTTCAATAAGATTATGAATATTCATGGTGGCTGGTTAGTAACCCAGATATACAGGGTGTGATGGATAAATTGTCGTCTAAATTACACAAAAATGAAAATAACAGTGATGTCTCATTTTAACAGATATATTTACCAAAATTACACAAAAATATATTGAAATACTAGAGAATAAATTCAATAAAATCATCATTGGCTTCAACCATGGCCCCCAGATGACTTTGGAATCTCCTGCATATATTCTGGAAGGTCTCCTCATTTAAGTTGGTGAATGCTGCCATAATCCTTGCCTTCAGTTTGTCTTTGGTGTTGCAAGGAGTTTTGTTGGTTTCTCACTCAACTGCAACCCATGCATAATAATCAAGGAGATTGCGGTCTCAGGAGTTTGATGGACAGATCTAAGGGGTGATGTTGTTGCAGAAATTGTTTGACAGACATAACTGGAGTCTCTTGCTCGTGTGGCATGGTGCAGAGCCCTGTTGCTAGACATAGGAGTTCTCAGCAGCCACCCTTTTTACATTTTTATATATATATGTGTGTGTGTGTGTGTGTTGGGTGCGATGGATAAATTGTCTAAATTATGTAAAAATGAAAATAACACTGACATCTCATTTTAACAGATATATTTGCCAAAATTACACAAAAATATATTGAAATACTAAAGAATAAATTTATTCAATAAATTTTCCACTGGCTTCAACTTTGGAATCTCCTGCAACTCTTCTGCATGGTCTTGTTGTTTAAGATGGTGAATGCTGCCATAATCCTTGCCTTCAGTTCATCTTTGGTGTTACTGGGAGTTTTGTTGGTCTTTCACTCAACTGTACCCCACACATAATAATCAAGGGGGTTGCAGTCTGGGGAGTTAGATGACCAGATGGAAGTGGTGGTGTGGTCACAGAACTTGACTGACAGACATGACAGGTTTCACCCGCTTGTGTGGCCTGATGCAGAGTCCTGTTGCCAGATATAGGGCCTTTCAGTAGCCACCTTCTTGACCCAGAGAAGTACAACCTACTTAAGGCACTTGATGTAGGCCTTCGTGTTGAGTCTGAAGACTTGTGTGAAGATGCATGGAAGCATAATGTCACCATCACTAGTGATCACTCCAAACACCTTCATAATCACCATTAGACTCATCCAACTCTTTCTGAATCCTCTGCACTGACCTCAGATTGACATCCAAACACTCTGAAATGTTCATATTGGAGCTTCTGATGCAAATGCAAGCAGAACATAATGCTGTTTCCAAATTTCTGGTGGAGTGAATTGCATTAAGGTGCGCTTTTTCTCACAGACGGTGCCCAACTGACCCGACTATACTGTGCAGCTAACAAAATCAAAAACAAAATATATATATATATATATCATACTTATTATAAAACCCAGGTTGTGTGTGTGTGTGTGTCTGTACGTTTATATATTGGATCGAATTTCCAACATTTTTCAATCGATTTCAACAAAACTTCACAGGACTACGTAAAATTACCTTGCGGTGGTTCTGACAGCGCCAAAAATTGGAAAAATACAATTGTTTTTGCATGAAATCAATTTGAAAACATGATTAAAGTCATCACTGTTGCAAGAATGAAAGAGGGACAACTCATATCGAGTTATACTTATTATAAAACCCAGGTTGTTTGTGTGTGTGTGTGTGTGTGTGTGTGTGTTCATTTATATATGGGATCAGATTTCCTACATTTTTCAACTGATTTCAATAAAACTTCACTTTTTTTTGGCAGGTAGTGTTTCTTATTGTCTTGCACATTTTTTTTCTTTATTTTTACATTCAGAATGCTTTAAAAATTCCATTTACAAGACAATTGTTTATAATAAAATTCTATTCAATCAGTAGACTCATAACAATTGAAAACAATGTTTTTGTTTGAGTTTGACCAATTAAAAAAAAAACAAAAAAAAACAAAACAAAACCAAAAAAAAACTAATTAAGACATGCGTGTCCGTCAACCTTAAACAATAATCTTTGTCAATTTTATTTTTCAGTCTTTATGATGGTCGATACTTGATCTATCTCTTACTGTTACATCCCAGAGCAATGCCGGGTTCTACTGCTAATATAAATATATATATATATATATATATATATATATATATATAATTGATTTGTATATTAGACATAAAGGATTTAAAGATACAAAAATGATCTCTCTCTCTCTCTCTCTCTCTCTCTTTCTCTCACTCTCATACTTATTATATTGTTTTTATCATGGTCTTGGGAAGGCTGAGAACTTTTCTTTACCCCCTTGTATACATTATGCATTTATGAATTCATTTCAAGTAACATGGAAATGATTTTAAGCATCAAATCTAGATATATTATCAATTAAGATAGGTACGTTGAGAGGGTATTTTTTAAAATACTAAAGTATGTCCAATACAAGGTTCGAGAGTCACTTGAGGTAGATTGTTAATGCCAATATGGTTATAATGAATGTGGTGTGCAATATGAAGTAAAAAGCATGTGGAAGGAAATGGAAATTATAAGGATCAGGTGGAAAGATGAAAAATGACCTTTGACTTGAAGATGTTAACATTATCTTATTGAGGGAAGCATCCATGCAGATGTTAATATGTGAGAGTAGATTCACTTTTTTTAGGGAATTTAGGAAGATGTCATAAATATTTTCTCATTGATATTTTTTCTCCAATATAACAACAGAAACACAGGGGAGGTGTGAACTATTAATTGATTAGTATGTAGGAATTAATTGATTAATACATAGGAAAGTATCTTGACTGGAGAATCTATGATTTTAACAGAAAATGCAGTCTCCTTACATTACACTAGCAGTATACATACACAAGTACACACACTCACAGACACAAATACATAAGCAAATATTGACACAAACAAACACTCACACAATTTTGCAGTCTAATAACAAAAAAGCTTTTAGTTTCAAAAACAAATATTTACATTTTAGCAGAATATTCTTTTCTGTCATTGCACTTAATTCAGTGGTGAGTATTAATCATATAGATCGAATATTATACAGTGAAAATTACAGATTGAAATTCAATTAATAGCTCCATGTCGAGGCAAAAAATTTATTGATTCCCAATTCTATAAATTCTTCATGAAATTATAAATGTGTTGATACATTGACATTTCTCAACTCTTTAATTTAATCCATTAATGTTCACCATGAAATCTGGGATTAATTATAAAAATTTAGATAAAAATCCAGTTTTTATTAGAGATTTTTAAAATAAAAATATAGTATTAATTACAGAATTTTTTTTATAAAACCATCCAGCATAAATTATAGTTGCTTGTATTAAAAAAATCAAGTATTATTGTTTTTTTTAAATAATTTACATAAAAATCCTGTATCTATTATAGATTTCTAAAAGAAATACAGTATTAATTACAGATTTTTTGTTTATTAAGAAATCCTGTATTAATTATAGTTTTTTTTTATTTTAAATAATCCAGTATTAATTATTGCTTTTTATAAAATAATTTAGATAAAAATCCATTATTTATTACAGATTTTTAAAAAAGTACAGTATTAATTGTAGATTTTTATAAAAATATCCAGTATAAATTATAGGTTTTTATTTTTAAAAATCGATTATTCATCATTTTTTTTATTAAATCCAGTACTAATTATAGGTTTGTTTATTAAAAAAAAAGTCCTGTTTTAAATATAGCTTTCTACCTATAACCTATTAATGACTGCTGCCCCATTTTTAATTGTGATGAACATAACTTTTTAAATTCAATTTTGAATTATGGAAATTTTCAGGAAATTTTCTCGTCTACTTGACTACTACTTTTCTCTGACATTCCATGAAAATTACCCACAATCCTTAAAGTGTTTGATCAAAATTCTTTTGAATCTCTGCAATGAGGCACAAAATGTTAGAATCACTTGGGCATGACACCAGCAAATTGGTTTGGGGCTGTGAATAGCTTTAAATTCAATGTTTCCTTTATGGCTTCCTCTGTTCACATGTGTCATATGCTAGACATGGCCAGTATTATTAGACTTTTATTAATACATATTTGTTAGCCTCCATCTCCCCAACAGACCATGAGTGTATTTCATTCTTCTTAATTTCGCAGAAAATCTGCCCCAGGGCCAAATGTCATTCTGACCTTTTACAACAGGGGCAACTAACATCAGAAATTGTTTGTTTGTGCATTAACTGTAAAAATAAAGACACATTGAATCAGTCAGTCCAGTGGGGCTGAGTCAGACCTAATTTTGCTTACATATTCACACACTCACAATGGCAGTTTCATAAATTAAGGCATGAAAATACCAGTCACCATACAGTATTGATTCCTATGTCTTCACTGGTTATATTTACATAAACTCAATCCCCAATACTGAGTTCATTTCACACATAATTATAGCAAATTTTATACAATACAATTATATATATATATATATATATATATATATATATATATAACTATATATATATATTTTAAGACATTTTTATGTTTATACATTCTTTTTTATAGATACAAATATTTAAGTAAATGCTCTGTTTATAATAAACAGTATTAACAACATTTACCGGCCTGAATGTCCGAGAAATTGCCATAGGAAATATGCATCCTCCAACAGGATCGAACCTGTATCCTATACAGAACCGTCATATAGCCTGACATGCTTTTACCGATTTTGCCACAGAGGAGCATTCAGTTAGCAAGGTTGATTTTACTGTTTTTAAACTACAATTTTCCATAATTTTCTCACATACATTCATATTTGCTCAATGAGTATCCAAATGTAAACAAATGACATCACACATTATGAAATGGACAAAGTCCGACAATTTAAGTAAATGCTCTGTTTATAATAAACAGAGCATTTACTTAAATATTTGTATCTATAAAAAAGAATGTATAAACATAAAAATGTCTTAAAATAATTGTTGGACTTTGTCCATTTCATAATATATATATATATATATATATATATATAGATAGATAGATAGATAGATAGAGAGAGAGAGAGAGAGAGAGAGAGAGAGAGAGAGAGGGAGGGAGAGAGAGAGATGCAATAGGTAAATTCACACCAATTTATAATCTTAATTTCACGTGTACAGGTTGTTTGTTTTCGATTTTTTCAACTGCACAGTATAGTAGGGTCAGTTGGGCACCATCTGTGAGGAAAAGAGCGCCATGACGCAATTCACTCCACCAGAAATTTGGAAACGGCATATTGTATTTCTTGGCATTTGTACCAGAAACTCCAATACAAACATTTGAGTGTGTTTGGATGTCAATCTGAGGACAGTGCAAAGGATTTGTAAAGAGTTGGTTGATATATCCAGTCAACCTCATGGTGCTTGTAGTGGTCACAAATGATGACCAAATGATGTTATGCTTCCAATCATCTTCACACAGGACCTCAGACTCAATACCAAAGCCTAGATCAAATGCCTTGAGGAGGTAGTGCTGCCCTGGCTCAAGAGGGTGGTTGCTAAAAGACTCTCTGTCTGGCAACAGGTCTGCAACATACCACACAAGCAGGAGAACCCAGCTATGGCTGTCAGTCAATTTCTGTGACAACCCCTTATATCTGGCCATCTAACTCCCCAGACTTCAACGCCCCTGATTATTACTCCTTGTAATACCAAAGATGAACTGAAGACAAGAATTATGGCAGCATTCACTAAGTTAAACAAGGAGAGTGTCCAGAAAAGTTGCAGGAGATTCCAAAGTCATCCGAGTCCTTGGTTGAATCCAATGGTGATTTTATTGAATAACTTTACTCTTTAGTATTGGAATATATTTTTTTGTAATTTTGATAAATTATATCTATTAAAATGAGATGTCAATGTTATTTTTATTTTTGTATAATTTATATGACAATTTATCCATCGCCCCCTAATATATATATATATATATATATATATATATATGTTTATACATTCTTTTTATAGATACAAATATTTAAGTAAATGCTCTGTTTATAATAAACAGTATTAAACAACATTTAACGGCCTGAATGTCCAAGAAATTTTCATAGAAAATATTCATCCTCCAACAGGAATCAAACCTGTGTCCTATATGAAACTGTCATATAGTCTGACCTTGCTAACTGAATGATCCTCTGTGGCCCAGTCAGTTAAGACATATCAGGCCATATGACAGTTCCGGATGACGAATATTTTCTATGAAAATTTCTCGGACATTCACGCCGGTAAATGTTGTTTAATACTGTTTATTATAAACAGAGCATTTACTTAAATATTTGTAACTATAAAAAGAATGTATAAACATAAAATGTCTTAAAATAATTATAATTTCATATATATATATATATATATATATATATATATATATTGTTTTTTAGTGATTTGCTGATTAGGAGGCATTTAAGGTACACAGGCCTTATGGTAGAGTGCTCATTATATATTTTATTACTAAAAACATTATTTTTAGATGTTTGAATTGTTATACTCATTGTTTTCTTATTTTCTTTAAAAGTGAAATTAATAACAATCAGCTCAGATTGGGAAGTCCTACTGCAGAAAAATTGTATCTTGATAATGCCTAAGATGGTCAAAAGTAGTTCAACAAAAACAGGAGAACAAATATGAACTTTGGATAGGTTATCCACTATTTTAATCCCAATATACAACCTAATCATAATACAGTTCATGACTATTTTATACCTTCATATTTTGTAGTAAATCTCAGCTTATTTTTGTCTTGAGATTTTTAGTATTTTGCATGATCAGCAGATGTTGTTACACTCCATTCAGATAACAGTGATTTCTCACCATCTTTGGGGTACAGGAGGAGAAGAAAGTGTGACTTCTGTTGAACTCTCTGCTTTGGCAGAGAAGAACCCAGACGAAGCTTTGCTGAAGGGCAAAGTTTTGTCCAGGGAGGTAGACAGATCCTAAACTTGCTTATGCGGGTTCTAAGGGAATATTTTTGGCCGAGCCTATGGGCTTGGAGAAACCCATGTTAAACTCAGCCACATACATTCCTCGTGGGGGGACTGTTAAATATCCAAGAGGAGAAGAAAGGCAGGCCCCTGGCCAGGGTGCCTGGACAGGCTCTGTATTAAGTTACAGTCTTCTATTTTTGTCTATCTACTGTATGCTAGTTGGGCTTTCCTGTCAGCCCATTATGTCTGACACTCTGCTCCCTTCTTCTGGCATGCATATCATTCCAGTCTCTTAATAACCTATCCTGTACACTATGGTTATAATACAATGGAAGGTTTAACACTGGACCCAACCAGCAACAGTGAAATGCCAGCACTGGACGTTGGTTTTGACCAGCAACTACTCAACGCCAGAACCACATTGTAAAGTCAGCACCAAACATTGGATTAGACCAGCAACAGAGCAATGCCAACAGCAGGTATTAGACCAACAACAACCTCACACTAGCACCAGCAATTGTACCCAACCAGCCCCTCTAACACTTTCTACAGACACTCATGCTAACCTGACCTAAAATAATCCTGGTCTGTATTTGTAAATAAAATTTTGCATTCATTTTTATTATCCCCATTCTGTTTTTCATGTTGCTTCACCTGTCAGATTTCATGTGTTTGATTTAAAAATGTTAGTAAGTCACTTGTGACTTCATACTTATTTAGGCATTCGGGCCATATGACATTGCACCCACTCCTTGTTGGTTGAATTTAATAAAACTTGTTTGAATAAATACTTGCTGACTAAATATAACTAATATATGTCTATTATGTTTGATCATAAACTGTTCTAAACTCTGTATAGTTGCTTTAATTTCAGAAGATCAAGGAACAACATAATAAAAAAATATCCAAATTTTGGACAATTTTGGTCTTTATTTTCTCACAAAATTAAAGCAACTATATGGAATTTAGAATGGCTCATAATCAAGCATAATAGACATTCATTGTCTGTTATACTTAACCATATATATTTGATATATATATATATATATATATATATATATATATATATATATATATATATATATATATATATATATATATATATATATATATATATATATATATATATATATATATACATATATATATATATATATATATATATATATATATATATATATTTATATATTGTGTGTGTGTGTAAGGTAGATAAAGATATTTTAAAAGCATTACTAGATTTAAGGAATCCATTAATGTTTTAAAATAGGAACATTATTTCTTATTTCTATAAATGCTATATTTAGTGGATTCGTGCATTTCAGTTGACTCCACTAATTTAAATCAGTGAAATTAATGTCTACTGGCCCAAAGATCAAAAGATTTTCTTTTAATTTGTCACATGACAGGAATCACATATGTATTCCCTTTTAATCTGACTGATTGGTTTTTACAGCTGATCAACCTTTTGTAGGTTATTTAAAGCTAGAAAATATTTTTAGATTATAAGAATTATGGAAAAATAAAAATTATTTACAGATACAAGTCCTACTAATTAACCCATATCTGGGAGAAAAGAGATGTATTCATAACTTTTCCAAGGATATTTGCACATATGTGAAAACCTGACTGGAATTGGAATTGATACTCAGCTCTCCAATTAACAATTCCATGTTAATTTCCATTAACATGTTAACTGCACATCCAAACTTGTGCAGTCCCTGGTGTTCCCAAACAGTCACCTGTTTTGGTATTGACTAGTAAAATTTCAGGCTTGCTTGGTAAAGCATAGTTTATGGGACACGGGTTCAATTTCTGTTGCTAGGTACGTTCCCTTTTAAGTTTTCCAATCTCTAGGGCAGAGAAGGCTACTCACATTAAGTACCCAATAAATATCATGGCTAGAGGAATATATATATATATATATATATATGTGTGTGTATGTGTGTGTGTGTGTGTGTGTGAGGGCACCTTGAGGCGGTGTAATGATTAGCAAATTTGTCTCGCTAGAACAATTATGACTGAGTAGTGAATTTGATCCTCATTGGGCGCCCCATACTTTCAACCTTGTGCCACATCTAAGCTACACTTAGAAAATCACATTGGGCACCTCCAGGTGGTGTAATGGTTAGCAAGCTTGTCTCACTAGAACAATTATGACTGAGTAGTGAGTTTCATCCTCACTGGATGCCCCATACTTTCAACCTTGTGCCACATCTAAGCTATGCTTGGAAAATAACTATATATATGTGTGTGTGTGTGCGTGACAAATTGGAAAATGTTTTCATGACACGTTTCATCTGTTAGGACTTCATCAGACTGGGTTTGTTTACATTGTTGCGACTGAACATGCACACAAATGAGAGACACTGGGAGTTTCAAAATTTTGAAAGAAGTTTTTTTTTTCATGCAATCTAGACAATTTCTTGTAGTTTATTTTTCTTTTTGTTTCCATCTTTTTTGTTAAAAATGTCAATGTCAGGTATTTAATAACAAACATGATGAAAACAAAAATACCCCGTGTCCCGCATTCGTGCGCATTTGGAATCACAACAACAAAAACAAATTCAATCTGATGAAATCCTAACAGATGAAATGTATCACAAAAATTTTTTCTAATTTTTCATACATCATTTCTTTCAAAAAATGTTCTTGATATATAAAAACTTATATAAAAATTTATATATCATCACCCCCATATAAAGGTTATTTCATTTAGACGGATTATGTGTAAGGGTGTTTCATTAAGATGGATCAAAGTCAGGAGTAAATAAATCAGTGTTATTTGTGAAAATTTATTTATTTCTCTATTGGATCATGTTATTTAAGTCATGGCAATTATGTGTGAAAAATAATATTGCCCAAATGTCCGCCAAATTTGAAAGAAAAAAGAAAAAATCATTAGACGCTTAAACTTCATTCACATTTTAAATTGGTCCAAATTATTGGAACACCCTTTATATACATATATATATAAATTAATAATAATGCAACTAAACATATATGTGAAAAGTACAAGAATTTAACATATTTTTCAGGCTAGCATAATACTGGCCCTCAAGTTCACAAAAAGTAACTAAACCTATAATATTCAATAAATAAAGAAAAGTTTAAGTGACTCATCTGAGTTTTGTATCAAAATACTCAACAAGGCCAGATGTTCAATAAATTTATTAAAAATATGGCTTTGACGAACATGAAACTCTTGAGTTTGTCAATCAGATAAGTCACTTAATATATATATATATATATATATATATATATATATATATATATATATATATATATGTGTGTGTGTGTGTGTGTAGAGAGAGAAAGAGAGGGAGAGAGAGAGAATTAATACCAGTAAAAGGTTTGTCAGTTAGCTGATTGATGTTACCTTCAGCATCCTGACTCCAGGGTTTTGTAGATGGACCTATCCGTCCACTCATCAGTGGCTATCTGTAATTGACTGCTTATACTTCTCAATTTTTCTTTTTTATATGCAATTTTCATTGGTGCAAGTTTTTTTTTCATAGTGTGTGTGTGCATTCACATGCATGCACCCATCAAATGTTTGTATGTGTAGAATGTTTTGGTTATTTGCCATTTAGTCATTTTTTTCACTTTATAATCACTCCTTTTCTTTCAAATGCTGCCATTTGACTTCCAGTTTTTCGAGACAATATATATACTGAAGTAATATATAGACAACTTTTTATAGAAATAAGAGTCAGTGTTGTACATTTCAATCTTTATGGCATCAAACAGTTGATGAGTTGCTGAAAAATGTTTCCTGGTTGCTTAGTGTTTAATATTCTCAAATAAATAAATAATTCTCTTTAGAGTTCAAATCTGGACTCTGACTAAAACCAGAACCTGAGACTGATGGACTTTTTCTCAAGTAACCTTTTGGTGCTCTTTGTAGTATTGGTAGAAGCATTGTCTGCTTGAAAAATAAAAACTGATCATTCTTCTTTAAAAAATTGTTTTTTTTTATATGTAAAAAGCAATCCTTTCTGCAATATTTTATTTTTGAAAGTACTGACTTTTTAAATTTTGGATTTGACCCATTTTCTGCATCAGGGTTTATATGAATTCATGTTAAAAATTTCCCAGTGGTATGTCTACTCACTCATACATATTCATATACTTGTAAAACCTGAGATAGTATGAACAACAAAACAAATGACTACCAATGATCTCTTGCTGAAATCCACTTCAGATAATAAGAACAGAAATAGTATCCAATCAATTGTCGAAACTGGCACAGGTATTTCACAAATATTCCACTGACAAATCCCGATATCTTTCAACAGAAGCCAGAAATTCCATTTCCCTCTTCATTCTTTAAATCCTTTGCCTGCAGGCAACTAAGAAACAGAAAAGAGAAAATTGATGTTGTCATATCCGAGACTGACAGCAACAATATTCTGCTCTAAGGAATTGTTATTTTTTCATTAATTCTCACCTTTTTCTCAGCGCAGATGCACACGGCAGGCACACATGACCTAGCACCCCTTTCTCTATCCCAAAGATAGAAATAAATATTGCAGGAAAGACAGGGTGATATATTGACACGGCCTTTACTCCTCAACCTAAATGCGGCAAAGCTGAGTCAAGATAAAACAAAATAGTCCATTTTATCAACATATCGTTGCATTTAAGTTAATTGTACTAAATAGAAGAGATTAACTTGTTTGCTTAATGGTAACATTTTGATTGCATTTTCACATCACTATTATACCCAATAACATCTGTCCAGTTTAAGACTTAGGGTCTCTTGGGATGTAGCTCACTTCATATAAATTAATGGTAAGTAATGTGCATAGACTTTAGAGGGAAAAATTGTATATTGAATGGGAAAATTTGCAAATAATATAGAGAAATGGGGAATATTATCTACAGAAAAAGTAATTGGAGATTTGTACATATGCTGCTGCATTTTGACAAAATAATAAGTGTAGATTGATTTGTTTCTTTATGGTTTATCAACCTTTTACAGGCTATTTAAAGCTAGAAAATATTTTTACATTGTAAGAATTTTTTGAAGGTAATAATGATTTACTGATACAAATTCTGGGTGAAGTTAATTTATACTGTTCTCAAGGGTAACTGCACATATGAATATAACAAACCCAACAGGAATTGGAACTTGGCTCTCCAATTTCTAATTCTGAGTCATCATACATTATACCACCCACACATCCAAGCTTACCACACTTGCTATTCCCAAGTGGTCACCCATCTAGGTACTGACTTTACTCTACTGCTTAACTTTGGTCATCATATAAGAATCAGTAAGAATATTAGGTGAAAATCAATATAATGTGGTCATAAGCTGAATAAGTGTAGAAACATAATTATATGTAGAAACATAATTATATGTAGGCTTATTGAATTTTTTAAAATAATTTCACTACAAGCAAGGCAATAAAGTCACTAAGATGCAAGGGATTAATGGGTGTGAGAGAACATGAGAAAAAAACTGAGAGAAAACAATAAAAGAACAGGAAGTAAGAAGACTGAAAATAATGATTGACATTATATTTAAACTTTTGGAGGTCAAAGTTGACTGGAGAGCAAGAAACCAGAAGAAAGTACCATAAATAAGAAGTGTGAGAGGAGAAACTATTAGCATAGAACTTACAGTTACGTCTAGCCATTTCAACTGTAAAAAAATGAGACCTAGCTGCCAACCTAGTACTGCACTTAAATTCACAAAAGTCTAGGTCCCATAGAGGAATGTTTATTAGAACAATTACCATGAAAATATTTATAGAAAAGGCACCAGGAAGCTGGAGCAAAGATGCCAGGTCAGGATCAATAAAATTGAGAATTCTTATTTGTATTTTATCAAGAATCTCTCTCTATATAACATAAACACCAGACTAAGATGGTCACAACTATTTTGAACTCAAACAATATATATCACAAAAAAAACAGTGCAATTTTTTGATAGTATAAAAAATTTAAAATAGCAAAAAATTGCTAAACATATAAACTACTATTAATCTGAAATTTGAAGAAAACAATTACTATTTTTTTTTCCAATTCCTGTATTTGCTAGCCTATAAGTCATGCATACAATTTTTATTCTCAATTTAAAAAATTATGAACTGGCATTATGAAAAGTGATCATCTTTTCACTATCTATGTCTATGGCAAATTGTACACTAACATGAGAATTTGCCATTGAGTGGCTATATTAATTTTCCTCTGGTCATACGTAACACACCAGTCCAAGGTTGCTGTAGTAATTCCATGATTGCTAATGTCTAGTGCTGTTGATCCTGATCCCATGGTAAGAATCTGGAAGTTGTATGGAAGTTAAAAAGTTGTACATTTATGTGTATTTTAGGTGAAGATGGTGTTCAAAAACAAAAATAGAAGCACACAAAACTTGGATTCTACTGCGAACATTGATTCTTTTATAGAAACTGTAGTGAAACAAAGTTCTTAATGTCTCTTGAGTATGTCCATTTTCTTTCTTGATCCAGAAGTTAGGGCAAGTAAGTATAAGTAATGTATTTGTGGTCAACCTCAAGTCAGCCTTACACAGAGTTGGAACAGCCAAAAAAACGTTTATCCTCACTTTATTGTTTTGGTTTACATATAGTTATAGGATATATATTTTTTTTCTTGGTCCAGAATTAGGGTAAGTCAGTACAAGCTTTGTTACCATGATCGCACTAAAGTCAGCTTTGCACAGATTTGGAACAACCAAAAAATTTTATCCTCACTTTATTGTTTTGGTTTACACATAATTATGGGATGTCATTTTTTTTCTTGATCCAGAAGGTAGGGTAAGTCAGTACAAGCACTCAAGTCAGTCTTGTACTGAGTTGGAACAACTAAAGAGAAAGATTGACTGAATTTTTGAGGTTTTGGAAAACATGTATTAGTGCCATGCATTGGAAAGTGGAAAGAGAATCCAGTCATCAGTGGACCAAAGAAACTAACACTTTCCAGTGGGAACATAATTACCACTTGGTTCACATCTTGAAAAAAAAGAGGAGAAAGAGTGTAAAGCAAGAAAGCTTTGCCACTTTATAGGCTTCAACAATGATTTTAGGTGAAACCATGTGGGTTAATCATATATCAGGTTCCTTTACTCTTAGCATCATGGGAAAATAGATTTCTTTTTCCTTTTTTTTTTATTACCCATTATTTCATTTATCGATTTTATTTCATTTTCCCATTTTTTCATTTTTGGTTTGACATTTTCAGGTTAATTTTATAAAAAAGGAACTATCTTCTTCTGTGTGTCTTTCAGGACATTGATGATCATGGCTCTCCCCAATTTCCTGTCCATTGTAGATGTTAATAAATTTTGTCTTTTGTTATCTCTCCTAAACTCTGTTCTGACATCCATTTATGCAAGCTCACCAGGTAAGTCGCGCAATGTTTTTTCTGTCCTCTTTTCGCCTTCAATCTGCCCTGTGAGTATCAAATTTTCCAAGCCCTCTTTCCTCATTATATACCCTAGAAATTTCAAATATTTGTTCCTGATGTTAAGTATAAGTGTCCTTTTTTGCTCACATGTTTGGTCCATGATATTCTCAGCATCCTTCTTTCTATTTACACTATTTACATTGTTTGGACTGTTATCCTCATCTTTATTGCCATATTCACCACGTTTTGGCCATTGTATGCCCTGACTTTCTTACTAAAGGGAATTAATAGATACTGGGATATCCAAAAAAGTCATAGTGCAGGGAAATAGAACAATCGACCCCCAATTAAGGGATTGGTTTGAAATTCCAACATATATCACCTGAAGAAGGTCAGAGCGTACAATGATCGAAACATTGTGAATATGGCAATAAAGATGAGAGCAACAGTTTGAATGATGTAAATAGTGTAAATAGTTACAATATTTACAATATTTCATCTCAGAAATATAGATAGATCCTTCTTTCTGTTGCTTCAAGTCTCTTCCTCATCTGTGAGACAATTTTCCAATATTCATGGCCATGTATGAGGACTGATATTACATAACAGCTTAGTACTCATTCTTTGTTTCGAATGAAATTTTCTTAATACTTTGATTAGTTTTTGAAAGTCATCTTTCACTATCCCAATGCACATTAGGATATCGATGTCACATTTTCCGACCTCTGCTAAAACACATCCCAGATATCTAAATTGTTGTACTTGTTTGATTTTGGTATTTTAATGTTTTGCAATGTGTGTGAGTTCCATAAGCATCTTAGTAAACCATGAATCTAATCAAGTATCAACTGCAGTAGATGTCATTGATGTACTCTTATATAGCAGATAAAAGTATTGGTTTCTGTTGTTTTCTCTATGACTGTTGGTACTACAAGTTTAGTCCTTTGCAGTTCATGAGATATTGAAATTACTATAAATAGGTATTGTTGGTAATGTTACTATAAATAGGTATTGTTGATAATGTTACTACAAATAAATATTGTTGATAATGTTACTATAAATAGGTATTGTTGGTAATTCTTTTTCTATAAAAAAATGTATAACTGATAATTTTATATTCTCATAGTGTTTTTTTTTGTTTGGGGTTCACTATTTGCTCATAGCTGGGACCCTAACTGGTGCTACCACCCCAGTTCAGAGTAGACCAGGGAACAACAGCAATTAAGAGATGGTTCCACACTACTCAAAACTTCCAGTCTCTCAATCAATGGTAATGCTAATTTAATGGTGATGTTAGCCATTTGTTTAGAAGAAAACATTCAGCATCATTTTACTAAACAGTCAGTGTTACTTTTGATTGAAATTTATAAAATCTTTCACTTAAAATAATTTTGCAGGAAAATAGGTTTCTTAGGTCCAGCAGCTGTTATTGCTCTTGCCAATATTGATGGGGGAGGGATTTCTTCCTAACCATTTTGCTTCAGGTAGTATGGAAAATCAACATTTGGATTATGCCATTATTTTCTCTTTGAGTTACATGTGTGTTATATTCCGTGCTAATAGGAATATATACTTGAAAAACAAAATGGATAAAATGAGTAAAGGTTTATTGTAAAATAATCAGTACAATAAGAATAAAGGTAATAATTATGCACAAGGTTGTCGCAAGTTAATCCACTAGTGAGTGCTACTATTGGAAGTTCAGTAATTCTTGCATAAGTCTGAGTCGTACTCAACCGATCCCAGTTAGTCAATATTTACTAGCCTCCCCACAAGGGTAGATGTGGCACAAGGCCAAGTTTAAAGTGAGTGATCCGAGCCTGTAGGCTCAGTCAAAAATTCCCCGTAGAACCCACATAAACAGGATCAGGCTTGTCTACCTGAGAGTCTAACCTTCAGCATAGCCTTATCTGGGTTCCTCTCTGCCCAAAGGCAGAGAGTCTGACAGCACACCTGGAAAATATTCCAACTAGGATATTTGCCAACCACCCCACACAGTCAGATGTGGCACAAGGCTGAATTTAACGTGGGGTATTCAAGACCGTAAACTCAGGCAAAAATTCCCGTAGACACCATAGAAAATGAGGTCAGGTCAGTCTACCACCCCAGATGAGACTCTGCCCTTCAGCATAGTCTTGTCTGGGTTCTTCTCTGCCTGAATGCAGAGAGTTCAACCATATAGCTGAAACGATTCCAGTTAGTCGGTATTTACTAGAAAAATGTGGCACAAGGCTGAGTTTAATGTGAGTCTTCCGAGGCCATAGGCTCAGCCAAAATATCCCTGTAGAACCCGCATAAATGGGATTGGGTCAGTCTACATTCTCGAACGAGACTTTGCCCTTCGGCAGAGCTTCATCCAGGTTCCTCTCTGCTCAGAGGCAGAGAGTTCAACCTGCAAGCCAAAAAAGATTTTGTCTTGTCTCTGTAATTCATTGACTTACAGATACTTATAGGTAGTTACTACCTATAGTGTAGTCACTCATGGGGGTGACAGGTTATTCCATTACATCAATGTGCTATCCATTTTAGTTGTTGCTATTGTTCAATGTGCTCCACTGATATAATTTCTGTTATTTGGCACAGTTCTTTGTTTGTGATACTTTATTTGTAGTACCAGTCTACAAAGGTTGAAGAAGGATGGTCCTTTTTAAAACTGACAGGCTTCATTTGCTCAAAGCCACTTTTAACCATTGATCTAAGAAAACACTTGTATATAGCTGACAGTTTAGATATTTCTGAACAGGTTTGATGCCATGCATAACATCTATATGAAAGGTTTGATCTGACGACGCTATTTAAGAATCTTACTTGAGATTTTAGGTTAATATTGTGGTATCATAATAATTTGTGGTGTTGGATGAAAATACACTTAATGCAGCCTACACTATATTCAATTTCCTTATCTTCTACCAATAAGTCTGTATTCCTTGGTATGACAATAAACTATATCTGACAGCAAGGCATCTGATCAGGAGATTGGAGGTTTTGAGGAGCATGTTGTTCCCAGGTCCACCCTGATCTGGGGTGGTAGTAATTGTTATGGTCCAAGTCATGGGCAAACACTCAAACAAAAGCAAAACACTATGAAAGAATAATACATTTTATAGCAAAATGACCAACAATATATTTTATCTGTGCAATTGTGTTCAAAATATTTAAATTTTGGCACTAATAACCCATAGAAGTCAATATGTCACTAAACAAAATCAACCAAACAGCCAACATGAAAGAACTCTTTCATGACATTAATCTATATAATATCCTAAAATTTCATAAAGAAATAAAACTGTATTCCAAAATATAACTTCAACAAAACTACAACATAAAACACACATATCACCGCCTCTAGTAATTATGTCCACACAAACATGTTTATGCACAAAAGCTGAGTATCATCTACCATGTATTCAACTGTGAAAGTAGAATAACATATATCCTATTTTTATTACTTTAGAGCTTCCAAGAAAATTAAATTTCAGCATTAAATGACCCATAAGTAGTTGATATGCCATTATGCAAACTAAACAAACCAATAATCTGAATGAGTATTGTCTACCAATATTTTTGATTAATAATTGGCTACCAATTAGATTGAGTGATTACTGGCTCCTTGGAGTTGATGGGAAATTTATAATTTATTAAGATTTTCTCTAAATATATCAACTTTGTTTAACAAAAGAAAATGGCTGTTGAGCATTATAAGAAATTAACAAAACTGATTAACATTCATGCCAAGATTTATAGTGTTGATCAAGAAAGGACAATTTGCAGAAAATATGGTTGTTGGCTTCTTCACTAAAACACATTATTCAGGCTGTTAAATTTAAAATATGAGACAAGAAAGAACATTAAAATTTTCTAACTTTTTTATCTTTTATTTTTCATAGTTAAGGATTTTAATTCACTTTCACTTAACTGTAACCAACTTGTAATACTTCAATGACAGAGACAAAAAAGAGTACGTAAACAGTATATACTATAATATAAAATATAATATCAAAAACTAACTTTTTTTAGAGTCTGTCTGTGAAACTAGAACAGTCTACCCCAGTGAGTGAAATAAGGGGTTCAGTTCGATATTCCAACCACCTGAAGAAGGCCGGAGCATACAATGGCTGAAACGTTGTGATAAATATGGCAACAAAGATGAGGACAATAGTCCTATAATGTAAATAATGTAACTTTTTTTACAAAGAAAAAATTACTTGATGTATGAAAGTAAATATGTTTTTATAAGCTAGTACTGTTTATTTCCATTTTGAGAACAAAAAAGAATTTTTATGTATGCAAGGAGAGATTTTGAGAGATAAATGAAGTGAAAAGACTATATTGAATCCATTGCTAGGTCAGCTGTTAAGAAATTGATTCACTTTGTCGTATGAGACAATTTTTCTCTCCAGAATCTATCCTACTTAACTATAAGTCTATCTTTCATCCATTCTTAGGATATTGCTGCTACATGTGACCCGGTACTCCTGCTATTTACTTTGAGCTCCTTGATAAAGTCTAAAGAAGAACCAGCAATATTATTGACCCTGATCTGACAGCTTGGCTTCAGTCACTTTCCCACCACCATAAGCTTACTTCCCTGTGCCTTTTCTATAAATTGTTTGAATGAGCTCTTTGCTATGTTACCGAGACTTTTGAATTTAAGTATAGTACTAGTCTAGCATCAAGATCTCATCAATTTAATTGAGATGGCTAGGTGTAACTGTAATTTCTATGCTAACAGTTTCTTTTCTCACACTTCTTGCTTGTGGAACTCTCTTCCTGCTATATGCCTTTCCATCCAACTTTAATCTTCAAAAATTTAAATGCAATGTCAGTTGTTGTCTACTGTCCTCCAGATTACTCTTTATCTTCTTGCTTATTAGTAATGTTTCTGTTTCTAACTCTGCTGCACCCATTAACCTCTTGTGTCTTAGTGGCTTTACTGCCTTTCTTGGGATGAATTTGATTAAAAAAAATAAAAAGAAGAAGATGAATTTGGTTAGGTTGTACATCCAGGCACATCATATGCTAGAAATTAAAAATTTAAATTTAAGTGTCCCTGCATTTTCATCATATTTTTTTGTATAATTGTAAGTGAAGTTTTTTATTTCATTTGCTCTCTACACCTATATATGAGTCTATCAATAAAAAACATTATTTAGTTTGAAGAAGTCCTTTTGAAAGACAAAACATGTCAGAGGATTTTTCCTTTTTGTCATTCAATTACACACCATTACTTTTATAAATACATTTCATATTCTTCTATAAAACTGTAAACAATTTAATCAGTTGACAGTATTTTTAAAAAAGGTCTAAAATGTAATGTAATTTCAAAACACAATACATTGTGAATTAACACATGAATAAGGAGGACTAATATGAAACTTTCCCAATGAAAAAAAATATGAATAATTATGTTAGATAATGAAAATACACGATAAAAGAGAGAAATGTTTATTGTTTTTTTTTTAATCCAACATGTCCAAAATAACATAAGCATAATCCTCAAATAGGTTGATCCACTTTCTACACAGGATCTAAGCAGCCAAGAAACAGCACAGAATAAACTTTGGTAAAACATAAGAAAATTTTCTAGAACGCAATCTAAGATGAGTTTCTTCACACATATTGGAGATGGCAAGCATTCAACTTGAATTCTCAATCAAAGTTGACAGCAGTAAAGTTCATATCAGCTGAAAATTACTGTCAAAAGCAAAGAGAGAGAGAGAAAGAGAATAAAATCAATAATAGTAATGTGAAGGTTGTTTAAATTTCGTGCATAAATACGAAAGTCCCTAACCACAATTTCACCAGAGACATATGACAAAGACACATCCTGTATTATTTTCATTCTTATTCAAATATTAATTATTATTATTTTTTTAATCATTTCACCCCATGTAAGGCAAAAATGCCACCAAGATATAAGGTGTTAATGGGAGTAAAAGAAAATAGAGAAAAGGTTAGTGAGGAGAAAAGAATAAGCTTCAGGAAGACAGAAGATGACAATTGATGTTTCATTTAAATTTTTGAAGATTGTAGGCAACAAGGAAGCAGGAAGCCAGAAGAAAAGCTTCACAGGTGAGAAGTATGAGAAAAGAAAGTTGGATTTACCTTACAGTTGCATCTAGCTATTTCAATAGTAAAATTATGAAACCTAGTTGCCAATCTAGTCATATGGTTAAATTTATACATCACAGTACCAATAAGGAAGCAAGAAGCCAGAAGAGAGTTGCCTAGTTGAGAAGTGCATGAAAAATGAGGGTTTAAGACATATATATATATATATATATATATATATATATATATATATATATATAGTAAAAAGGTAATAAATCCATTGGTATATAATCCAAGTGGATCCTAGTAATATAAAAATTTAAAACTGATCCACAAAAGAGCTCAATGTATTTATTATTACAGAGCAAATAAATAGTAGTAAACAATAAAATCCCAAATTCCTTCATATGGGGTATCGACCTATTTCAACCGACAAAAAATTTGTCAGTTTTATTCAATCCCCGTATACAGACTGAGTTCATGTCGGAATTAGAAATTTAACTGTGACATTATTTGAAAAAATAATACAGAAATTTATCCATTTCAATGTTTCAGTCAGACAAAAGGCATGAGACAGTGGTCAAAGGTGGGTGGAAGGTATTAGCCTTAAAGGTTTTAAAAAATTTTTATAAAATTAAACCTGGATATTAACCTTATGACATTAGATTGGTGTTATATGAAGAATCAAGTGTTAATATGAAACTAAGAGAGGAATGAAAAGGGTTTTTTTTTAAATAAAATTTCTTGAAATTTCTCAAACATTCAGGGTGGTGAATGTAATTAATACTGTTTATTTAAAAACAGTGGATTTAATTAAATAAATTGTATCTATTAAAATAACATGTAAACAGAAAATATATTAAATAATTGTTACACTTAATACATTTTATATATATATATATATATATATATATATATATATATAATTATTTTTTATAATTATTTTTTTATGATTATATTTTTTAATTATTTTTTTAGGCTCTACTTTTGTATCGAGCACTGTTGTTTTAAAAATAAAACAAAAATATTAAAGAACTTCAGATTATTTACCTAACGAGTTCTTTCCTATTTTCTACATATTTGCACACACACACACACACATATATATATATATTTAATTTATTTGTCTAAACATTATTTTTTTTAAATGGCTACTCATATTTGAGTAGATGCTCTGTTTTTATTTATTTATTAAACAATATATTTATTTATTTACATTTACATCTACTGGCCTGAGTATTTGGTATAGCATGTTAGAAAAATATATGCCCTTCAGCAGAAGATTTCTTGAATATTAAGGCCGCTAGATGCAAATAAATGAATATATTGTTTAATAAATAAATAAAAATAGAACATCTACTCAAATATGAGCATCAATTTAAAATAACGTTTAAACAAATAAATTAAAAATATATATATATATCAGATTTAATCTGTTTTCTAAATAGAGGTGGGTAAATCATATAACTAGATATTAGCAACTGTATATGCATGCATTAGTGTACATAAATATTTACTGAATTTTCTTTAAGGTGTAAGCATTCAGTGCTCAATGTGGTTAGACAAAGATAAGCAATATATATTAAGAAATATTCACATACTTATAAAACTTAAGTCAACCCCAAAGGTAGGTATATGTATATTTCTTAATATATATATATATATATATATATATATATTTTTTTTTTTTTTTTTGAATAAAAGATAGACCACGTTAAGATTCCATGTAATAAGTTATTTCACCATAACCCCTTTAACAGGGTTCTGGATCATCAGACTTTACTTCCAAAAGCTGAAATGAAAAATGAAAAGAAATTCACACGTTTTTACGGACCTCATCAAGTATACGCAAAGTTGACGAAGTGAGGAAGTGAGGTGGGAGAGAGGATATGAGTGTGTCATATGTATCATTTTAGTTTCCTATTTTAACCCCAGTGTGTCGGCTAGATGTTGCTCAAATTTAATGCGTCTCGTCTCTAGATAAAGGTGGCTAAGAACGACATTAAAGGAAGACGTTACAACAACCCCAATATATATATATATATATATATATATATAATTTCACCATTCTTGATATACAAAAATATATATATTTCCTCACATCTATATATATATATATATATATATATATATATATATATATATATACATACATACATACATACATACATACATACATATATATATATATATATATATATATATATATATATATATATATATATATGTATATATATAAGTAATAATCCATTGGTAAATAATTCAAGTGAATCCTATTAATAAAAATATCAAAAACTGATTCATGTAATAGCCCAAGCTCTCTATGTGAATCAGTATATATATATATATATATATATATATATATATATATATATATATATATATCAAATAAAGTTTTGAAACATGGAAATTTTTTGTGTAGCAATGTAAAATATTATAATAAAAATATTATAATATATATATATATATATATATATATATATATATATATATATATATATATATATATATATATATATAGTGCAAAATATATTTGTCATTAAAAGTACTCAATATTAAGAGATAGAACATTAATGCCAACAAATTTAATTAAATCTTCATATTTATATTCCCGAAAGTGAATCCATTCATCAGAGCATTCAATAGTAAAATTGAATTTATATTGTAGGAACATTATTATTATTAATAACTGAAAATAAAAATATTAAATAAGAATAATAATAATGAATATCAGAAATAAAATAAAATGAAACACATAACATTATAACATTGTTTACAATAAATTAAATAAAGAAAAAAGAAAAGTTCTCCCAGCATGCAACAGAAACTGTTCCTGCCAGAAAATGTACTTCCTGCCAAAAGACACTGAATTCAGTCTATTCACAATTTTCTGTTGAAAGGTCAAGGTGTTCAACTGCTCTCTCTGGGACATTGCTTGTCATAATACAAAGTGACTTCTTTCTTTTATCACATGCAACCTTGAAACACTTGTAACTAAAATATACACACACACCAGTACATAAAAAAAAAATAAAATTGTATGATTTTAATTTACAATTTAGTATGCTTTTAGTGTTATTTCTACAAACTCTATAAAGTTATTACCAGACATGAAAAACACTTTATAATAGAAAATTTTCAGGAAAATATCTCACTGTCTCTACTGCGATATTAAAACCTGTGACACTACACCAAAACCATAGCATGAAACATCTTATAAAATCACCGTCTGAACAATCAAAATAATCTCTGAACACTCAAGACAACCACCTCAACAAAAACAACCATTATCAAAACCCACAACAACACATTACGTGAGGAGAGTTCATTTTTGCCAAAACATTGACTATTCCTACTTTAAGTAAGCATCCATCTTAACCAATTAGCTCTGCTAATTTGGTCAGAATGTGATATAGGGACATTATTATTATTAATTAATAAAAATAAAGATATAAAATAATAGTAATAATAGTGAATATCATAAATAAAATTTTAAAAAATAACATTAACATTGTTTAAGATAAATAAGAAATAAAAATAAAAAATCTCCCAGCATGCAACAGAAACTATTTATGCCAGAAAACGGACTACCCACCAAAAGAATTTCATCTCTTCAACACCGACTGTTGAAAGGTCAAGGTGTTCAACTGCTCTCTCTGGGAGATTGCTTCTCATAATATGAAGTCACTTCTTCCATTTATCACATGTAACCTTAAAACACTTTTAACCAAAAATACACACACCAGTACACAAAATAAATAAGTTGTATGATTTTAATTTACAATTTAACATGATTTTAGTGTTATTTCTGTATATGTTTTTACTGATGTGAACACAAGTCTATTTCTGCTGTTAAGATGTGAGTGACCCCACAATATACAGAAATCATATATTTCTGAAATAACTTACAGAAATTATATATCAAAAAATAAGAAACATATGATTTCTGCAAGTAAATTCACACAAACACACACCACACACAGATACACACACATATACATAATTACATATATATTCAGGTTCAAGTTGTCTTGAGGTCACTGAAGCATGAAACTCAAGTTACAACTAGAGCCATCCTTTCATAGGAATTAACGTTGTTAAGTGTTTTTGTATAGTCTAGGTAATCTAAGCTTTGAGCACCTTACTGAGTAGGTAAGTTTGCCATTAGGTCTTTTTTCTCTTTCTTTTTTCAATATTGTTGTTTTTATTTGAGACTTTATCTTCCATCAATGTTTTTTTATTTCGTTAATCTACCTCTCTCTCTCTCTTTCTCTCTCTCTCTCTCTATCTCTCTCTATATATATATATATATATATATATGCATATTGCAGTCACCTCTAGGCGTTGACTTCAGTGTTCAATGTCCACTTTTATATTTACATATATTCTATTGCTGATATTGAGCCCTTTAATCTATGAATATCAGTTCAGTTATGTGCCATTCGTGATACACACTTAGGCGATCATGTCTCTTTCGATACATGACTGATGAGGAAGATTTTTTACTGCAGTGGGTTGCCATTTCTTTCTGCGGTAGACCATTTGCTACCCAAGGCTATAGAACCCAGTCTGTCCTGCTATTTACCCATAGCTGGGGGTGGGGAGAAGAAAAGGATTCATACCTTTCTCAAGGGTATTAGCATGTAAGTGAATGTAATGGATTTGACTTTAAGGTGTGCTATATTTATGGGATAAAGTGTTCAATATCAGAGATACAGCGTATGTAAATATAAATATAAAAGTGAACATTGAAGTCAACACTCAGAGGTTACTTGCTACTGTATTTTCTTGCTCATTCTTTTCACTGTGATAAACACAAAACATTTGAGGATCAAAAATACTGGTTTCAATTCATACTAGATTTCTTTGCAACATTCTTTGTATGCTAAAAGGACATTATAGACATTTGCATAGTGTAGCAGGTATCAGCATGTAAATGGCGATTTAAGTTCTAATTCCAGATAAGGATGTTGTCTTCGCTTCTGCATAAATACCCTTGGAAAGATATATATCCATCTTTTCTTCTCCTCACCCCCACCAGCACATGCCTATTAGCAGACTGGGCTTTCATTGAATACAATAGACAAGGTGCTTTTATTTAGTTTTTTATACAATTTCTCATGTGATCTAATAATTTTTTTCTTTTCAGATGATAAATTATATAAAAAAAAACTGAAAGTTCTTTTTATCCAAAAAATCGAATATATACATTTAACCCTTTTCAAGGATGAATAGTTTGTTGCATGTATCTTTTATAAAATGTTTTCATTTTTCAAAACACTGTCAAGATATTGTGTCCATGTTCATAGTTGATATTATTGACTGTTGTTTTTTTTTGTTTTTATTAATAAGGCTTCCATTATTTTTAGCCTTTTTTTTGCATGTAGATGATGCTATTATATTAGTGTTGTCAACATGTATGTTACAAATAGTGTCCAGTAGGTCTCCATGAATATTTAAATGAATTTGGCTATGGTCAAAAAGATGTAGAGTGAGTCTGCGTGTCAAACATGTTGTAGTGTGGCCTATATAATTATTTACGAATTTTGATAGATCAGGAATACAATATATATATATATATATATATATATATATATATATATATATATATATATATATCACAATGCTGACATAAAAATCAATATAACAAGGTGACTGAAGATTGAATTGAGTCATGAAATTGACAATCCCCATGAACTTTTTAATTTGATGTCTCCTATCTATCTATCTATCAATCTATCTATTTCTTTCTCTTCCCGCTTTCCCTCTCTCTCTCTCTCTCTCTCTCTCTCTTTATATATATATGTATATATATATATATATGTGTGTGTGTGTGTGTGTGTGTGTGTGTGTGTGTGTGTGTGTGTGTGTAGATAGATAGATAGATAGATAGATATAGATATAGATATATAAAGATATTGTTAAATATCTAAGAATCATTCTTACAAATTAGATAAAAAAGACAACTGGAAAATATATTTCTTAGTCATTGCTGACGTGTTTCATCAATCTGACTTTATCAAGGCAAGTTTAAAAAGCAAAATGTTTTATAGTTACATCAAATTCAAAATATTAAAAAGGGAACACTCCTGTGTAAGCCTCCTTCCGAATATTAACTTTTTTTTTACTAAGAATTTGTTTTAGTTTTCCATGTCAGCATATTTTAAATTTACACAGGAGCATTCCCTTTTTAATATTTTGAATTTCATGTAACTACAAAATATTTTGCTTTTTAAACTCGCCTTGATAAAGTCACATTGACAAAACACGTCAGCAATGACTAAGAAATATTTTCCAATTGTCTTTTTTTTTAAATGTATAAAATATAAAATGTTACAGGAGAAGCCAAGCTTTCTGCTACCATCATTTCACTACCTCTGGTATTATCAGGCAATATGTTAGACTTTCCATTTGGAAAGAAGATTCATAAAGATTGATCAGAAGGAACGGAACATCTATCTCACTGCCTAATGATACCAGAGATGGCAAAACCATGGTAGCAGGAAGGTTGCTTTTTCCTGTAACATTTTACATATTAAATTGCTTTGCTTTTCCATTTGAATTTACATTGAACACTTTTCATTAATATAAGCCTCTTTGTCAAATAGTTCATTTGTCAGTTTGTTTGTTTTTTAAATTGTTATATATATATATATATGAAGAAATATAGTCTTAAGGTGTGCTATATTTATGGGATAAATTGCTCAATATCAGAGTTAGAGTGTGTGTAAATATAAAAGTGAACATAGAAGTCAACACTTAAAGGCAACAGTCTGTTTAATGCTAGACGCAATTGTTAGGTAGCCTGACGATTGTGTCTAGCATGAAACAGACTGTTGCCTCTATGTTGACATGTATGTTCACTTTTATATTTTATATATATATATATATATATATATATATATATATATATATATAGAGAGAGAGAGAGAAGAGAGAAAGTAGATAGAGAGAGAGAGAAATTTCTAAAGAATTAATAGATTTATTTTTAATCCAATATTTTTATTACTTCAAACATATAATTATATTTGAATGCTATGCCTTGGTCAAGTCATGATAAGCATGCTTATATAGGTCTAGGTGCAGTTTTTGGAAGACACATGCAAATGCTATACTTTGGAAAGTAGAAAAAGAGTTCAGTAATCAGTGGCATGGGGAATTTAATGTGTCACAGCGGGGATGTCTTTTTTGCAGTGTTTTACTACGTCTTTGAACAAAAGAGAGAAAAAAGAAAGAGAAAGAGAGAGGATATGTTTGTCTTTTGATCGACTTAAACAGTACCACATAATGGGCGTTTGGTGAAGCCAAATGGGCTAATGGTATTTCCTGTTCTTTTTTTTACACTATTTACATTATTCGGACTATTTTCCTCATCTTTGTCACCATATTTATTACAACGTTTAAGCCGTTGTATGCTCCAGCCTTCTTCGGGTGGTTGGAATGTCAAACTGAACCCTTTATTTCACTCACTGGGGTTGACTGTTCTAGTTCTACGTACCATGTTTAATGGATGTCGCTTGTCAGTTATCTCCTGTTAATTCCCCTTTCCAAGTTCTCCACTGCCTTATCCGGGTATGAACTCATACACTTTGTTAAGGATACATGGCACAGTGGATAAAGGCATTGATTAGATCCAGGGACAAGACCCAAACAGTGTGAGTTCAATACCCGGTTAAGGCAGTGGAGAACTTTGAGAGGGGAATTAACAGGAGATAACTGACAACTGACATCTATTAAACATGGCACATGGAATTAGAACAGTCTACCCCAGCAAGTGAATTAAAGGGTTCAGTTCAACATACCAACCACCTGAAGAAGGCTGGAGCATACAATGGCCGAAACATTGTAATAAATATGGTGGCAAAGATGAGGACAATAGTCTGAATAATGTAAATAGTGTACATAATACCTCATCTCAGAAATATAGACAGATTCTTTTTTTTATTATTCATTATTATTTTTATTTATTAATTTAATTTAATTTTATCACAGTAGTACGTTTGGTATCACTCACAGATTTTACATAGCTACATCAATAAGTTCATAGCCATTGTGTTGACAAAAACATTTAGTTTTACATTACAAATATTTAATTTTCAACGTAATCTCCTTTCTAGTCAATGCCTCTAATTCACTGGTAAATATTTAATACTAAAATTTTCAGATTAAAATTCTTCTGATGACTGTCAGCCATATTGATCCAACCTCATATTTCTGTCATTTAACCTTCCTATTTCCACACAGTCTTGGTAATCTATGCCCAAAGACATGCAACTAAATTTTACTACATGATTTTGATTAGAATGCAAAATTATAAATAACAATTACTTACCCATTTATGGCTCCAATGTAGTCCATTGCTGGAATAAATTTGGTTCAATGTTTTTGTAGAGAAATATTTCTTAGCATCACTTAAAATAAAAACTATTCATATAGTTAATTGACTGATTGATTTGTTTTTATAGTTTACCAACCCTTTGTGGGTTATTTAAAACTAAAACATATTTCAGATTGTAGGAGATTGCTTACTTACAGTATTTGGTGTACTTATGAGATCATTTAAGTAGTGACCATGATGAATGTTGCTTAATTTTTGTGATTGAACAAGAACTGATGTTCCCAGTGCAATTTGACCATATGTACCTATTCAGGCAGAAGCTTAAGGTAAAAATTATTCATTTAATAATTTCTAAAATAGTAATAAGTCGACAATGGAAAACAACATTTTTTTCAAGACAGATTTTTATATTTTTAACT
>CAHIKZ030004332.1:1857500-1900000 GCA_903632075.3 Acanthosepion pharaonis | reverse complement strand
AGACCAAGAAGGTGCAGTGAGGTGCTCTCATGTAGATGAACATCAACCATGCTGATAGGAGGCAGGGAAATTTCTCTATGGTGAGTTGGTAAGGGAAGCCAGAAGAGAGTTCCTCAGGCTAGAAATAAGAGAAAAGAAACTATTAAAATAGACCATATGTTTGCACCAAGCTAGTTCAACAGTAAAATGGTGTTAGTCAAGGAGGAAAGTGCATCAGAACAATTGCCATGAAAATATTTATAAAATAACAGAAGGAAACTATGTCATGGTCGTGGGCAAGTCACTGAAGACAAGATGCCAGGTGATGATTGATTATATTACAGACCTTTCTTTAGATTTTATCATGAATCTCAATATATATTACAGGACCTCCAGACCAGATACGGCAGCAATGTTCAATGCATGGATGTATGGTAGATTTATAAATCTGCAAGATGGATTCTATTGAGAAGAATTGCCTCGCATGGCACAGTGAACCAACTTTCCTAGCAGCAAACTTGATTCAATATAATCACTTCTCTTCATGTCAGGCACAAAGAGTTGCTCTCCTGGAGGTTAGCATCAGCCATGCTGATGGAAAGCAGAACAGATTTCAATATTATCAACATCATTAGAAATAAATGCACCCAAAATCTAATAAAAATAAATGTGAATAACATTTCATAGTATGTTTATTATTTTTGCCAGAGGTATAATTTTCCCTATTTTCCATATTTTTATTAATTAGTTTACTTCTCCTCAGAGATAAAGGTGATATTGCGGCACTACAGATGGATGCTAAGAATATAGAGTGTTGGTGCAATATATGGGCAGGGGTTGTCCAGTCCTTGTTTACCAATCTTGATAGTGTTCAAAAACATTTACACTTTTTCCATATGTGTTTTAACAAGCTACATTCTGGCCCCTGACCTTTACAACTGAGACCTGTCAGGCTTACAGCCACATCATGTTGAAACACCAGTTCCCATATCATTACCAAAGTTAAGCAACGTCAAGCCTGGTCAGTACCTAGATGGGTGACCACTTGGAAATACCAGGTGTTGTAAGCTTAACTGTGTATCTGGTATAATGGGTAATGGCTTGAAATTGTTAATCTGAGAGCCAAGTTCCAGTTCTCATTAGGTTCATTATATTTATTTACACACAAATACCCTTGGGAAAGGTATGAATCCACCTCTTCTCCCCCTAGCTATGGATTAATTAGTAAGACATGTATCACTAAAACATTATTATCTCAAAAAAATTCTTACTATTTAAAAATATTTTCTGGCTTTAAATAACCTGCCATGCCATGTACACAATGTTGAATCATCATCATTCTCTTTGTATTTCATTAGTAAGAAGTAAGTTCCACTTGGACAGCTTCTTTCCAAGATCTGCTTTGTGAAATAAACTCCCTGCAGGATGTTTTCCCAATCACTACAATCTTGACCTCTTCAAGTCTAGCGTTATCGGTTATCTTGACTGCATAACCCTCATCAACTTCACTTCTTGCCATTAATTAAATTCATACAACTCCACACAGTAGTCCTCTACCTTGAGTAGCTCTTGGGCCTTGTATTAGGTGAATGTTATTATAAAAATAATACCATGGACTGAATGTGAGTAGCAGGGATGTTTTAAGGAAAGTGGAAGCAAAAAGGAATGCTTATACCTAGATTCAGAAAGAGAGGATTGAATGTTTTATCAGGCACATAATGAGAAAAGAGAGCTTGGAGAATCTGACACTCACAGGACATATTAAAGGCAAGAGGGCATAGGAAAACAGTGAGTAACCTACCTAACAAGCTTGTATTAATGGATGGCAGAACAGGAAGGGAAAGCGAAAAGACAAATCTTACAAAGAGGTACAAAGGATAAGAAGTTGTGGAGAACCATGATCGCCCACATCCAGGAAGAACATGGAACATAAAAGAAGAGAATGAACTTTATACTTTAATAGTGACATCATATTAAACAAAAAACTAGTTATATTTTTAAAAAAATGAATTCTTTTGAAATTGTAATTTGTTTTTAAATTATCTTTTTCTTTGAGAATTAGCTTTAATATGAACATATCGTTTATTCATATTAAAAAGTGTTTTGCAGTTTTCTTCTGTCTGGTTAGGTTATGGCAGCTTCCATTTCAAGCTTTACAATTTGTAAAATCTTGTAAGAATAGTCCAGACTGATTGTCTATTATTTCATCCACCATCTTGTAAAGCAATGTCTACTTCTCAGTTGCAGTGTTACAAGTTGTATGAAATCAATATCTGTAATAAGTGTCTCGTCTTGTTTTGGCCAGTCAGCTTACTAAGGTCTGTCGGTCTGTCTGTCTGTCTATCCATCTTTGTTTGTCGACCAGTATTCCCGTCCAAATCATGATGGTATTATAAAACAATACAAAAATCTATTTCTTTGATAGGATTAAGAAGTTTGACAGACCAGTGCAAAAACGTTTGTTGCAAAGAGATTTCATTTGAATAATCAGGATAATAATACCACCAAAATCTCTTCATATTTATTTGATAAAACAATACATTGCTTTTCAGGTTAGAAGATTCATATTAATACAGTATAAGAATTTTGAACTTGTATTGCCCAAACATTTTTTGTGTACTGTCGCTTCTTTTCAATCAGACTATAGGCCTGGAATTAATCCAAATAAATTCTGTTTATGAAGATTCAAAGGTGAATTGGAATAACAAAAGAAACTTTTCAGAAATTGTGGCACTAAGGAATTGAAAAAATATTAGAAGCCCAAAAAAAAGTGTTGTATTCTAAAATGATTGTCATGTGGTGTTTAAGTAAGATTATATGACCAAATTCATTTGTTTAGTAATTTTAATTAAAGTAATGAATCAAAATAGCAAGAGGAGGGTAACAAGGATGTATTTTCTTGATGAATTTATTTAACCTGTACAGTTGGATGATTCAAAGAGGTATAGAAGGCCTAGAAGGATTTGTTATCGATGAATGTAACCATAACAATATATGTTACACAGATGACAATGTGTTGATGCAGAACTATAACTGAAGGTAATATTAGTCAGTGTAGTGGAGGAAATAAAAAAGAAAGGACTGACTAATATGGTTGTAAGCAAAAGGGGCAACTAAAGATATTTGTTACACATCGAGTCATAAAAATTACAAAAGTGCAGAAAGTGAATTGTTTGTGCAGTATAATAAAAAACTATGACAGAAATTCAAAGGAGCTTAGAAATAGTGGAAAACACTTTATCAGAAACTGTGTAAGGTATTAAGGCAGAGTCTCAAACTTAAGGACACAAGAGTCATTCCATGATAGGGGAGAGGTACAGCAAGCCAAAAGTAGGGAGGGTACAAGCCACAAATGTGGAGTACACAGTGAGTATCAAATTCAGTACAGTAATATTGGTTTATAGGATGAGCTTGTTGACCATTACTCTGTGACAAATTTCCAGGAATACTGCTACTGAATATTGTTATATCTGGTGTCAATTTCCTATTCCTGAAATATTCAATCTTGAACAAAGAATTCTGAAGTGATTGTAACAGGGTTGATAATTTGGGTTGGTGCAGTAGTAATCCCGACATGATATTATTTTTTGAGTGTAACAGGGTTGATGTAAATAACAAGAATTTGTATTTTCTTTTTGTGATGTGAATTACAGAATATTGGTATGGTGTGTGTAAAAATTTTCTCAGTGTCTACTTTGTTTAAAAGGAAGTGCTTACTTGGTTTGGTTCTGAGAATTTTGTTTGTGAGGATGCATTTGAAATCGTCTGTTTTCAATCTTCACAGAGCGCTGTGTTTCTGTACTGCTACTGCTATTCATCTACTCATCTACTAACTACTCCTACAAGTACCCTAGTCTGGTCTACTAACCTTCTTGTGGTAGAAAGGTCATTTTTATAATGATGAAGGTTAAGATGATAAAATATCTTTCTTTTCTATCATCACTGATGACGGAGTTATTTTTAGAATGATGAAATATCCTTATTTTTTATCATCCCTGATAGCCAGGTTATTTTTAGTATGATGAAATATTATCATCATTCTGGAACATAACACGATAATCACATGGTGTTTAAAAAAATTATCTGATCAAATTCATTTGTTTAGTAATTTTAGTTAAAGTAATGACAAAAACTGAGGACATCAAAATAGAAAGAGGAGTGCAACAAGGATATATTTGCTTGATGGGTTTATTTAACCTGTACAGTTCAATGATTCTTAGAGAAATAGAAGACCTGCCAGGATTTATTATCGGTAGCCATAACCTTTATAAACTATTTTATCCAAACTGCACTGTGGCAATAGCATATTCAGAAGGAAAACTGAAAGAAATATTAGACAGAGTATTCAAGGAAATTAAAAAAAAAAAACTGACTAATAATTGTAAGTTACAATGGTTGTATGCAATTGGGAAAATTGAAGATGTTCGTTACACATTGGGATATAGAAATTGCACAAGTGTGGAAATTTAATTAGGCATGCTGTATAATAACAGAAAACCAAAAGTATGACAGAGGAATTCAAATGGTAATGGGAATAGTAATCAACTGTTTCCTTATAAGGAAACATTTGACATTCATTGACCAAGCAGCCAGTGTGACTTGAGTTATACTTTTCTTCATTCTTTGGCCATTAGGCTGGGATCAAAGTGCTTTCAGGTGGACCAACAACATTTTTTTTCTCTCATGAGATATGAAAACTACTTCAAACATTCCACAAGGGTAAAAAAATTGAGAAACGCTGGTCTAAAGTAATCTAAATAAATAAATGGCAAATTCTGTCTGTCTGTGTATCTGAAACCCCTCTAATATTTGTTCTGCATGGACATATTACAACTTTTTGGAATCAGAATAATCCAGGGATTGAAAATCTGTTCTTCATCTTGTACTTGAACCTCCAGCATTGGGATTTATATCCAGGTAAGGGGAAACAGTTAAAAATTAAAATTTTAAAATGACAGAAAAAAAAATTAGTGATTTTAAACGTTTTTAATTTATATTGAGTATAAAGCTACAGAAAAACTTTGTGAATTTAAAAAATATTTGTTTTAAATTCAGTTTAAAATATTTCCAAAACTTGGTGAATTGAAGAAAAATCTTATTTCTTCAAAATGCCCAGGAATCAGAATAAAGTGAGAGGTTTTGTGACCTGAGATTTTGAAGTTCTACATGATTTTTGATTTGAAAAACTCAACTCAATTGAAGTTCCATGGAGTTTGTGATTTGAAGAACTCAATTTTCGGCCTGAATTGGAATTTTGGCCCAAATCAGAGTTTCGGCCCAAATTGAACTTTTGGCCCAAATGTTTATATTACATTTAATTTATAAGCTATCAACAAGAACAGAATTCTTTGATGGCCTCTGTCTACATCCTTAATTTATTGATAAAAACAAGGAATATTTGTCTTTGTTGGAAATCTGACTGTAATGGATAGTGGCTTGAAATAAGAAATTGGATAGCTGAGTTCAAATTCCAGTCAGGTTCATTACATTCACTTATGCACAAATATTCTTAGAAAAAGTATGAACTCCACTAAGCTATGGGTTAAATAGTAAAACATATCTGGAAATAACATTGTTATTTTTTTATAATCATTTCACCCCAAGCAAGGCAATAATGCTACTAAGATCAAATGGAAGTGAAAGAAAAAGAGAAAACTTTAGAAGAATCTAGAAACCCAACCCTAAACAGGAAACAAGAGATAAGTCTCTACTCCTGTTCAAAAGACAGGAAGGTGTGTGAAATGAGCAATAAACGAACCTATCTACTTCTCAAAAATTATTAATACAATATTCACTCACAAAAAAAAACTATTCTTGCAAACCAAAATATGTTTTGGCATTAAATAACCCACAAGGGATTGAAAAGCTGTAAAAAAACAAATCAGTTAATCAATCAATGCAAGGGTTCTATTGTGTTAAGAATTGATGCATCATAAAAATTATAGATTTTTTTTCTTCTGTGTTTTGTCCATTGTTATAACAAATGCACTAAATCTGTAAGTAATTCTGACATTTTACACCAAAGTAATTGTTTGTATTGGAAATCATCAAAGGATCATATAAACTAAGAAATAGTATGAATGATTGATTTTGTTTATAAAAAGTTTGTTATTGATTTTACCAACATCAAATTTTTATTTTTTCATCATCTCATTGCTTTAATTGCATCTGGTCTGGTGCTCCTGCTTTATATTTAAAGATTCTTGATAAAATCTAAAGAAGAATCTGCAATGTTATTGGTCTTGAACTGACATCTTGGCTTCAATCACTTTCCCACTTTCCAAAATGTAGCTTCCCTGGGCCTTTTCTATAAATACTTTCATAGTAATTGTTCTGATGAAGTTTCCACTATTTTGTTTAGTTTCTTGTATACAAAATTTGTAATCATTGTAAATATTCATTTTTAAAAGTTGACATTTTTATTCACCCCACCACCAGATAAATTGTACATATGGGAACTAATCAGGACTTCATAGAGACTCTGAGGTATTATGGTGACTGTAGTAAGAATGGTAAGTAAGAATGTGTTGTTTTGGTGTAAGGAATATTGCAGTATGTTTGGGTCAGTAATGGTGGTTAGCTAAGTTTAAGATAAGACAGATTGAAGACCAACCTTCCCCTATCCCCACTTTTGGCCTTGTGGCATATTTTTGTATTTTCAAAATAAATATTACTTTTCCCTCTGGTACCTAGACTTTATGAATTTATGCAGAGTACTAGATTGCTGGCAAGGTTTCATTTACAATGAAAATGGCTAGTTGTATCTGTAAGTTCTAAGCTAACAGTTTCTTTTCTCGCACTTCTTGCTTGTGGAAATCTGTACCGTCGTCTTGCTTCTCTGTCAACTTTGATCTTCAAAAATGTGAATCATTATCATCTGTCTTCTTAATTCTTGTTATTTTATTGTCTTCTCTCCTTAATATATTTTTTCTCATATTCTTTAACATCCAGTAACCCTTTGTGTCTTAGTGATATTAGAGCCTTGCTTGGGGTGAAATGATTAAAAAAATAAATAAATAACCGAGTGAATGGAAAAATAAAGAAAATAATAAAAATAAAGCAAGAGAATGAAAAAAGATCAGGTAAAGAAAAGAGGAATGGATATTTGAAAAAGGAAGGAAAGTGAAGTTGAAAATGAATATAAAACAAAAGAAAGAAAGAAAGAATCTTGGAAAAAATAATGAATTAAAAAAAATGAAGAAATAAACAGAGGTAAAAAAACAGATTTAATGGAGAAATAAAGAAAGCTATGAAAATAAAGAAAGAGAATGAAAAAAATAAGAGGTAAGGAATATTTGACTGTGAAGAAAAATTAGACTAGAAATGAATGTAAAAGAAAGAAAGAAAGAAAAAAAGAAAGAAAGAAAGAAAGAACAAAGAATGAAGAAAGAAAGAATAGAAGAAAGAAAGAATGAAAGAAAGAATAAAAAGAATGAATGAAAAAAAGAAGAAATAAAGAGAGGAAAAAGGGAGGAAAAAGGAAGAAAAGAGAACAAAGTAAATTACAAAGAAAAAGTTAAAAATAATGGAAAAATAAAAATCAGTAAACTATAAATCTAACTGAATAACAAAATAAACAGAAAAGAAGAGTAAAGAGAAAAATAGAAATAAAAATGATAAAAATTAAAACTGGAGAAAATAAGAAAAAATAAGTAAAGAATGAAAAAAGGAAAGAAGAAATCCAATAAAAAGTAAACGGGGAAGAATGAAAAAGAACGAGTAAAAAGGAAGAGAAAGATGATTGAGTTAAGACAGAGAAACGCTTGCTGTTAGGCAAATATGAAAAACCTTATTAGGCACACGATTTATTTTGAGCACATAGATTGGTTGCTTTCAGGCATCTATCAATATAATTATTTTCTTCAAATTTTTGTTGGGAAAAATAAGGAATTAGAGAAAATGACCATGAAAGGAAACAAAAATTTAAACATATAGCAATTTTCAGATGGAAGCCATGATGTAGACACAAATTTTAATTCTTGAAGGATGTTGGAAAGTGTGTTAGTTCCGGATAATAAATTTTGATGTTGTTTATTTTTTGCCTTTGCAATGTTCACATAATGAATGTGAAACAGAAATAAAGTTCAAGAATGCAAAGAAATATAAATAAAAATTTTACTTATATATAATTAGGAATTAAGTCAGAAAGATTCTACTGAATATAAATACTTGTGTTCATTTTTGTAATCTTCTTTTATGTGCCATGTCCATTCAGGACTTGGGCAACCATGGCTCTTCACATCTTCCTAGCTTTTGTAGTTCTAAGTAATGTTTGTTTCCTTGCTATCCCTCTTTGTCCTTGTTCTGCCATCCATTTACACAATCTGGTATGGTAGATTACTCAATGCATACTTTTACCTCTCTTGCCTTCATTTTGCCTTGTGAATGTCAAGTTCTCCAAACCCTCTTTCCTTGTGCATATGATCCGTACATGTTATTCTCAGCAACTTTCTGTAGGACCATATCTCTCTGTTACCTCAAGCCTCTTCTGTGAGTAAATTATGACTACTTAGTGAAGGATTTTTTTTTTATCCTGGTCTGAAAATGAAGGTTTCTAAAACTTCAACTATGGGTTAAATAGTAAGGCAATCTGGGATATGTAGCCTTGGTTGACAACCAATCTGGGAGAAGAACAAATTTCAATTCAAAATCATATGAAGCCCTGATGAAGTATATAAAATGAAGTTAAGGAAAGGATTGTGTAGTTCACATTGACTCTATGATTCCAACTACAGTTGGCCATACACATTCTCTGGCAAAGGTGGGATAATCAGCCTTGTCAATGTTGTTCTGGGGTCAGAGTTGATGTGAATGATTAATAAAATGACAAAGAACTTGTAATTAACCCAATAGACATTCTTAGGAATAATTTGGTGAGGCACCTAATATTTTCGGCATAGAATCTAACCATTCCAATGATCTTGATTGAATGAAGATAACACAAAAATGAAAAAAAGAATAATTCTAAAATCAATCAATCTATTAAGCTGCCTATCTATCTATCTATCTATCTATCTATCTATCTATCTATCTATCTATCTATCTATCTATCACAGTTGTTCTCCCACCTTAATAATGTTTTTCTCTTTCTTATATTCTTTTACATTCAGTAACCACCTATGTCTTGGTGGCTTTATTGCCTTGTTTGAGGTGAAATGAAATTGCCTGTAGTAATGGTAGTTTTTCTTTGTATTTTCTGTTTTTTAGGAGATAACTCAACTTAAAATATGTTTAAATTGGCAGTTAGAAAATTAACCATCCCTACCTGAATATATATATATATATATATATATATATATATATATATATATATATATATATATATATACTTCACTCACACTTGCTCTTTGTTAACTCTATATTTCTAACATCTATTATCATTATTTTTTATTTGTTATCTTCTTTTTTCAATAGGAGTAGATAGGTTTGCCTGTTGCCCAGTTCACACTTCTTCCCCAGAGGTTTATCCCTTGTTTCTTAGCTAACTCTATATTTCTAACATCTCTACCTATACTCCGAAATTCTATTTACTATTTTTTTTATTTAATCTTTTATACTTATTATTATTATTATTATTATTATTATTATTATTATTATTATTATTTTCAATTGGAGTTTCTGGTTCCTTCTCCTGAGGCCTTAATAACTGTCATGACTTTTTAACAATATGACTGGCTGGAGGCTACAACTCTTTATTTTGTGTCTGAACTCTTCAATGGCACTTAGTGAGGTTACTCTAGTCAAAAGTCACATAATATCAGGGTTTTTGTAATGTCATGTGGTGCATGGATAGGTATCCCTGCAAACACTTCTGGTGGGTAATCTCAAGGTAACACTATACTATTGTCTTCACCAATTTCTGGTCAGCTTATATTTCCTTAGACAATCAACAGTGACTATTATCCTTGATCTCTTCTGTCTTAAAAGTTTATCTACTATTAATAAAGAAAAGAAAATTGAGCTTGTAAAAAAAACAACTAAGCTCTTCAATATTTCTTTCTCCAACATTTGTGGTCTATGTACCAATTTTTGCAGTGTAGTGAAGAATTGTTTCTCTTGTCACACTCTCCCACCTTACTGGTTCTCTGTGAAACTAGCCTAAACTCTTCAGTCTCTATCACTGAATTCTCTGTTCCTGGTTATCTTTCTATCAAAAAGATTCTAGACCTCAGTGTCTATGTTTATGAAAATCTCCCAGTAGTAATTGTCTCTTGAGTCTCTGAATTGTTCTTTCTACCTTCCAACCTTCACTATTAAACTTGGTTTATTATCTCTTCTTCCCCTTCTCCTCAGAACTGTAGCTTGCTAGATAGAATAACTGACGGTGAAGATATGGCCCTCTCTCTACATTTATCTGCAAATATTTGTATATGGAAACTTCAATGCTCATCATGTCAAGTGATTTCACCACTCTAATGCCACTGATCTTGTCAGCATCCAGACTTTGAATTTCTCAATCGCTCAATCTCTCACTCAAATTTCCTTAGTCATTTCCCTAGTAATTCTGATGGGCATGATTCTTTACTTGATCTGTTCCTTATGTCCTCATGCTGTGTGTTTCAACTGTATCCTCTTGGTAACTCTTACAGCATCTTAGTGTCTGTAGGTATTTCTTTCAGCTCATCTATTACCCAAGAACACCCTATTAACAAGACATATTTTTGTTACCAAAACATTGATTGAGACTCATTTCATGATTTTCTTCACATTGCTCCCTGGAATTAAATTTTTAACCTCCTCATTAAAAACTGTGTCACTGAGATTTCTTCCTGAGTGGAAGCTGGCATTGAGGCTTTCATGCCAGCATAGAAATACTAAGTGAAACTGCAATCTTCTCCTTGGTTCAGATGCACAGGAATCATTTCTCCCAGCTATACCAACACAATAGTTCTGACCATAACAGAAGCCTCTTTGTATCTGCTCATCATGAATGTAAGTGTCAGTTTAATGAGGTAAAGTTGCTGAATAAGGCACTGTACAGACTCTCTCAAGTTTGGTTCTAGAGATTACTAGCAGCTCTGAACAAGAGTAAATCCCCGATTCTTACTCTCTTCAATCAGTTTGAAGTAGGGTAATTTGCTGAGAATTTATTTGAAGTAGGGTAATTTGCTGAGAATTTGTTTGAAGTAGTGTCTTTGCTGATAATCAGTTTGAAGTAGGGTGATTTGCTGAGAATTTGTTTAAAGTAGGGCCATTTGCTGAGAATCAATTTGAAATAGTGTCATTTGCTGAGAATTTGTTTGAAGTAGGGTCATTTGCTGAGAATTTGTTTGAAGTAGGGTCATTTGCTGAGAATCAGTTTGAAGTAGGGTCATTTGCTGAGAATTTGTTTGAAGTAGGGTCATTTGCTGAGAATTTGTTTGAAGTAGGGTCATTTGCTGAGAATCAGTTTAAAGTAGGATCATTTTCTGAGAAACAGTTTGAAGTAGTGTTATTTGCTGAGAATTTGTTTAAAGTAGAGTCATTTGCTGAGAATCAGTTTGCTGAGAATTTCTGAGTAAAGCAGAATGCTTTACTCAAAAATTCCTTTCCAACTCCACTCTCAACTCATCAGGACGACCTTTCCCTGATTTTTCCCCTTAGAACAGAATCCCCACTCAGTGATAAGAACTTAACTTCATCTATAATTTCTGCTATAATCTTGATCCCCAAAAGTCTTATGAACTTAATGGTATCCTTGCAGTTGTCCTAAGGAAATGTGTTCTTGAACTGGTTTCTTATCTCTCCAAACTCTACAACAAATACCTTGCTGATTCTTGCTTTCCAACATGTTGGAATTCCTCTTCTGTACTTTCTGTCTCTTAGAACTCTAGTGAACCTTCTGACATATTGACTTTAATCTTTTACCTCTTTTTGGCAAAGTACTGGAGGCTCTAATCAACTCTGAATTGGTTAACCATTTTACTTCATGCAGTCTTCTTTCAGATAAACAATATGGCTTTCATTTTCCCTAGGTCAACCACTGATGTATTAATTACTATTAGACTTTAGATAAGAACAGATAGGCTTGGGCTCTAGCTATATATATCTCAAAGGGTTTTCCATGCTGGCCTTTTCCACAAGCTCAAAGGCAATAGTGTCTCTTGTCAGATATTTGACTTAATCTATTCATTCTTAACAAATCAGATAATGAAGGTCATGTTGCAATTCTAGATCATTTCATGTTAGTGTGGAGGTTCCACAGAGCTTTATCCTTGGATCTACTTTGTTTCTTTTCTGCAACAACACCTTCCTGATGTCATCAGTTCTTAACTAGATACTTATGCTGATGACAAAACAATTTACTCCTGTCTTAATAGTAAGTCTGATAGGTCTGGTAAAGTTAAACTGGCAGCTGCTCTCAAAAAATGAGGCCTGATCAGTTGTTAACTGGGGCAAGAAATGGCTTGTAAATTTTAGTGCCTCCAAAATGAAACTGCTATCCTTTACTCATTATAGAGAACCATCTATACCCTTCATCAGCATGACTGATGCTAATCCCCAGAGGAGCAACTCATTGCACCTATTTGGATGTATGTTTTCTACTAACATGAAGTGGAGCTTTTATATTGAATTAGTTGCTAGGAAAATTGGTTCACTGTGTCATGCCAGACAATTCTTCTCATTGGAATCCATCCTGCACATTCATAAATCTACCATTTGTCCATGCATTAAATATTGCTGCCATATCTCATCTGATGCTCCTGCTATATATCTCAAGATTCTCAACAAAATCCAGAAGGTCTGTAATGTTGTCGGTCCTGACCTGGCATCTTGACTTCAATCACTTTCCTACTGCCTTCACATGTCTTTTCTATAAATATTTTCAGGGCAGTCGTTCTAATGAGTTCTTGGGTACCTCAACTGCACAAATTTAAGGATACTACATGTATGGTTATTAGGTCTCACATTGCTTTACTGTTGAGATAGCTAGATGTAACTGTAAATGTAACTGTAATTCTATTTTAATAGTTTCTTATTTCACAATTTTAACCTGTGGAACTCTCTTCTAATTTCTTGCTTCTCTGCCCTCTACAATTTTCGAAAATTCTGAATTCTGTTTTTGTCCCTTCTCCTTGAATAAAGTCTTCTAATTCTCTTCCACTCTCAGTAAACCCTCTGTGATTACATTATTTCATTGTTTGAGGTGAAATACTTTTTTAAAATACTCATTGAGTCACCATTAAATTAAAGAAGCAAATTGTAATACAATTTGCTGTTTTTGCTTCTTCAGTTTAACCTTCTCTGTCCACAGTTTGTCCTTCCAGAAATTTAGTTTTGATTTTCATTGATATTATCAGTCACAAGTCTTGTGAGAACAAGTTGGTGAATGTTTTTGAATATAATCACTAAGTTCTTGAAATTCCCTTGCTACTAATCTTACTTTTAGCCTTATGTGTAGATTTTAATGTACACACCCAGTAGATAGATAAACATTTCTGGCCAGTATGTTTTATCTTGGTGAAAACATTATTTTCTGTTCAGCTGTCAAATTCTTTTATTTTAGCATCATCAAACTGAACTTTATCTATCACAATGATATTATTTTTGTCTAGTTTCGATCGTCTTGGTCGCATCAAGATCATTGACTTCACCTAGATCTATTCACATTTCTTCACCTCTCAGATTCATCGAACTTATTCAAGTGTTGTGTTGATTTGATTTCTGCCAGCTCAGCTAATAATTTTTGCATGAATGGGATCAAATTTCATTGTAATTGTAACTAATGATATGATCTTATATTTAAACATCTGAGAAGCATTTTAACAGATGACAGAAAATATAACAGTAAAATCTAAAGGCACAATAAAATAGTGAAATATGTAATTCCAAAAGCTAAGCAAGTTATTGATGTAATGAATATGCATACACCTGGGTTTCCCCTCACAGTAATATGATTGGCTGGTGTCAGCCATAAATACAGACTGATGTGGAGGTACATGGACTACACCTATTGTCTTTGCCTATTGCCTACGCCTATTGCCTACCACTACGACGAGGACCAGTCCATTACGGTTATCCGCTAGATTGTCCTACCCGGTTACAGTAGTCCAAAACCACTTTGCTACTTCAAACGAATATATCTCTTTCAGGAAATTTTCATTAGGAACAAAACAAAGAATACTGAACTTTTATGCAATATTGGTCCTCCTATTTGGCAGTGAATGCTAGACAGTTGAAGAAAAGACTTTAAGCAATAGAGATGTGGTTTTACAGAAAGATGCTGAGAATACCATGGACTGAACATGTGAGCAATGATGAAGGAAAATGGAAACAAAAAAGATGCATGTACTTAGAATTAGAAAGAGTTAGTTGAAATTTCTAGGATGCATAATGAGCAAAAAGGGCTTGGGGAAGCTTACAGAATATACTATAGTGGGTTATCAGTTATAGTGAAGTGTATGAATGTTGAAACGAATAACTTTGATTTGGCCTTGTTTGTTAGATAGCCCACCATAAGAGGGGTATAAAACAATAAAATCAAATTGTAAAGTGAACAACAAATTTATATACAATTTTTAACATACAACGTGTGTTAGCATGTGCAATAACCTGTTTTCATCAGCCACCGACCAGGGGCAATCTCACGGTTTCGGTGGCTATGGCGGGACCACCACCACTAGCGCCACCAGCAGTGTTTGCCACCAGGCAGGGTATGAAGATAAGCTAACTAATTGTTCCTTTAAGTAAAATCTATCTGCAATGAAAGTTTCTTGAACGCGTTTGCTGTTATTGACGCGCTCATAAAAGTCGTTATAGATGACCACGCAAATATCTTACTTGCGCATCTTAGGTTGTGATGTTGTGCGCATTCTATTTGCTTGTTTTGATCTCGACCAAATCCAACTTGACGCGTGTTGAACAGTTTTTTGAAGGCGATGCGAAACGCTTTTCAACCAACGGCCAGTGATGCCTATTTTTGAAAGGAAGGAAATGACCGAATGTCCCAGGAACCCACATAATACATATAAATCAATTAAGGTCTTTACAATTAAAATTAATATATTTTGGTTGATACAAGGTCGTCAAAATGTTCCTAGTAGTCCTTGCAAGAATGAGTTTATGTGTATGTAGGCAGGAATGAACATATGTATGTACGAGCGTTATTGTAGGGTAGGAATGTCTTTGAAGTAATTGCTGAGTCTTAAATGTTCTGTTCATTTATCAAGTATAAAAGAGGTGAGGGAGAAAGGTAGAGATAATAATAACGATCGCTTAACATTTGTCAAGGGACATGTTAATTTGCTCGTCTCCTCCTCTCTGGTGACAGGCAAACTTTTATTTTGTTTGTGGAGCTTGAAAACGTCATTTGGGAATTCACTCCATGATTGGTTATGATTCAGACCTTACCATTGGACGATGAGCAAACTTTACATCATTTCAAGAAAAGGTCCATAAAAGAATTTGTTTCTGAGAATTGAAGATTATTTGAATTTTGTTTTTAAATGTTTCCTAGTTTTCTATTGGCTGAAAAACATTTCACATCAAGGTGTGAAATTTCATGAGTTTTGTTTTGGATTCACTTCTTTTTAATTTCTAACAAAATCAATCAGTCAGTGCTTAGCATTTGAATTTTAAATCTAGATCTTGTTTTGTTCACTACAATACTGAATAAAAGAGAGACAGAAAAAATTAGTGAGTAACCTATATAACGTTTGTGTAAATGAATGGTAAAATAGGCATTAGGAGAAATATCAAAAAGATAAACTTTACTAAGTGATACAAAGAATAGGAAATTGTGGAGAGCCATGACCTAGTTCTTCAACAGTATTTATGCATTCCCACAAGTATTCCTCCATGGAACTTATATGATCCATTGATGGAAAAATGGTCAGTTCTTTGTACAACTCCAAAATGTTCCTGATTCCTTTTACCATACTCTGTGTTTACAAGATCAAAAATGAAGTATTGCTGCTGTATCTGGGCTGAAACTGCTCCATCCATGGGTGTGCCTATACTGGGGTGGAGGGGGAAGTCTGCTCTGGGCTGCACTTTTGTATCTGTTGTAGGCTATAAGCCTGTATTGAAATACAAGTGGTTTTAATGCCAGGGTAGTACTCTCAGTTGAAGGATCTATTCAGTTTTGAGTAACTTAAACTAAGGCATATATATTGGCCTATCTACTGTCTATAGAGTTCCAATTGACAGATGAAATAGTTTTTGATCATGTCATTGAAGATTTTGCCAACAAAAAAACAAGAAAATTTACTTTGTAGAATGTTGTAATTTTCATTTCAGAAATCAAAAATGAAATTTATACACTTTTTTCCCTATATGTCGTTTTTGCTTTTTACCTGTTACTGCTAAGGTTTACATATGTTCAGTGTGTATTTAAAGCATACAATATTTGAGTATGTGAAAGTAATACTATAATGATATGCAAACTAGTTTTATGACTTTAAGAATGAGTCACTGTGCAATATGTATTTTTTGCTAGGGTAGCAAAATCAAGGGCTGCCTCCAGTTATGTCACTGACCCCATCCTCTCTTTCCAGCCAAGAAAGAGTTCAAAAGTATTGACTTGTAGGTGATGAATTATTTTCCTCCCTATAACTCCTTTCCCATAGAAGAGCCGTCGCTAGCCACAAACTATTCTACCTCTATTTTCATGGCAGATTTTCAGACAATCTACATTTCTTTTTTCCTGCTCAGTTCAGTAGTCATGTAAATCAGTACAATCATGTTGACCAGTACAATCATGTTGATCAGTACAATGATGTAGATCATTACAATCATCTTGGTCAGTACAGTCATGTAAATCAGTACAATCTTGTTGATCAGTGCAATCATTTTGATCAGTATAATCATGTAAGAAACAAAATTGCTTAATTTTACTATTCTATGAAAAGCAAGTCACATTTTATGTCAAATAAAAATATTTTCTCCAAATTCCCATATTTTGCACAAAATCTTTTTCATATTGTTCAAAAATTTTTTGTTACACAAATGACTACATTTAAAATAAATAACCTTACAAAATAAATAACCTTATAAATAAAATAACCTTATAAATAAAATAAGTAAAAATATACACTGTAACCATGTGACAGTATGTCTGCCACATGCTACTGCAGAATTATTGCTTAAATGAATACCTCCAGGTATAAGGCTCTACATAAGAGTATGAAGTATGTCATAGTCGGAGGAAACTCCCACTCTTTAATGAAAATGGAAGTGCTCACCTCGCAGCTACAATTCAAATTTCATAAACAGTCTTAATTTTAGGCTGACCTTCTGCACCTACCTACAAGATGAAAAAATTAGTCATATAAAAAGTAATATTTTCTGATGTAAAGTTTTCATCGTCCAATGGTAAGGTCTGAATCAGTTCAATCATTTTCCAAGTTCATTTTCATCATCATCATCATCATCATCCCTTTGGCTTTTGTAATCGTAGGGCGAATCCGAATGCAGAAGTGGCACTAACTAATTTTCATAATGGTCTATCAAGGGCAACCATCAGCAATTCTGGTACAGTCATACCTGTCCATTTTTTGACATTGTCCAACTAGTTTTTGCATTGGTGCCCTCACCTATATCCACCTTCAACAGTGGCTTGCATGATGGTCTTGCAAAAGCTGTTGGGCCTTGTAATTTGCCCAAACCATGCCATTTTTCTCCATTTGATAATGGCAAGAAGAGGTTCTTGTTGTTCCACAAAACTTCCAGCCCTTTTCCTCACAAACTCATTGATTTTTTGTTCCCAATATAAAATGCCAAGGAGTTTTCTCATGCATTTGTTCTCAAACACTTTGATCCTTCTCTCTGTATCTGCCAACAGTGTCCACATTTCACATTCATATCAGAGAATGGAGACTACCAACAATTTGTACAGTCTTTACTTTGTTTGAAAGCTGATTTTGCTCCTCCATATTCTTGTCAATTTGGCTATCACTGCCATGGCTGCAGCAATCAGTGTGCAGATTTTCAAGTTACAGGAACCCGAGTCACTACAATACTATATAAATTACCATCAATTCAATTCTGAGGCAAAAGACTCATTCAAGCTACCATGGTCATTTGCCTGTCCTTCGCCCTTATTGGCAGGACACTCGCTGAAGAAACGGATGCACTGATGTCCAATACGGACAACCATGATGTCATGAGTTTGGTCTTAACAGCAGCAGGTGATACCTTTACACAATGAAAACCACTACTCCTACACTCATATATGAGTATATTTTCCTCATATGATCTTTATGCACAATTGCAATGCAATACCAACTCTATTTACATTATTCAGACTATTGTCCTCATCTTTGTCACCATATTTATTACAACGTCTCTGAAACGTTGCAATAAATATGGCGACAAAGATGAAGACAATAGTCCGAATAATGTAAATAGTGTACATAATACCTCATCTCAGAAATATAGACAAATACCAACTCTTTCATATGCAGTAGAATCTCAAGATGAGCACTAATCATATTTGCATCTCATCCAAGGCAAAAGTGTGATGCGGTCAGTATTGGGAAAAAGGAGGAAAGTAGACATTTTGGCCTTGCATGTTCTTATTGGTGCATCATTCCGCATCTGTTGTCAAAGGTTTTTCCTTTATTTCTTCTGCCATATTATGAGATTTAGGTTACTACTTAGATAAATACAATATTTATTTCAACAGTGAAAATATTTAAATCAATGTCAATCACTATCTACTTTCCTGATTACTCTTCTTTTGTTCTCACTCCTTAGCAATGTTCCTGTTTTCTAATTATTCTACACCTAGTAACCCTTTGTGTCTCAGTGGCTTTACTGCTTTGCATGGGGTGAACTCGATTAAAAAAAACAAAAAAAAATATAATAGAACTTTGATGATGAGAAATAGACTTAACTGAAAGATCCACTCAATTCATCGTTGAGCAGATGAAAGGTTGTAGAGAAAAAGTTCATAGTTTTCTCATTTCTTGTCATGTGAAATCTACAAATAGTGGAGATGTTTGTCAGAGTGTCAAGGAGTTGTTGTTCATGAAAAAATGCCATATTGGAATGTCTCCGTTGAGCTGTCTGGGGCTAGGGTATTTATACCTGACGATTGGCTCCCAGAGAGAGATTTGGATTTTAGCGGGAAGACGTTTCATTAGCTGGTTTTAACCATCGAGAATGTTGTGTTTAACATGGTAGTTTCTTATTGTCTATTGGTAAGCGTCAATTCTGTTGATTGAAAAGTGAATAAAAGATGTATTGAGTAGGAGAAAGTGACAACAAAATAATGCATTTTGAAAATTAACATCAAGATATTTACTTTTCATTTGACAATATTAAACAGAAATGCAACTATTGAACTGTATGGCCCGTGAAATTTTTAAATCCCGACAATCTACTTCTTGTAAATCAGACTCTATGATCTTGTAATGAAAAGTTATATCAGGAAACATTACCTTCTCATTGGGCCACTTATTTTGCAGAGATTCTATGACAAATGAAAGAAATGGTCTCTCTGTGGATTTCTGGGATGAGAATTTATTGTTACTTATATTATTTACATTCAGACTGTTATCCTCATCATTGTCATTTTTATCATTTCAGTTGTTGGTCTCTCTGGCCTTTTTCAGTTTACTGTTGAATTTCGAACTGATCCATTTATTTAATCTATGAAGATAGATTGTTCTCATTCTGCTGCCCATATCTAGGGGAGATAAGTCATCTGGTTCGTGTTTTAGGACATCACAGTTATTGCCCTCCCTATTTCCTCTGAGTCTGTATGAGGTATTGAACTCATAATTATTAGGCCCCTAAATTCACAAACCATTTAATCCACTAGGCTGTTGTCCCGTGGAACAATTCTGAATCAAAAAGATTGTGATAATAATAACAAAGATGAGAACATTAGGTGGATAGAAATGGTAGGAGATATGAATGATAAAAAATTAACATGTCCGTTGCTTAATGAAGAAGAAGAAAAAGAAGAAGAAGAACAACAACAACAACAACGAGGATGATAAAGAGAAGAAGAGGAAGAAAGAAGAGGAAGAAAGAAGAGGAGGAGGAGAAGAAGATCGAGGAGGACGAAGAAGAAGAAGAACAACAACAACAAGAAAAATAAGAAAAAGAAGAATGAGGAGGATGAAGAGAAGATAAAGAAGAAGAAGAAGAATGAGAAGGATGATGAGGATGATGATAATAATAATAATAATAATAATAATAATAATAATAAGTGAGTCCTAATATCAGATATAGTTGTTAATTAGAGTAGGAGTAGGTGAAGAAAATAATACAAATAAGTGTATATAAGTATGTATTATATAAAATGTATTATAAGTGTAAATAAATAAATAAACCCTACTTTTCACTTTTCACATTGACAATGGCTGATCTTCATTCTTGTGGGTTACCATGTATTCCTTTTCTGTTTGCATGAATTATGGTACCCTAGCAAGTAACATGAAAGTAGTATGAATTAAGGTACCCTATCAAGTAGCATAAAAGTAGCATGAATTATGGTACCCTATCAAGTAACATGAAAGTAGCAGGAATTAAGGTACCCTAGCAAGTAGCATGAAAGTAGCATGAATTATGGTACCCTAGCAAGTATCATGAAAGTAGCAGGAATTAAGTTACTTTAGCAAGGGCATGAAAGTAGCAGGAATTAAGGTACCCTAGCAAGTAACATGAAAGTAGCATGAATTAAGGTACCCCAGCAAGTAGCATGAAAGTAGCATGAATTATGGCACCCTAGCAAGTATCATGAAAGTAGCAGGAATTGGTTACTTTAGCAAGTGGCATGAAAGTAGCAGGAATTAAGGTACCCTATCAAGTAACATGAAAGTAGCATGAATTAAGGTACCCTAGCAAGTAGCATGAAAGTAGCATGAATTATGGTACCCTAGCAAGTATCATGAAAGTAGCAGGAATTAAGTTACTTTAGCAAATGGCATGAAAGTAGCAGGAATTAAGGTACCCTAGCAAGTAACATGAAAGTAGCATGAATTAAGGTACCCTAGCAAGTAGCATGAAAGTAGCATGAATTATGGTACCCTAGCAAGTATCATGAAAGTAGCAGGAATTAAGTTACTTTAGCAAGTGGCATGAAAGTAGCATGAATTAAGGTACCCTAGAAAGGATCATGAAAGTAGCATGAATTAAGGTACCCTAGCAAGTAGCATGAAAGTAGCATGAATTAAGGTACCCTAGCAAGTATCATGAAAGTAGCAGGAATTAAGTTACTTTAGCAAGTGGCATGAAAGTAGCAGGAATTAAGGTACCCTATCAAGTAACATGAAAGTAGCAGGAATTAAGGTACCCTTGCAAGTATCATGAAAGTAGCAGGAATTAAGTTACTTTAGCAAGTGGCATGAAAGTAGCAGGAATTAAGGTACCCTAGCAAGTAACATGAAAGTAGCATGAATTAAGGCACCCTAGCAAGTAGCATGAAAGTAGCATGAATTATGGTACCCTAGCAAGTATCATGAAAGTAGCAGGAATTAAGTTACTTTAGCAAGTGGCATGAAAGTAGCAGGAATTAAGGTACCCTAGCAAGTAACATGAAAGTAGCATGAATTAAGGTACCCTAGCAAGTAGCATGAAAGTAGCATGAATTATGGTACCCTAGCAAGTATCATGAAAGTAGCATGAATTAAGTTACTTTAGCAAGTGGCATGAAAGTAGCATGAATTAAGGTACCCTAGAAAGGATCATGAAAGTAGCATGAATTAAGGTACCCTAGCAAGTAGCATGAAAGTAGCATGAATTAAGGTACCCTAGCAAGTATCATGAAAATAGCAAGAATTATGGTACCCTAGCAAATATCATGAAAGCATAAATTATGGTACCCTATCATGTAGCATGAAAGTATCATGAATTATGGTACCCTAGTGTGTAGCATGAAAGTAGCAGGAATCAAGGTACCCTAGTAGCATGAAAAGTAGCATGAATTAAGGTACCCTAGTAGCATGAAAGTAACATGAATTATGGTACCCTAGCAAGTATCATGAAAGTAGCAGGAATTAAGGTACCCTAGCAAGTGGCATGAGTTAAGGTACCCTAGCAAGTAGCAAGAAAGTAGCATGAATTATGGTACCCTAGCAAGTATCATGAATATAGCATGAATTAAGGTACCCTAGCAAGTATCATGAAAGTAGCTGGAATTAAGGTACCCTATCAAGTAGCATGAAAGTAGCAGGAATTAGGGTACTCTAGCAAGTAGCATGAAACTGAGAATACTTCAAAATTATTACCAAAACTGTTTTTTTTTATTGACCAACAAAACATAACTTAATGAGGTCATGAAAGGAACCACAATAATTCAAAATTTCTGATATTAATTCAGAAACCTTTTTGAATGTCTATCTTTTCATTCCAAGTTTGCAAGTTGAAAAATCAATGAGTGGTATATGTGCAGTGTACCCACCTATTGTCTAAAATGAATTGCTTAAATATTATCACTGAGGTTGTTTTTGACAACATAGTAAATGATATGAAAAAGTGCTCATGATATTCTATCATTATTGATGAAACTTCTGTCACCAACAGGTTATTGTAAGCTGCAATATACATCTGATTCATCATGGAAGTGAGATTTCCATTGGATTTTATACAATGCATTCTACTGAAAGAATTGTTCTCTGAGTTGGCCAAAAATGTATTTGGGGAAGCTGAGGCTAAAAAAAGACAAGGTTGTTGGAGAATGATTTGATTTCTCAGTAAATAAGAGCAATGTTCATAAAGGGTTGACTTGATGATAAGAATGAAGGATTTTTGGTCTGACCTGAACTCTTGTAAAGGTAAAGCATAGCAAAAGGAATCAGGTACTTTCTGGGAAGGAACAATGAGCCATTTTTTGAGCATCTTTATCAATGGATCATTTATATGGATCCTACTTGAGGTCAGGAGTGAACTTGCATCCCAATAGATGTTCCAAGCATGATGCTTCATCAAACATATAGCCCTTCATCATGACTAAAGAAAACACAGAGTCTGATCAACTTTGTATTTACTTGTTGGACTTCACCAAACCAGAAGTTTACACTTACATAACAAATCCTATTTATTTTTGTTTTGGATTTAGGAAAACTTTGTTTGATATACCAAATAAATAAAAACTGCCTTACTAGTAACTGTGGTAGGTACAAATATTTATCTAAACATTTATTAATTTTTTTTATCCTGTGACCCTTTAGAGTCATAGGGTCACCACATATACTGCAGCCACAATAGAAATGGTGTTTCTTGGGCAAGATAGCCTGGCGGAGTCCAACCCTCTCTCTCGACCAGTTTTGAATTCAGAGTTTCCTTCTCCAAGACCAGTTGACACACAAGGCTATAGAACACAGTCTGCCCTGTTATTTACCTGTATCTGGTGGGGAGAAGAGGAGGATTCATACTTTTCCCAAGGGTATTAGCATGTAAGTGAATGTAAACATTTAAAATAAGAAATAAACAGCTATAAATAGTTCAGAAGACCCTAAATTACAGTTTTATTTTTTAAAAGGCAAACATGTTAACAAACTGTAGGAGAATGTCGCAGGCTTTTTCTCCTACCCTGAAAAAGAAAGCTAGTGAATGTTACAAAAGTGTGTCCTAACGAGTTCTGTATATCATGTTGCAAAAGGTTGCATTTTTATCAACATATCAGAGAAGAAAATGTTGGTTGGATCCAGTGATTTGACCCAAAGAGTTGTGAGTTCAATCACTGGCTACTGCAGTAGTGAACAAAAATTTGGAGAGTTGAGTTAATGAGAGATAACTGAGACATCAGTAAGAAGCATGGCATGTGGAACTAGAACAATCAATGTTGGCAGATGGAATAAAGGGTTTCATTCAAAATTCCAGTCACCTGAAGAAGGCCGAAGTGTACAACAGCCAAAACATTGTGAATATGACATTAAAGATCATGACAACAGTCTGAATAATGCAAATAATGTAAATAATTACAATACCTCATCTCAGAAATATAGAGAGATAATGTCAGAGTAGCATTTTCGATTCACAGTGTTTACACCAAAATTGTTCCCTGTATGGACTGGTCTTCATTGGGTAGCCATTAAGGGTGCTGAACAGGATACTGCTAATGTTGTTGACCTTGTTACAGCAAACAAGTCAAAGGTGATTACTGCTAATCCCTGTAGAGAAAAATGAAACTCATGATTCTGTTGACAGCAAGTGAGAGAAAGACAGCGCCAGTGTAAGTGAATTCACTGTTAGTTTTTTTCCATTACTGTAGATCTGTAGTCAATAGTGCCAGATATACATATGGGCTAGTATGGGCTACAGCTCAGGGACCACAAGTCTAGAGAAACCCCAATTTTTTTCAAGCTGTGGTGATCTAGGAAGTCAAAATTTTTCTTTTCCTTCATCTTTATGTTCTTTAGGATACTTCACTAATTTGAGTGCTAGAATTTGAGTTTAATACAGGCCCATCATTTAAGATACATTTCTGTATGATGCAAAGTTCAGATAAAAAATATCATGAAGTTGCTAATGAAATAAATTGGATGAATTCCAAAATCATTAAAAATTTTAGTTGAAGCATTTCATGTTTTACACCAAAAAAGCATCATCTAAAATATCTCTCTTTTTTTTTGTTTTTTTTAAGACCCAGGGGTAAACATATGTAATGAAGTGTTACCCAAATTCTATTAGCTCAGGGTCCTCTTAAGGCCTAAATCCAGCCCTGAATATAACCACTGTCTCAGTCATTTAACAGAATTGTTTAGAACCACTTTGAAAATGGAAGATCAGAATATTTATTTAATCATTCTTTGCTTCTTTTTCTTTTTTTCATTCCTCCTCAAATTGTAAAATTTTGTCACTAGTGTATATGTGTGTATATATATATATATATATATATATATATATATGTGTGTGTGTGTGTGTGTGTGTGTGTATGTATTCATTCATTCACTGAGATTAAAGTGGTTATTTGTGTTTTTTCTTTCTATTTTCCAGTGAAATACACACGGCCTGTTATAATCTTAGGTCCTTTAAAGGACAGAATTAATGATGATCTAATCTCTGAATTCCCAGACAGATTTGGAAGCTGTGTTCCCCGTGAGTACGATATAGATTTTCCTTAACACTTCACAAAATACAAACTTTTACTTATATTGTTTTGAATTTATTATTATTACTACTACAATAATCATTTTTTTGAGTCATAATGTGACTAACACTACAATATGCATGATTTTATTAAAATAATTTGAAACCATTTAGAGTATTTGGGCCCCTCTAGTTGGAGTGGGTCTTTTAAATTTGATTTGAATACTTGAATGTCAATATAATACAGGCTCTTCATTTTAGATACATTTCTGTAGAATGTAAAGTTCAGATAAAAAATATCATGAAGTTGCTAATGAAATAAATTGGATGAGTTTCAAAATCATTAAAAATTTTAGCTGAAGTGTTTCATGTTTAACACAAAAAAAGCATTATCTAAAAATATATCTTTTTTTTAAATAGATTTGAGGTTGGTGAATGAACATACATAATGAAAAGACACCCAAATTGTATTAGCCCAGGGGCCTCTTAAGGCCTAAATCTGACCCTGGTAGTCACGTATGCAGTTCATTGTCGTTGATGGCTTATATTAACATAGCCTTATAATTTGAAGGCTAGCACCACATCAAAGTATTTTTATACTTAGTGCTTTTACTGTACCTTTGATCAAATTCAATAATATAATTCCATATAGACATCATCTCTGACCTCCAAGAATCATCAAAGTTTTTGTATGCCTCATAAGCACTATCAATCAATTGTTTCATGAATAAATTGTCAAGTGTAGCAAATAATGTGTCTGTTCTATTCTCCTGATTTAGATCCGCTGTGTTCAACTTTAAAGCAGTTTCTTTGGCGTTACTGGTCAGTGATAAAATTACTGCCATTGACTGATTTTTTTTTTTATCTAGGTCCATCTTGAGTGGCTAAATTGTTGATTCATGAATTCAGGTGGAATGTAGCAAGCATCTTCTATTGCTATTTCCATGAATAGTGCTCAGACAAACTACATTCCTTGGTTCCACCACTTCTAATCTTCATGGCTATGACTTGTCATGCCAGTCACATTCTAGCAAACCATCTATATTCCCTCTGTATTCCATTAGTTGACAAGTACCTTTATAAATGCTACATCAGGCCAAAAAATGGTATACTATTGTCATATTTGAGCATGAGTTGCCCAGTTCTCGGCTTCCAGCCTTCACAGAGTTCAAAAATCTTGTGATGTTGGATGACTTTGCATGTCACCTTTGCTATGTCAAGTGAAAGCTTGTTATCAAAAATGCTCGTTATATCCAAGACTTTGTAGATGCCAGTACTAATAGTAAAGACTTCCAATAATATCTGCATTAGTAATACTTGTTCAAGTAGTAATTGCCAAATAGTAAAATAGTCAGAAGAGAATTGTAATCTGTATAGTAGTAGAGTAGAGAGAGTGAATGTATAGCAATAGTGGAGGGACAAGAAGAGTGAACAGTGATCCGTACAGTGACAGAGGAGAAATAGTGATCGTATAGTCAACATGCTACTTACTATCTTACTTACTGTCTATTCACTACCTTTATGATTACATGATCTACTTAATAATGAAATGGCCCATGTTACTCACTGGCGATCTAGTTTCAAACCACAGTTTAAGCAACGACACTCAAAAGTGTCTCAGAATCCTTTTAGGTAACAAATGATTTTCCACCCTCCAACCTCTTTCTCACAAGTGGTATGCAGCAAGCCTCTTGCTGCTATGTTGCTACAAATATGGAAAGTCCTCAGACGAACTACATTCCTTGGTTCCACCAGTTGTAACCTTCATAGCTACGAACTGACATGTCACTTATATTGCAGCAAATCACCCACATTCCCTCTGGATTCCATCGATGAGAAGTAAGTTTCACTTGGACTGTTTCTTCCCACGAACCACTGCTCTGTGGAACTGACTCCCAAGAGGATGTTTTCCTGATTACTACAATCTTAACCTGTTCAAGTCTAGGGTTAACCATTATCTTCCCTTCCTATCTGTATAAACTACCTCTTAATGTAACCCTCTACCATGAGTGGCCTCAGGGCCTTGTACATTAGATAGAAGACATTCAGTATAGAATCTTTGTTACTTTCTCACTTGAAGTTGGTGGATGTTGTTTCTCATTGAAAGATTACATAGATTGTTGTCATGCTTATTTTTAAAGTCTTTGTTGAATAAAGACCAAAAAAATAAATTCTACTTTTACTATTATTTATTAAAAACAGAAAAAAAAATGAACTGGCTTTCAACAGCTGAACAATGTTCTTGTAACCTGAATAGTTTGAACCCAGACTTAATACAGGTTCTGCTAAATTCCTTGGTTCCATCAGTTCTAACCTTCATGGTAAGGTCCCATCATGCCACTTACATAGTAGCAAATCACACACATTCCCTCCGGATTCCATCAGTGAGAAGTAAGTTCCACTTGAACAGCTTCTTCCCTCAAACCATTGCTCTGTGGAACTGACTCCCAAGAGGATGTTTCCTCAATCAGTACAATTTTAACCTGTTCAAGTCTTGGGCTAATCATTATCTTTCTCTTCTATCTGTGTAAACTGCTTCTTAATGTAACCCTATACCTCGAGTGGCTCCCTGGCCTTATAAAAAGTGAACTGTATTGTAAAAAAAAAAAACTCCTCTTCAAATTTTTTTTTTTGGGGGGGGCGATGTTATCTTTAAATTCTAAACAACACTCTACTACCAATATTAACAATTCAATGATCAAACACTTCAGTTAGAATCTTAGGTCACAGCTTCAACTAGATTAGATCGTTAACCATTACACTTCACTGTGACACCCAGTAATTATTTACTAAACTTGAAGACCAGAAATATGGGATACCCAGTGAAGATCAAACTCACTACTCAGTGTGTAATTCGCAATTCAACCCCCTTGCTAACCAGAGGCACCCATACATGTAAATGGTTTACACTGGAAGCAAGGCATTCAGAATTGAGAAGTTTTTCACCATTTTTCAGCCATTACAGTCCTTACTAAAGTTGTCCCATCACTAAATTTGAATGTAAACAAACTTCTGTGTCATTAACTTTTGACATGACTGCTTTCTCTCCTTCTAAATGTATGCAAATATTTGTGAGATTATATTGAATCAATTATATTGAATCAATTATATTGAATCAATTGTTGGGATCTGCTGCTAGGAAAGTTAATTCACTCTTCTGTCCCAGACAATTTTTCTTGCCACAATCTATCTCACATATTATAAGTCTTCCATCCATACATTAAATATTGCTGCCATATATAATCTTCTGCTATGTATTTAGAGATTTTAGATAAAATCCAAAGAATCTACAATGTTATCAGTCCTGACCTAACATCTTGGCTTCAGTGACTTTCCCACTGCCATAACATAACTTCTCTGTGTCTTTTCTATAAATACTTTCATGGTAATTGTTCTGATGAACTCTCCACTATGTTACCTAGACTTTCTGAATTTAAACACAGTGGTAGATTGGCAGCAAGGAATTATCATTTTATAATTGAAATGGTGAGACATCATTCATACGTTCTATGCTAACAGTTTCTTTTATTGCACTTCTCACTTATGGCTTCTTGCTTCCCCATCAACTTTGACCTTCAAAAATTTAAATGCAATGTCAATTGTTATTTTCTGTTTTCTTAATGCTTGTTCTTTTATTGTCCTCTCTCCTTAAAATGTATTTTTCTTGTATTCTCTAACACTCTTGCATTTTAGCAGCATTTTTGCCTTGCTTGGCGTGAAAATTTGCATATGTGCATGTTTGGGTATGTGTATTTGTGTGTATGTGTACATGTTTGTGTGTGTTTATATATGCATATATGTGACGGGGACAGGTACAGGATTAAAACTGAATTGAAAGACACTCATACATCAAAAACAATGGGAGAGTTTATCATATATATATATATATATATATATATATATATATATATGATAAACTTATCATATATACACTTAAGTTTATCATATATATATATATATATATATATATGATTTTCCGCCTAGAAAAACACGATTTCAAAACCCATGCCAGATTCACTATAATTGAGAGAATAGAAAAGTTCAGAGCAGATAACATTAGAAAGATTTTAGAGTCCCATGAAAATAAGTGGAAACAACGTCTAAAAACACAATACCCAGCCGGGCTAAATCATAAATTTAACAACATATAATAGTAACAATCAACAAATCAAAACCTACCCACATTTCTCACCCACACAAGACAGACATGCTTACGGAGGAATGGAGGCCTCACACTTATACACTCACCCACACGATTATACACACGTACACACACCATACTCACTCACTCCCTAATGAGCCAAATGATAACACACACCTACAGCAATACACACGCTTACACATATCATACTCACTCACTCCCTAGGAACCAAATAACACACACACAAACACTAAACAGAGACACATCCCCTCACCAGGTCCAATAAAACTGTCAAACTGACCAGAGAATTCTGGATAAAATGTATCTATCCAGTTCTTATCTCAAATAACAACTTAAAAGAGACTGTTTGACCAACACAAGGAATGTTAAAAGATTCATGTGAAAAAGATAAAAAAATAAAAAAACAAATGAAAACTACAGACAAAAGTTCATTTTCTCCAACAAAAGACATTCATTTCTGTAGTTCATTGTCAACAGCAAGCAGATATATTTCTCCTCCCGATGATGGCCATTTCGGTCGAAACTAGTCGAGGAATCTAAATGGAATAATAATAATAAAAAAACGAAAGAATATTAATCTACAACCCAGTGTGTCTAATGATTTTAATTTTTTAATTTTTTATTTTCTTATTGTTCAAAATATATATATATATATATATATATATATATATGTGCGTGCGTGCATTTGTGCTTGTATGTACATTTGTGTTTGCTTGTATTAGTGTGTATGTGCTTGTGGTTGCATATACATATTTCATTAAAAACAACGACCTAGGGTTGTTTTTACTTTCTTTTTCATTTAACTTTTCTTGTTTATGCACAAAATAGAAAATATTTCAATCAAGGGAGTATAGTTTTTCTGACAGAATTCTTTCAGACATAATTCTGGTCATTTTCAAAATCCAACATATCTATTTTTCACGTATTCAAATACTTTCAAAACTTGCTGACTGGTAGGTATGATAGTTTACTGACTAAATGAATCATTACTTATAAAAAACTGGACAGATATAATTAAAAGAAAATCAAAATGCAAAACAATTTTCATAGTTAAATATGATTTGATTGATTTGTTTGTTTTGTTTTACAACTTATCAACATTTTGTAGGTTATTTAAAGCCGGCTTTTATATTGTAAGAGGAAATGACTTTTTTTGTGAGTGAATATTGTATTTATAATTTCTAGAAGAAAATGATTTTCAAATACAAGACCTACTATTTAACCCGTGGAAGGGGGGAAGAGGTGAATTCATTCTTTTTCCCAAGAGTATTTGCATATAAGTGAATGTAATGAAACTGACTGGAATTTGAACTCGGCTCTCCACTTTCTCATTTCTTATCATTATCCATTACACCACCCCCACATTCAAACACACGGCCCTTGGTTTTCCCAAGCAGTCACCCAACCCATCTAGGTAAGGATCAGTCTCAACATTGCTTAACTTTGGTGATTGAATAAGAACTGGTTTTTCAACATGATATGGCTGTTCACCAGTTTAATACAAAAGAAGAATAAGAGAAAGAAACCAAAAAAGTGTGAGCAGGTAGTTGTCATTCTTTATACATTAGAACTCAATTAAGGAAACTAAAATTATTTTTATTAAGTCAAAATAAACTTCCTTATGTAAACTGAAGGAATAGTAAATGGAACTCAATGAGATTTGTCTTTAAAATATGCCTGTACTACTATAGTCATCATGGCCGAGTGGTTAGAATGTCTATATTCTGACCATGAGACCTGGGTTTAAATCTCACCTTAGTTGATTTGTCAGGATGGAGACTTCCTGATGTTAGACTGGAGGGATCAATCCTATGTGTGCCTTTGGAAAGTTCCTGAAAACCATCCCATGGGTTGACCCAAGCCTTGTGAGTGAAATTGGGCAGATGGAACTCTTGGAGACAGTTGATAACTGTGCTAGCAAAAAGTCACAAGTCATCGTGGCCGAAGGCTTGAGTGTGCTGGCCTTGTTCAAATTATGGATCATGTTAGATAGCATGCTCTTTCCCAGAAACTAACTAAAGTCTGCTCAACATAGTTGCAGTATAAACCACAGGTAGGCTCTGTTGAACAAACACAAATGTGCCTGAGGATTGGCCAGCTGCCCTATTAGGCAGGTATCCTCCAATACGAGTGACCAGCTATACATAAATACATACCTGTACTAGTATATTGTTTGTACAGTGTATTTTCTTCATGTTTCCTTTTAGTTCAGTGTGCCTCCCCACATTCAAAATTTTTAATTTTCCTTGATCAAGTTCAGATGAGGGAGGAGTGATAACTGTTTAACCCACTGTTTTTCTGTTTCTTTTCCTCTCTTGCCTTTCATATCAAACTATCATAGTTGTTTTCCCTTTTTATCTTCTTTTCAATCATGTTTATTCTGTTTGCTAAAATTAAATTTTGCACCTCTAACAAGATCTTCACATATCATCATCTGTTGAATAGAGTGTCCTGGGTATGACGATAAACTCCATCCAACAGCAGGGCCTCTGATTGGGATGTTTTGAGGAGCATTAAACCATCCCTTAATTGCTGTTGCTCCCAGGATCCACCCTGACCCAGGGTGGTAGCACTTGTTAAGGTCCCAGCTATGGGCAAATAGTTAGCCCCCAAATTGGAGTCAAAACACTATGAAAGTAGAAAAATAGATTTTTATAGTAAAAATACCAGCAACACAATTTTGTGAAAAAAATATTACCAGCTAACAAAAACACTGTTTACAAAAGTAGGTCAATGAAACTTGATCTACAATCAGATTTCTTCCAAAGAATACATAATCTATTTATATGAACCTATCCTAAAAATCTTGTTGCTATTAAATCATCCATTGTAGTTGATATGCCATAAAACAAAATAAACCAAACCAAACCAGCAATATGTTTTTATATAAAAAAAATTGCCGACAATACATATTTGTAGTGGGGTGACAAACAATACATTTTATCTGTAGTTGAAGACATACAGTTGTGTTCAAAATAGATTTACTTGAAAATGTACAATTACATTCAAAATATATTTAGTTGAAGCCATAAAACTGCATTCAAAATATTTAGATTTTGGCATTTAATAACCCATCAGGGTTGATATGCTGCTAAACAAAATCAACCAACCTGCTGAGAAGATGTAAAACCCCACTTCAAATGTTGAAGATTTTGATTATTTTTTTATATTATAGTTTGGGCTTCTAATATTTAAAGTTGTTTTTTAAGCAGTTTATATATTATAGTATATGTGTGTTGCTTACAAGTATTTGTCTTATGTAATTGAAGATCTTGTAGTGATGACAAAAGCAAGAAAAAAATTCAAGCAAATTTCATCATTGCAGAAAATAGGCAAAAATTCAGATTATAGTGCACAAAGAAAACATCATGTTTCCATGAGCCAATCATAAACAAATCTCACAAGGTAATCAGAAGCCATGTTATTTATATAAAGAGCTAGATAGGCCAATTCCAGAGAGGATGATTTTTATCAGTTCTTCAAATTTATTTTATTCAGATTAATTGGTGTACCTGCATCTTTGGTGATTTACTCTCACTCATTCCACAAACAAAATTTGATATATGGTAAGGCATGACCAAAAAGGTAACCAACAACATGCCATAAGATCTTATTGCCAAGCAATATACACTGGCATGCAAAAGTTTTGGCCAAACAACATAAAATGATTATACACCTTTATTTCATTTGTCTTCTAACATAGTTTTAACTGTAGTGTCTGTGGACCTTGAGGATTGGAAAATAAGTGGTTGTTTTTTCATAGGTGTTGTGTAACAGAAGATACACCACTTTAATCAGTTTGAAGTTGTAAAAAGGCCCTGCAAAACTGATAGACCAAATCTATGATAAAGTCATGATAATATGCAATTTCCAAGTAGGAATTGTTCCATCTTATTAGCATGAGTGTTAAGTGCCTTGGCAAGTCACAGCAGTAGAACATTAGCTTGCATTTTTGCTCTAAAATCATGGTTAAAATTTCTGTTGAAACAAAAATAAAGTCTGTGACTTTGAAGAAGATGTCTCAATAAGAGATAGCCAGGTGGATCGGAATTTCCATAAACAATGTTCAAACCATTCAAAAAATGCTTACTGACTACTGGAAGTGTCTTGAAGACAAAGAAAAGCAGAAGGTTATGAAATACAAGAGAAATGAAAGAAAGATTGTGAGAGTCTTGATAGGCAATTCAAAATTAACAGTCAGATAAGAGAGAAGTCAGTGCAGTCTTAACAGTGAAGTTCCACTTGATACAGTACACAAAGTATTAACACAAAAACAATGTGTATAGCAGCAAAAAGAAACATTAACCAAAAGACATTGGAATAGAAGATTGAAATAAAAAAAGACATCTTACATGGGATGTTGGGAAGTGGCAAAAAGTAATTTTTACTTATGAATATTATTACTAACAGACTGTTTCATTCTAAAAATAGCAATATACAGCTGATTGGTCAATTTAAATACATTCAGTGGTTAAAAATGACCAATCGGAAGAGCAAGATATAACATTTTACTAACCATTCTTCATTTTCCAATTTGTTTGGTTGATATAAAAATTCAAACAGTGGTCACTTCCCACAGATTCTGACATCTTTTCATTCTATCTTAATTTTCAAAACATAGCAAACAGCTACATTAAGCAATCTTGATTGCAATTGTTATGATTAACATTATCAACTTTTGAATTTCAAATAGACAGGTAAAGAATATCATTCTTTTCTGGAAAAAGTTCAGCAAGAATAACCTTATTGCAAACAAACCTTTTATTAAATTTCCAGGAAATATATCCTGTTAATTTAGACTCAGGGCATTCTGGGACAATGTGTTTCATTATTGAAAATTATAAAAGAAAATATTTAAAAATTCCAAACTCCCTTTTTTTCCAACCATCCTTTATATTTGAATCTCAAGCAAATACAGATTATCAGAAATAATAACTTCTGATCTTTTAATCATTTTTTGTGGATTATGTATTAGATATTTTTATGGGATTTAAAAGATTGTGTGTTGGGTAAATTTTAAGTGTATGCATGTTCACATATAAATGATTAATGTAGAAACATACAAAAACTTGGGTTTCTACCACAGGCTCTTTATTCTCCTCTTTTATATAAACAATATGGAAACAAAGTTCTCAGTGTCTCTTGGGTATGTCTGTTTTCTTTTTTTTGGTCCAGAAGTTAGGATAAGTAATGATAAGCATCATTATAATGGTCCAGCTCAAGTCAGCTTTGTGCAAAGTTAGAACGACCAAAGAAACATTTGTACTTACTTCATTGTTGGAGAATCAGCATGGTTATAATGGTCAAATTCAAGTCAGCCTTGTACTGAGTTGGAACGACCAAAGAAACATAAATACTTACTTCATCATTGGAGGGCTGGCATAGTTATAATTGTCAAGCTCAAGTCAGCCTTGCACTGAGTTGAAACAACCAAAGAAACGGTTGATTTATTTCACAGGTGGAGGTTTTGGAAAACACATGCAAATGCTATGCATTAGAAAAAAGTGTAGAGAAAGTTCAGTCTTCAGGATGTCCTTTTTTTAAATGGTGTAACATCTTGGAGCAAGAAGGAGAAAGAGAAAAGAATTTTTTTTTAGACCTAAAAAGTGCTATGTAACAGCTGTTTGACAAAGACAAGTTGGATAATAAAATTTCCAGTTCCTTTACATCATGGGAAAATGTATTTCTTTTTCTATTTTTATTCATTATTATTATTTTATTTATTGATTTTTATTTCATTTTCACACATTCTCCTTAAATTTTTGCAATATTTATTATCAATAATAATATGATAAATTTGTCTCTAACTCAATCCATATTTTAGAAATGTATATTTATATAGATACTTTTGAGTGCCATTAATATTTATGAGTTGCAAGATGGTGATATTAGTCATAGAGTTATGATTGATTAGTCAAGTGATTCATGACTGATCTACTTTGCAAATAAAAGCAGTTTTGATGTTCCTTTTTCTGTACGCTATCATCAATTTCTTGTTGTATCATGAAGAAAATACAGTTGAGAGTAACATAGCAGAACTCACAAAGAAAAATCCATGTCCGTGGAATCAGTTAATATCTTTCCAGTGGTAATTTGGTATTATTATTATTCTATGTGCCATGTCTATTCAGGATGCGGGTGATCATGGATCCCAACAACTTCCTATCCTTTGTAGCTCTCAGTAAAGTTTGAATTTTCACTCTACCTGCCAGTCCCTGTTCTACCAAACATCTACACAAGCTCATTAGGTAGGTAGCTTGATGTTTCCTTCATTTTCTCTTGCTTTCAGTATGTCCTATGAGTGTCAAATTCCCAAAGCCTTCTTTTCATATTACGTGACCTAGAAAATTTCAACTATCACTTTCTGGTTCTAAATATAATTGTCATTTTTTTCTATTTTTCCCTAGAGCTTCCTTTTTACTCACATGTTCATTCTAAGCAGCCTTCTGTAAAACCACATATCTGTTGTTTGAAAGCTCTTCTTTATCCATAAGGAAACTACCATATAGGAGGAATTATATAATTGTTCTGTACTCTTTTCTTTATAATAAAAGAGGATAGATTTCTGCAAGACCTGCTTTGATAAGAAGTCTCTGTTTTTGTATTGAATATAAACATTAATATCTTCCCATCTTTATTTGTATTATAATTTCTTTTTTGTAAAATTTCAGGCCATAGACCATCATCGCTCTCCACAGCTTCCTATTCTTTATTTTTTATAAATTGATATTAATTCTTGGGAAAGATAACGGAGTGGCTTCCTGTTGCCTTCTCCCCTGTTTTGAATTTAGATTTGTTTTTCTTTTAGACTGGCTGTCATCCAAGGTTAGAAAGCACAGTTTACGTTACTGCTTAAAGTATAGCATTAATAAATGTACGGAGATAAACACATGTCTGATAAGTGTCAAATTTGATGTTTGGCTAACTTAGATTTTCTCATTTTTTTAAATCCCTTCAGGACATGGGTGATATAAGAAGCTTATGGCAATATCACATTGAAACACCAGTTCTCATACAATCACCAAAGTTAAGCAACATCATTAGTCAGTACAAAGATGGGTAACTGCTTGGGAATACCAGGTGCCACAATGCTTGGTTAAGTTTGTTCTCATTTTTTAAAATCCCTTCTCCCTTCAGGATATGGGCAATATAAGAAGCTTATGGCCATATCACATTGAAACACCAGTTCTCATACAATCACCAAAGTTAAGCAACATCATTGGTCAGTACAAAGATGGGTAACTGCTTGGAAATACCAGGTGCCACAATATTTGGTTAAGTTTGATTTTCTCATTTTTTAAAATCCCTTCTCCCTTCAGGATATGGGCAATATAAGAAGCTTATGGCCATATCACATTGAAACACCAGTTCTCATATAGTCACTAAAGTTAAGCAACGTCATTGGTCAGTACAAAGATGGGTAACTGCTTGGAAATACCAGGTGCCACAATGTTTGGTTAGGTTTGATTTTCTCATTTTTTAAAATCCCTTCTCCCTTCAGGATATGGGCAATATAAGAAGCTTATGGCCATATCACATTGAAACACCAGTTCTCATACAATCACCAAAGTTAAGCAACATCATTGGTCAGTACAAAGATGGGTAACTGCTTGGGAATACCAGATGCCACAAGCTTAGATGTAAAAGTCATGTAATAGATAATGGTTTGGAATTGTTAATCAAAGGGCTAAGTTCTAATTCCTGTTAGGTTTGTTATATTCACTTATGCACAAATACTCTTAGGGGAGGTATGAATTCTACTCTTCTCCATTCAGCTATGAGTTAACTAGTAAGACTTGTATCACTACATCATTATTATCTCCCCCAACCCTACCTCACCAATTCTTACAATCTAAAACTATTTGCATGCTTTAAATAACCTGCAAATGGGTGATAAGCTGTAGAAAATGAATCAATCAAGCAAGCAATATAAGAGATAATAAGTGGATTTTAAATATATTTAATTTGTCCTCGTATTATGGGATGGTTATTTAGAAGCAAACAAAATAATTCAAAAAGAAAAAAAATTTTAAATTCCTGATGGCTTTTGTTTCTGTAGGTCAAATGCTGATCTACTGACAAAATTATGTAAAGAGTCTGTCATGTTCTGGATAAAAATGGTGAATCCTGGGCTGTAGCTTTGGACATCTGGAAAGCTTTTGACAGAGTTTGGCATACAGGTCCTCTCCAAAAGCTGAAAATTTACAGTGTCTCCAGACACATTTTTATATGCAATGTTAATCGCTATCTACTGTCCTCCTGATTACTCTTTTCTCTTCTCAATCTTTAGTAATGTTTCTCTGCCTAATTCTTATGCACACATTTTGTGTCTAATTGTCTTGGTAAGGGTGAAACTGATTAATAAAAATATATATGTAACATCATAAAATTAAAAATATATAAATTCATTTAAAGCAATAATGATAATTATTATTATTATTATTAAATATACATGAGATTATAATCATTTCTTACACCATTCACACAAACAAATGCACACACACACACACACACACACACAGATATATGGGATAACAATATATAAATTGATTTTATATATCAAGTACAATTTTAAGAGAGAGTAGTATGACAAAGTGGAAAGTGTTTTCATGTGATGTGTTTCGTCATTTAGGACTTCAACAGATTAAGTTTATGTTTACATTGATGGTTCGACACATTCACATGAATTTGAAAATAATGTCCACTTTTTTTCTTTTTTAATGTGTGTTTTGGGTATATAATCTAGACAATTTCAGACGCAACTCTTTATACCAATTCATAACTTGCATATAATCTCTACATAATAATTATAATCTAGTTGATTTCATTTATGATGTTTTTCTATTTAATGTGTGTTTTCGTTATATAATCTAGTCGATTTCATTTACATTATTTTTCTTTTTTTGATGCGTGTTTTGAGTATATAATCTAGTCAATTTAAATTTGGTTCTTTTTCTTTTTTTTTCTATAATGTTTGTTGTTAGACATCCCACATATTGATAATAGAAAATCTGCCAGGAAGAGTGAGAAGTTGTAAAAGAATGGTTGCAAGTTTACTGTGAATCATGTAGCAATCATGGCACTCAAAAAAATGAAAAATAATTTTAAATTTAGAAATCTCACCATTTACCATTTGTGTGCATACATAATCTTAGTCTGACGATCTAAAGGATGAAATACATTATATATATATATATATATATATATATATATACACACACACATCTCTATCTATAAAAGGCAGGATGTGTGTGTGTGTGTGTGTGTAATGAATGCACAGCATTTCAACAGATTTGCATGAAAATTTACATGCTCCAAGTTAGCGGGAAGGCCAAGACTGACTTTGCATTTCCCAACTCCCATCAATAGTGGAAATAATAGATTTTTTCATGCTTGTATGGCAGTTTTCATGTAGCTTGCGGCCATTTTCTACTGGCCAGAGTGAGGGCCTATAGCTGGCTGCCATGAATAGGCAGGAAGATTCTATTGGCCAGTGTGAGAGCTAACAGCTGACTGACTCGAATGTTAACTAGCATGCTAGCATGCAAAAAAAATCGATAGCTGCATTCATCGCAAGTCGGAAAAATTTAAATCTGCATGGCACTTTACTCCAATTGGCTCATTCGCTTGCTTAAACTCAGTGTTGATTCTGATTCCGCAGAACTGGGTTGGGTGTGAAAAAGTACTTGTTGTTAACATTTTTTTTTCATTCAGTTTTTCCAGTTACAAGTTCTTTTTTAAAGCTGATCATTTTGTGTTCATCTTGTTTAGTTCTTTTTTGTAACAAATTTAATGTTTACTATAGATCTGAGAAAAAATTCACAGTGTGAGATAGGCAAGAAGTAAGGCATGTAGCAACACCAACATGGCAAAGGGCGCTCCTTCAAAGGCAATGTATATATGAATATATATAGATCTTCTATTATCACAATGTCATATTTTTTCCTTTAGAACTATATGTAGACAATTTTTACACATTTATAAGTCTACTATTCATCATTGCTTTGAATATTGTTACCACCTCTTGTCTGGTGCTGATGCTATATATTTAGAGATTCTTGATAAAATCCAAAGAAAATTTGGCAATGTTATTGGTCCTGAAGGTATATAACGTGTCTTGGTTAAATAGACTTAACAGAGACAATTCCTGACCAGTTCAGACGAAAATCCAAAGAATCTGCAATATTTTTTGTCCTAACCTGTTAATTTTTGTTTGGGTGTTCACTATTTGCCCATAGCTGAGACTCTAACAGGTGCTTTCACCCTCTTTCAGAGTAGACTTGAGAACAACAACAATTAAGAGGTAGTTCCATGCTCCTCAAAAATCTCCAATCTCCCAATCAGTGGCTTTGCTCCTGGATGTAGTTTATCGTCAATTGTTATCGTCAATTGTTACAAATAGGTTTTTGCTGTTATAATGTGACCATGATAGATAAAGTGTTTTTGCTAGTAATCTAAAGATCAAACAGAAAAAAATGTCTGACAAAATCTGCAGGGCAAAAAAAAAAAAAAGAAATGAATTGTTTGTGAATCAAAAGAAAAAAATGCAAGCAAAACATAGACCAGAAATTTGTTTTAGAAAAGTCTGATTCAAAAAAAGAAAAATAATTCAATAAATCTATCAACCTTATATCTCTTCATAAAAGAAAATAAATTATTATTTCTAAAAACCTCTGAGTCAAACATATTGGCTGAAATTACTGATTATTTCCATGTCTTTTATTTGTTGTATAAGTAAGTTTATACTTATTACTTTATTACTGTTGCTTTGGTTAATTTTTCTTTCATAAGAGATTTACAAAGATTTATATTTAACATGTTGAATACAATCAATAGTTAGTTCTGTTGTTAACTGGGACAAGGAATGACTTGTTAATTTTAATGCCTCCAAAATTGAATTGTTCTCTTTCAATTGTCTTAGAGAACTCTTTTTACCATCTATCAGCATATGGCTGATGCAAACCTCCAGGAGAGTGATTTTGACTAACGTTTCCCATTGACATGAAGTAGAGAGATTATATTGAATCAATTGCTAGTTCTACTGCTAGGAATGTTGATTCACATTGTTGTGCTAGACAATTTTTATTACAATTATAAATATATGGAAGAACTAATGTATGTAGATAACTATATAGATATAAGAATGTTATTTGACTATAATTTTTCTCTCTAGAATCTATCTTATATATTTATAAGTGTACCATTCATCATTGCTTTGAATATTGCTGCTACATATGGTCTGGTGCTGTTGCTATATATTTAGAGATTCTTGATAAAATCCAAAAAAGATTTGGCAATGTCCTCAAACTTGCCTTGGTCATGGACCTGGGTCATTGATTCCATTGGAGGAACCCTCCACTCTATGTGTTAACTTTAGTGTGGGAAGCCTTCCACCCAGTGATGCCAAGTTATCACTCTCCTGGATATACTACAAATAGATTAGTATCATATGCATTCGGTTAAATTTCACTTTAGTTAACATCTCTTGGTTGAACTCACCACTACTTGAAACTGCTCCACATGCAGCTGCCAACATAATTCAGTGACAGAGGTTTTCTTTTGTGCTTTTTTTTTAATTAGTCGTTAATTAGATAAAAGCAAATAGTTCCTTCTTAAACTGGTAGGAAACTGTTATTTACATCTCAAATGAAAATATTCTTGGAAAGAAGAGAATAATGAAATATTTTCATTTTTCTCTGAGATTATTGCCTAAATGATTATAGTATAAATGAGTATCATATAAATCATTTTAATAGATTTGTTTGTGATCAAAACATATTAGCAGCTGAGTAGATAAGCAGAAAGTCCGTGCTTTTTCATGATCTCAGCCACTGAAGAAATACCCATACTATTAGAGGGTATTCATTGTAGAATGTTTTTTGGACTAACCATTAAGTGTAAGAACATAGAATGCATGGTTGCCAGCCAAAGTAAAAGTCCAACATGGAAAACAGAAATTAAACATACCAAAATCGAACCAATACAAAAATTTAAATATTTATAAAGTGTTTTAATAAAGTATAACAAAAGCCTTCAAAAAGCTAAACAAAGTATGAAGAAACAGGAAAATTTTGTTATAAATGAAGTATAGAGTACTGAACTGTTTATGTAATATCAGTTTTCCTACATGGCAGTGAATGCTAGACAACCTCCTCACAGATGAAGAAGACACTTAAGGCAATAAAAATGTGGTTCTACAGAAGGATGCTGAGAATTCTATGAACTGAACATGTGAGCAATACAAAGTTTTAGGGAAAATGAAAACAAAAAGGAGATGCCTACACAGAAACAGAAAGAGCAAGTTGAAATTTCTAGGGCACATAATAAGAAAAGAGGGCTTGGAGAATTTGACACTCACAGGATATATTAAAGGCAAGAAGTGCAGAAGGAAACAGTGACTAACCTACCTAATGATCTTGTATAAATGGATGGCAGATCATGAACTGGCAGGAATAATAGGAGACAAACATTACTTAGAACTATGAAAAATAGGAAGTTGTGGAGAGTTATGATAGCCCACTTCCTGAAGCAGACGATTTTGGTCATAAATTTTGGTTATTAATTATATTTGATAATTTCTGTTTTGATTTTCTAATCTTCCTCAAGAAATAATAAAAACATGCTATGTTTGGTTTTAAAAGAAAATTAAGTTTCTATATTTAAAAAAAATGGGTTGAATATTTACATTTAAGAGTCATACTGGAATCGATGACACTTCTATAAAGCAACTTTAGTAATATGTATATATATATATATATATATATAGACACTAGCTTAAAAGCGACCCTATTGGACGGCATTTAAGCTAGTTCCTGTGGAGGGCTCTTAACTGGGCCTTCATCACAATAGGTAGGAAGGAGTAGATGTGATAGGTAACAATAAACTCCAAACTGATTGCTGCATTTAAGTATTGCATCAATATTAATCTTGTCTTTTAAAAGTTTAATGATAATTCTTCTGCTGCCATTTAATTTAAATACAATTTGATGTACATAGTTCCTTACTTTTAGTAAAAAACAATTATTTTTATTTCATGGGTGACTTTCGCTGGATTTTGCAATTAATTTCGATTATTGCTAAATTTATTTCCAACTTATAAAAATTCTACCAAAAAGTTTGACACAAAATATCATGTAAAAAAATCGTTGAAAACAATCACAGTAATGAAAACTTAGGAATCCAAAATTTCAGGATTACAGATTTGAATCCAGCTTGAAATGGTTTTAATTTGCTTACAGAGTAGGCCTGATTCCAAAATGGTATGATATGTTGGTCTACAGCCTCTAGAATAAAGTATATATAATATATAATATAAAGAATATATATATGGTAAGTGTTATTGCAGATAGTATAAAAGTATCTGAAAACAGATGCCCCATAGGGAACTGCATTCTCAATG